>QRFJ01000318.1:597439-807298 GCA_006176705.1 Cocos nucifera
TGGACTAATTCCAGTTCAATTGATTTGAATTAGATTCAATTAGGTTTAAGAAAATCATGCTAGCACATGATTGAACCTAACGTTCTCCTTTTACTATCATTAAAAGTTATCTTGACTGAGCCAAATATATTTATGCTCACTCAAGTACCTTTACTTGGTCTGACTGAAGCTTTGTCCAGATTAAAAAAGGGTTGTCTTAATTTATGAGATAAATTTGAGATAATACCTGTCATTTTTCGTCATCTGCTAATTTTTGTCCTTTGACTTTGGTCAAACATTGACCTTTGACACTTGGACATCTGCCCATATGTCATGCACTTATTGGAGGGCAGATAGGGGGCTTGTCCCCTTCCTAAAATTAGAAAGGAATGGGGGTGCATGCCTAGGATGGCGTGCGCCCATGGATAGGGATGCCTGGAGTCCCATACGGATGGGACTTCAGGTTGCTTCTTGGATTCAAACTTAGGTGGCCCTCATCTATAGACTTTGACTAGTCTTAGGCACCATCTAAGGATGAATCTATGGGTCTCTCATCTGATTGGATCAGGTGATGTCATCCCACAATCAGATTTAGATCTAATTGCATGAAGCAACGTGATTGGCCAGGGTGATGTGGCACTGCTTGGCGCAGCAGGGTCTATATAAAGACCTGTCTGCACCCACTACTTTAAAAAAAGAGTTCTCCATTAGCCCATGTCCCAAAGCTGCTCCCTCTCCCTCCTCCATGCCACCTTTCTGATCCTCTCTCTCCTCTCCACGCCTAAGGCAATTGGGCTTCAGATTTGGTGCGAGTCCAGGCAAGAAAAGCTGACGAGAAAAGGAAGAAGGCAGCACTGCTGCAGAGACGACTGGATGAATCTTCAGAAGGAAGTTTTGAAGATCCTCCAAATCAGAATCCAGATCTAATTTTTTGAGAAATGATAAAGAAGGAGAAGATCTCTAGATTCCAGTCCGAGTGGATACCGATAGAGGTCAGGTGCTTACGTGGCTAGATCCAGAACCTCAAGGGCAATCAGCAGGATCATCAAAGGATAATCAGATTACCCAGAATCAAGGTAAAAATTAATTAGATTTAATTTAATTTAATTTTTTTATTTATTAGATAATAAAATTAGATCTAAAAAGTATCAAATCTGAATTAGGATCTAAGAGAAAATTTTTGAAAATAGGCCTCTCGATCCAATCAGATTTGAAACGAACCTAATCCAGGAAATTCAGGGTTTTTCCTTCAACTTGGTATCAGAAGCCAGGTTGCTATAAAATTTATTTAGATCTATTTTTAATTTATTTTGATCTGATAAATTAGATGATTTTAGATATCACATGAGATGTGATTAGATCTAAAATTAAAAAATTAAAAAATTAAAATTAATTAATCTAGATCTAAGTTGTATGAGATACATAACTAGACTAGGAATAGAATTATTCTATGTGTAGTCTAGTATAATCATGAATTTTTGATTAAATTATAATTTTAAATCTATTATTTTTTATTTTTTGAATATAATTTTTAAAACTATTTATTTACTATTTTTTAATTTTATAAATGTTATAATCAGATTTGAAAATAGAAAATAAATTAAAATTAATTTGTTCATATGAGATATGATGAGTTGCATGTTTAGACTAGTTGTAGAATAGTTCTGCAAATAGTTGTCTAGATTAAATTTTATTTGATAAGATTAAATTTAAATTTAATTTTTTAGATGAATTATGAGATAATTTAGATCTAAAAAATATGCATGCATGATACATGAGATGTATGCAAAATATATTTTAAGTTAGATCAATTTTCTTATATGAGATATATGCTGTAGATCTAATTAGTTTTTATAGATTAGTTGTATTTCTGATTAAGGCGTTCTTTCCTTGGCCATTCGATCATAAGAATAAAGTAGGGCTTTAAAGATCCTCTCCTTCCATTCGATGGGATGTTCTTATGATGTGTAGGGGTGCGCGTTCGTCCTTAATCAGAAATTGAAAACTTACTTTCTGCAAAACCCTAGATCCTAAAACCCTAGGATCTTATTTGCATATTTTATTTTTGAACCCTAAACTTAATTAAGAATTAAGATTATAAAATATATTAGATCTAAAATTGAAGAATTTTCAGATCTAAGACATATTCATAAAATTGGGTTCGGGCTTGGGTAGCTTAATTAGGTCTAAGCGGTTGATCAAACCGAATCAAGAGTTGGTTAGATGGGATCAACAGTGCTTAAATTGACCAGCCTAATAGGATTAAGTCTGGATCAAGATCGAGTCACGTAAGTGATCGATCAAGCTAAGACCTAATTAGGCTCAGTGGTTAGAGTCTGGATTGTAGGCTAACCTGATTGATTCTGGCTCAATAATTTGGTGTCTAAGGTAAGTTTGGCAGATATGATCGACTAATTTTTAATTGGGAGCTACTCGACTCGAATGCATTCTTATCGAGTTAATGGCATATCCCTTCCATCCGGTCTCACTTACCTGGCCATGTTTGTTGACTCAGTTCTGATCTGAGGTGGTCAATAATCCGAGCTAACCCATGCCACTAGGTTAGTCATAATGGTTATGACTATGTCAAGTCTAGTTTAATGAGACCTAAATCAAATCTCCCTAAGAAAAGATTAAGTCTAAGGTCTTCCACCATTGTAGATGTGCGGGCCCTTTTCGAGGTTGATTGATTCTCGACTGGTTACAGTGGTTCAATTGCATCGGAAAGATGCAACCATGTCTATTAGGCATTGGATGCTACTGACTGGAGGATGGATTGGGCTCAATATTCTAGATACGATGAGGAGACTCAATTAGGAATCCAATCTGTGCAAATGGTGGGTCTGACTTAACTAAGGAGTGGATCAATATTTCGGACATGGTGAGATTCATGAATTAGAGACCAAGTTTGGGTGCACCATGATTAGAGAATCATTGAACAAGAGTTGTTCACTCATTGGCTAACCCATCACCAATAACTGTTAGGTGAGGTGATGAGTCAGTTGGTGGGACCGCACCACCCACTAGAAATCATTAATCATGGAGATTTTTGCATCTCTACAGAGGGAGTGTAGGGATCCAAAAAAGAAAATAGTGGAAGCTAATTTATTTAAAAATAAAAATTTCTTAAACAAATTGGTTAAGTCTTAATTACAATATCTAACTAGAAACTTTGACTCTCTATAGGAAAAATGTCTGCATCCAACCCACTAGCACGAATCCTGGACACCCATAGACTGATCGAACCAAATTACAAGGAATTGGCTTTGGAACTTCAAAATCATTTTGGGTTTCCAAGAAGTTAACTCATGTATTGGACCAGGACCCTCCCACCTTACCAGCTCATCCATCTGCTGAACAGAGAGCATCTCTGGATAAGTGGACTGACGAAGATAACAAGGCTAGATATTACATGTTGGGCTCGATGTCTGATGAGCTTCAATGCCAATATGAAGATATCAAAACTGCTCGCCAAATGTTGGCTCACCTATAGGAGATGTTTGGTGAACAGAGTCGCAGCCAAGTATCAAGTCACTAAATGACTGTTCAAGGCTAAGATGCATGATGGACAGTCAGTCCAAGATCATTATCTGATGATGATCAAGGACTTGGAAGAGCTTGAGAAGCTCGGAGTGAGGTTGGACTTGGATCTGCAGAATGATATAATTCTGCAATCCTTGACTGATGCGTATGGGCATTTCATCATGAACTACCATATGCATAAACTTCAAAACTCCTTGGCCAAACTTATGAACATGCTGGTTACCGCTGAGCTTTCCATGAAAGGTTCTAAAGGCTCAGTGCTTGCTATGGAATGGACTTCTTCCAAGAGAAAGTCTTTTGGAAAGAAGAAGAAGTCTACGAAAAAGCAGAAGGTGGAAGGAGGAAAGAAGAAAAAGGCAGAGCTGAAGAAGGCCACTGACAAAGGAAAGTATTTTCATTACAACAATGACGGCCACTGAAAGCGGAACTGTCCTACTTACTTGGCCACCCTGAAGAATAAGAAGAAGGCTGGTCCTTCTAGAGGTATGCTCGTTATTGAGTCTAACCTTATGGTTTCTTCTGCATCTAGTTGGGTGCTTGACTCTGGTTCTAGTGCTCACTTGTGCACTTTCATGCAGAATCTTAAGGATAGCAGGAGGCTGAGGGATGGTGAGATGATCCTGCACGTCGAAAATGGAGCAAGAGTTGCTGCCATGGCCGTGGAAACATATCCTCTTCGACTATCATCTGATTTAGACTTAGTGTTAAAAGACTGTTATTATGTGCCTGCAGCAAGTAGAAATTTGATTTCTATTTCTTGCCTTGCATTAGAAGGCCATGTAATTAGTTTTCTTATGGACCATTGTAACATTCTTTATGAAAGAAATAAAATTGCAAATGGTTTCCTTATTAATGATCTTTATCAGTTACATGTTGATGTATCTATGTTTAATATCGAGCAAAATGTGAATACCATGAAACGACCTAGGGATAATCCAAATGATAGGTATCTATGGCACCTAAGATTAGGTCATATAGCAGAAGATAGGATTAACAAATTGGAGAAAATTGGGCTATTGAGTCCATTGACTTTCGAGTCATATTCAATTTGTGAATCTTGTCTTCATGGCAAAATGATTAAGCTCTCTTTTATCGGACATGGGAAAAGGGCCACGGATCTTCCTGCCCTGGTACATACTGATGTATACAGCCTATTTGATGTACCGACTAGAGACAACTTTATCTACTTCATAACCTTTATCGATGATTACTAGGTATGGGTATGTGTATCTTGTGAGATACAAGTCTGAAGTTTTTAAAAAGTTCGAAAAATTCAGACATGAAGTAGAAAAGTAAACTGAAAAACCCATCAAGATTCTTCAATCAGATCGAGGAGATGAATACCTTAGTCAAAAATTTCTGGACTATCTCAAGAAAAATGGAATAATCTCTCAATGGACTCCACCTGAAACACCTCAACTCAATAGGGTTTCAGAATAGAGGAACTGGATCCTATTAGATATGGTCTGATCCATGATGAGCTTCACAAACCTTCCTGATTTTCTTTGGGCATACTGTTTATTAATTATAATATACTTATTGAATAGGATTCCTTCTAAAACCATTCCTACTACACCGTATGAGATATGGCATGGTAAGAAACCAAGTCTGAGTCATCTCAAAATTTGGGGTTATTTGGCTCATATCAAAAGATAACAAGCAGATAAGTTAGACTTTAGGTCCTTCAGAGCTTGATTTATAGGATATCCTAAAGAGTCATTAGGATATTATTTCTACATTTCAGAAGTTCACAATGTGATTATGAGTCGACATGCCATCTTTCTTGAAAAATAGTTTATTCAAGATAGTGGCATTGGAAAGCAGATCAAGCTTGAGGAGAAAGTCTCATAAGAGCAATGAGCTAAGGACCAAATGGAACCAAATCAGGTTGACAATCCAATCACTAGCTCCTCCACCTTGTGGATCAAAAAGAATTTTCCATCCCCCTAAGAGGTACTTAGATACTATTTCAGAGGAAATAGAAAAAATATTTTTCGTAGGTAATGGGATTCATGGTGATGATTTAAAATCTATAATGAGGCGATATCGGATATCGACTCTGAGAAATGGTTAGAGGCAATGAAGTCAGAAATTGACTCGATGCACTTAAATCAAGTCTGAATCTTGGTAGATCTATCAGAAGGTATAGTACCTATTGGATGTAAATAGATCTACAAGAGAAAAATTTGTACAGATGGAAATGTGGAGACATTCAAAGCTAGATTAGTGGTAAAAGGTTATAGTCAGTGCAAAAGCATTGATTATCGGATACCTTTTCACCAGTAGCTATGCTAAAATTCATTCGCATATTGCTTGCTATTGCAGCCTATTTCGATTATGAAATATGGCAAATGGACGTAAAAACGATATTCTTAAATGGATATCTTGAGGAAGATATCCATATGGAACAGCTGTTAGGTTTCACATCTGGTGATGATGATCATAAGGTATGCAAACTGTAAAGGTCCATATATGGACTTAAGCAAGCATTTTATAGTTGGAACACTCGCTTTAAGATGTGATCAAATTATTTGGTTCCATCAAGAATGAGAAGCCATGTATCTTTAAAAAGATCAGTGGAAGCGCTGTTGTCTTCCTCGTATTGTACGTGAATGACATCCTCCTTATTGAAAATGATATTCCCATGTTGACTATAGTTAAAATATGGTTTTCTAAAGAATTCTCCATGAAAGACCTAGGAGAAGCATTCTTTATTCTAGAAATTAAGGTCTATAGAGATAGATCAAATAGGATGCTAGGACTTTCATAGAAGATGTACATAGAAGAAGTGCTAAAGAGGTTTAGCATGAAAAACTCTAAGAGGGGTTTGATATTCTTCAGACATGGCATTCATCTTTCCAAGAAGATGTGCCCTAGCACACCTGAGGAAATAGAATGCATGAGCAAGATCCCTTATGCTTCAGCAATAGGGAGCCTCATGTATGCCATGTTATGTACACGACCTGATATAGCCCATGCTGTGAGTTTCACGAGCAAATATCAGTCGAATCCAGGTGTAGAACACTGGACTTCTATGAAATGTATCTTTAAGTACTTAAAAAGAACTAAGGATATGTTGTTGATTTTTGGTAATGGAGAACTCCATGTCTAGGGATATACAGACTCGGATTTTATGTCTGATGTAGATGATCGAAAGTCGACATCTAGGAGTCTGTTTGTGTGCAATGGTGGAGTTGTTAGTTGGAAAAATTTCAAGCAAATAGTGATGACAGATTTCACCATGGAAGCAGAATACATCACTGCATCAGAAGCTACAAAGGAGGCATTCTGGTACAAAAAATTTATCACAGAGATCAGAGTGATGCCATCAGATGCCATTCCTCTATACTGCGACAACAATAGCGCCATAGCCCTTGCTAAGGAGCTGAGGTCTCATCAGAAATTCAAGCACATTGAGCGGCGATACCATCTCATCCACGATTATCTCAAGAAGGATTATGTCGAGATCAAGAGAGTTGACTCCGCAGATAATGCGGTGGACCTTCTTACAAAGCCATTGGGCCAGCAGAAGATTGAAGCCCATCTTGAGAAGATGAGATTTAGATTTGTAGCCAATTGGCTTTAGGTCAAGTGAAAGTTTGTTAGATATGTGTGCCCTAGAAGCCAGAATTGGCTGACACTTATAGTACACTTCTAGGGATAAAATTATAATTTTAACTATAAATAATAAAATAGATTATTTTCTATCATAAATATGTATTTAGTGTCTGTGATACATCCCTTGAGTTAAGGGTAATGATAATTCTTATTTTTAAAAGTTGAAAATTTAAGACAAGAATTTTCATTATTGACTCATAAAATGCTCCTGACCATAGGATCATCATGAGGATGGTGATTGATCCGGAAGATTGGTGTACAATCGCTTCTTTATAGTAGATGAGTCTTGAGTCTATGGTGTAGAGATATCAGAGCAAGAGTATAGATACTCGTTAGAGAATGAGGGCACTGAGCGTGACCACCTCGAGTAGTCATAAGAAAGTCTACCTTCTCATCGATGACTGACTCGAAGCTGTAGTGGTGTGTCTGATTCTTTGACCTGAGGTGCATCGACAGTTCACCTTGAGGGTGTTATAGTTTGACTACACCATGACTCGATCTCCTAGCCATTCAAAACCCTGAGGTGTATGTTGGCTATAGCATGTTCATTGTAGGAATTGGATTGCACCAAGAGGAAATCTATCTACCTCGGTAGATGAGGAGCAGCCCTATGATGATCATGAGAATCAAGTCCATAAGCCCATGGCCATGGTAGAGTGAAATAATAGAAAGAGTTTCTATTAAGGTTTTCACATCGGACTTGAATCGAATGATTAAATCATATGACGAAAATTAGGGTTTGATGAGTTCACCTTAACCCTAATCTGATCGGAGCTCAAGATAGAAGAACTTAATCACATAGGTAGCTGCATCAAGAGGTTCATTTTCAATTTTGATGGATTGCCACCATATACTGCTAGGTGTCACTGATGAATTTTCGGAGCAATTAGATTAATTTAGATGATCGATCATTCTAGTTGTCTGAATCAGAAGAGTTCTGAATCAGAAAAGTTCTGATCGAAAGATGTTTCGATGATGTCGATGAATAGAGATCATGACATATCCCATTACCATATAGAACTGAGCCTAACTGGATCACACAAGTAAGGGTTTGGATCTGGATATCATCAATTGGACTAACTCAGTTCAATTGATTTGAATTAGATTCAATTAGGTTCAAGAAAATCGTGCTAGCATACGATTGAACCTAATGTTCTCCTTTTACTATCATTAAAAGTTATCTCGATTGAGCCAAATGTATTTGTGCTCACTCAGGTACCTTTACTTAGTCTGACTGGAGCTTGTCCAAGTCAAAAAAGGATTGTCTTAATTTATGAGATAAATTTAAGATAATACCTGCCATTTTTCATCATCTGCCAGTTCTTGTCCTTTGACTTTGGTCAAACGTTGACCTTGACCCTTGGACATCTGCCCATATGTCATGCACTTATTGGAGAGCAGATAGGGGCTTGTCCCCTTACTGAAATTTGGAAAGGAGGGGGTGCATGCCTAGGATGGTGTGCGCCCATGGATAGGGATGCCTGGAGTCCCATGCGGATGGGACTCTAGGTTGCTTCTGGGTTTCTACTTAGGTGGCCCCTGGCTATAGACTTTGATCAGTCTCAGGCATCATCTAAAGATGAATTTATGAGACTCTCATCTGATTAGATCAGATGATGTTATCCCACCAATCAGATTTAGATCTGATTACATGAAGCAACATGATTGGTCGGGATGATGTGGCACTGCATGGTGCAGCAGGATCTATATAAACCCTATCTGCACTACATTTTTATAGAGTTCTCTCTTAGCCATGCCCCAAGGCTGCCCCTCTCCCTCCTCCACACCATATTCTACTCTTCTCTCTCCTCTCCATTCTCAAGGAAAGTTGGGCTTCAGTTTGGTGTGATCTAGGCAAGAAAAGGCTGACGAGAAAGGAAGAAAGCAAAGACGACTGCTGATCTTCAGAAGGAGTTTTAAAGATCCTCCAAATCAGATCCAGATCTGATTTTTGGAGAAGTAATAAACAAGAAGAAGATCCTCAGATCCAACCTGAGTGGATATCGGTAGAGGCCAGATACTTGCGTGGCTAGATCCAGAACCTCAGATAATTAGCAGGATCATCAAAGGGTAATCGGATTACCCACGTCAAGGTATAAATTAAATTAGATTTAATTTATTTTTATTTATTAGATCTATAAAATTAAATCTAAAACATCTCATATTTGATCTAGATATATGATAGAAATTTTTAAAATATCTCTCTCGATCCAATCAGATCTGAACGAACCTGATCTGGGAAATCAAGATTTTTCCTAAACTGTTAACCTGGCTCTAATACTAGTTGAAGAAAAAACCTTATTTTCCACCATAGGATCATGCAGATCTGAGATAATTTTTTTTAAAAATTCTTAAATAATCTAATCTAATCTAAGAGTTCTCAGATCTGATCATGGTGATCTGATATTAAAAATTAAAATAAAAATTAAATTAGATTTAATATCATACATTATTTGGGTAATCTGATTATCCTATAATGATCTTGATGTTTTCTGAGGTTCTGAAAGGAGCCACTCTC
Organism: Cocos nucifera; assembly: GCA_006176705.1. Lineage (NCBI taxonomy): Eukaryota > Viridiplantae > Streptophyta > Magnoliopsida > Arecales > Arecaceae > Cocos > Cocos nucifera. The sequence goes on from QRFJ01000318.1 coordinate 607,098, forward strand.
ATACTTGGCCTCTACCGATATCCACTTAGAAAGAATTTAGATATCTTCTGCTCATAAATCTTTCCTCCAAAGATTAAATATAAATATGATCTGAAAGTCCTTCAAAAAATTTCTGAAGGCTGCGTGTCCGTCTCACGACCACCGTCATGTAGATGCTGAACTCTTCATAAATTTGATTGGATCTTTTCTTGTACCTAACTTTTTAGACATGTAGAAGAGAGGGAGAGAGAGAGAGAGGATAGAGGGGGTGTGAGATATCTGAAATGGTAGTCTTTGGATATGAAAAATATTTCTCCATGAAGAGCCTTGGTGCAAGGGTTCTTATACAAAAGCATAGCACTAAGTTAGAGTCCTTCTTTGACCAAAATTCTTATTTTTTCAACCATTGGGATCCCTAGACTTGATCTCCACAAAATTTCCCAGATCTCATCTAATTTTGATACCAAAATTCAATCTGGAAGGTGGCAGCATGAGTAGATAAGGAAGAGTCCACTACACCTAGGACTCTTCCCTTAAGAGTTTGATCCAAATCAAACTCTATCATAACTCAATCTAGATATCTCTAAAAATTATAAAATTTGGTACACCCAATGTATAATTCATGCTCTATCACATATCAAAAAATCAAATCAAAATAATCTCTAAAAAAATTTTTAAAAGCATCTGATCAGGTGACCCTCAATTCTCTCAAATAGGTCAACTTTTGACCCTAGTCCAATTTGACTATGAATGTATTTAATTTTTACAATTAATCTGATCTGGACTTATTTCAGTTAGATGAAAATAAATCTATTCAAAATATAAGAATGAGTCAAATCAAATTTGATTTAGTTGCGATGAATCAGAAAGATTTCAGAATGAGAAAGTCAGGCTCAATCGTGTGCTAGCACGATTACCTTGAACCTAATTGAATTTAATCCAAATCAATCAAACTGGATTAGCTCAATTGATACATCCAGACCCAAATCCTTATTTATGTGATTCAGTTAGGTTCAATTCTATATGGTAATGAGATATATTACGATCTTCATCATCGATATCATCGAAATATCTTTCGATGGATCAGAACTTTTTGATTTATACAATTCGAATGATTGACCATCAAAATTATTCTAATTGCTTCCAAAATTCATCAGTGACACCTAGCAGTATATCATAGCAATCCATTAGAACTAAAAATGAACCTCTCAGTGCAGTTATCTATGTGATTGGGTTCTTTTATCTTGAGCCCCGATAGGAATAGGATTAAGATGAACTCGTCAAACCCAATGTCCATCATATGAATTAATCATTCGATTCGAGTCCAATATGAAATCCTAATAGAAACTCTTTCTATCATCTTCACTCTACCATGGCCATGGGCTTAAGGACTCAATCTCATGATTATTATAGGGCTACTCCTCATCTACTGAGGTAGATAGATTTTCTTATTGGTGCAATCCAATTTCTACAATGAATATACTATAGCCAACATACACCCCAGGATTTCAAATGGCTAGAAGATCGAGTTATGGTATAGTCAAATTATAACACTCTCAAGATGAGCTGTCGATGCACCTCAGATAAAAAATCATACACACCACTGCAGCATCGAGTCAATCATCGATGAGAAGGTAGACTTTCTTATGACTACTCGAGGTGGTCACGCTCAGTGCTCTCGTTCTCTAATAAGTACCTATACTCTCACTCCGATGTCTTCACATCAGAGACTTAAGATACGTCTATCCTAAGAAAGCGATCGTACACCAACCTTCTAGATCGATCATCATTCTCGTGATGATCCTACGATCGAAAGCATTTTATGAGTTAATTATGAAAATTCATGTCTTAAATTTTCAACGCTTGAAAATATGAATTGTCATTATCATTAACTCAAAGAATATATCACAGATACTTTTAAATACACACTATGATACAAAAATAATCTATTTATTAATTTATAGTCAAAATTATAAAATTATCCTTAGAAGTGTATTACAAGTGATAGCCAATCTGGTTTCTAGGGCACACATCTAACAAGAGATCTATGTAAAACAGATGGAGGGGGGCATGACTAATTTGGGCCCAAATCCAATCAACCTGAGTTTAGTCCACCTTATATATATAGTATCATTATATATTTCTATGCATAATAATATTCTTATGAAGTAATTAGCTTAAAAAATTTCCTTGTCAACAATCATTAAAGACATATTAAAATTGTATTATTATCTTCCTAAAGTTTCTCCTCTTTTTGTTTCATGGTGAAAGCTTATGCCTTTGTTAGTTTTGAGTCTCCCTCGTTAGTAGAAAGCTTTATTTGTTCATTTATCTCATAAAAGGTTGATCAACTTTTAGTACTAATCTTTTCTACATCACTTTCGTGATGGAAGATCACAAGATACTAATAAGTAGCCAGCACATCTTTAATCGCAGATTGGAATAAAGAAATGGTACATTTGGTTTTGTCAATTTTTCCTCCTCTTTTAACAATAATATAATTTCCAGTTGCTCTTATTTTTTTTCCTACCCCCTTTTCTCTCTCTCCCTATTTGTTTGTTTGTTTCTATATTTTAAGAAAATATTTCTAAGGTTCACTAACCTAACATCTCTCAACCTTTTTTTGACCTTCTCAAATATGACCTGTGAAGCATGGCCCAACCCGGCCCAGATCAGTGCCATATGGGGGTCTACATGTTGCGGACCCATGGCCGATTATGGGCATGGCCGCATGCTACCCAGCATGGTAGAGAGGAAAAAAAAAAATAGAGGTTTTTCCTATTCCCTTCGAACCCCCTTCTTCCCCTCTCTTCTCAACCTCCTGCTCTCTCTCTTTTGCTCTCTCTCCTGCGCTAACTCTCTCCATCTCTTCCTCTTTCTCCTAGGTTCTCCCTTCCCCAGCCTCTCTCTCTTTCTCCCTCTTCTGTCTCTCTTTTTCTCTCTCTTTCTCTCTCTCTCTTGTTCTCTTCCCTCTATCATCTCCCTCTATGTGTGAGTGTTTGTGTGTGCGTGTATGTTTGTGTTGTGTGGGTAGAAAATAGAGAAGAGAAAGAAAAAGAGAGTGAGGCCTCTGCCTCTTACCCCCTCCCATATGTGTATGTGTGTGTGGATATTTGTGTGTTGTGTGGATGAAAACTGAAAAGATAAGGTAGAAGAAAAAAAAAGTAAAGGTTTTCACCTCTCACCCCTCCCTCTTTCTATTCCCATGCGTGTGTGTTGGTAGGGGTGAGTGGGTTGAAAAATGGGAAAAAAAAAAGGATCATTTCTTCTCCTCTTTTTCTCTCTCCTTGTCTCTTCTTCTCCTCCTTTCCTTCTCTTCATCCTTGTTGATGCGTGAGCTCCTGAGCAGGTAAGGTTAAGTGTTTTCTTGAATTATTTGATTAATAAGTTGGCATTGGAATTCTTAGTATGTAGTTAATTTTTATTAAAAATTAAGTATTAAATAATAGGACTCTTATATTTAGTGGATTTCTGTTATGAATTAGTTAGTGGATAATAGAATAAATAATAAAAAATAAAATAAAAATTTTAAAGCATTATAGCAAAGAAATTGGAAGGATGAATGCTATATGGTGGGGGGCGGGGGGTTAGATTGACTCTGCCTAGGATTAATCTAAGAATATTAACCTTCTAAAGGCTTGATGGTTCAAACTAAAATTTTAATCGAAGGTTGTTGACTTATGAGTCAACTTGAGGACAGAATTTAAAAATTTTTAGAGGCATATGGTTATGGTAAATAATTAGTGGAAGAGGGCTATTGCGAAAAGAAAGGATGAAGGAGATGTTATTGTATCATCTCTTCCCTTTCTTTCTTTTCTCCAAAGTTGAGAGATTTCGAGAAGTAAGGAACTTAAAATCTTGTTATAGCATGTTAACTTAGCTATGGTTGTGGTTTGCTAGGTTCTAAGAAATCTTGATCGAGTGATTAATTGTTTGGCTATCGACAACTTTGGGTAAGTAATACTTGTATTTATAATTAATCCAAATTAAATGGATTTCATATCATCTTTTGATATGATACAATTTAATCACTAACATCTTATCATGATCAATTGGGATCAAATGAGAATCACCTTGTTCAATTAAATAGTACAAATTATTGTAGGTATATTTGGGATTTGATTATTTATGAAATTGCTGTGTGTTATCTATTTGACTTGATGCAAATAATTTTAGTTAGTTCTCGATCTAATCTTGCATGGTATTTATATAATATAAATAATTAATTGATGCATTGAGACTTATAAGTTGAATTGAATGATATTATATATTATGATCAGATCAGGCTAATTAATTATAATTTTTGTCTGTTGAAGTGCAAACATCATAAATATATCAATATTATATCTTGTTATATCAAGCTGTATCAAAGCAATATAATATATATATATATATATGAATTATGTGCATTGATATATATATATATATATATATATATATCACTTGACTCTCAGTCCTACGGTGTTATTGTCTGGACTTGAGATTTCTACCATGGGGGCAAATATGGATTGAGATCTCCACCACAGGGACAAACGTGGATTTTAGATCCCTACCACAAGGTATATCATGGACTTCAAATCCCTACCATGGAGGATTTCATAGACTTCAGATCCCTGACCATATGAGATAATTATGATGCTACAGTAAAGGCTATAGAGTTAGAAGAAATAGATATTCATACTTAAGTATAGTATTATAAAATTAAGTATATATTGGAATATTTTATTATCTATTGATTTTTTGTATACTACAAGAAATAAGATAATTAGCTATGCAACAAAAGCATAGCTAAATCTCCAAAAACATCGTAAAAGGTTTCTACCGATGTAAAATATGTCAGCAAAAATATCATCATTGATTATATTTACTAACGTGTAACTTTTTATGTCGTCAAAAGATAGTTTTACTGACGTATAATTAAGCATCGTTAATTATATTTACCTATGTTTCATAAAATGTTAAAAAAAAAAATTTAGTGTCATAAATTTAGTGTTGGAAAAAGTTAATTTACCTACACTTCTAATTGTCAGCAAAAATAACTTTACCGACATAAATTTTACATCGCAAAAATTTTGGTTTACCAATGCTTAATAAACATCACAAAAAGTAAAATTAGTGACATTAATTAAGTGTCACCAAAATTTTTTTTGTGATAATTAATTAACATCAGTAAATTATTACAATGCTACATTAATATCACAAAATGACTAATAGGATTGTCAATGGCATACTGGAAGGCAGGGGTGAAAGGGCTTTGCTTATGCTTACGTTGCGTCGCTAATTTCTGTGATGCAAGAGAAGCATAGGTAAATATTTTTAGCATCATAAATTTATGTCAGTAATTTTCGTAACATCGCAAATGATGGCATGCCGAGCTTCCCAACACGCCCTTTGATGATGCTACTTTAAATTTACTGACGCTAATTAGTGTCACTAAAGATATTTACCTACGCTTCTCTTGCATCACTAATTATTTTTAACAAAAAAAAATTTAATTGCTTTGATGCTAATTTTTTAGAATTTTTCTTATAAAAACCTATGAACAAATAAACATATAATATATACACTATCTTCTTCATTTACACATGCTAGAATCAAATTCATTTTACTTTAAAATATCCATATAAAACAACCATATAAAATGTTATACATACAACCGTATATGCAAAACAAGTATATATACGACCATAGACAATGTCATATAAAAGTATATACATCCAAATAAAATAGAACTCCATATGCTAAGCTACATATTATAGACCTGCAATAGATTAAAAAAAATTAAGTTAGCAAACTAATTATTTATTAAATAATAAAAATATATTAATTAAAAATAATATAAAAATAATATCGATCACAGGAGGATGTCTATCATCATTATCGGTAGAGTCATAATCATAGACATCAGTAGGAACATCGAAAGTCGATGAAAAAGGTATACGGTGACATAACTCATCGAGCTTCGTTCCAAATGCTGCAAGCTAGGATGAAAGCTCAGCATTGGCCTGCCGTAGGTCTACTATCTCTTCCTTATGTCTCCTCTCAATTTCAGCATGTCTCCTCTCTGTCTCATGCATATGAGCATCATAAGAAACATGTGCTACTTTAGAGGAGCTAGAGGCCACAATTGCATATCCCAACCTTGTAATATAACTGGGTCTCCTACCAAGCACCTCATCATAAATATCATCATCTATGGATGGGGTGGAGCCCTCAGCGATGGATCGGGATCATATCTCTATCATCCGCTCCTAATTAAAGAAAAAAATAAATATAATCAAAAGTCTAAACATCATATTGAAATTGAAATATAAAACTTAATCAATTAATACTCATATGCCTCTCCCTAGTCCCAAGAAGCCACTCCCCCATCACCTGGTGATGAGTCTTCTGGTATATGTCAATCTGCCCGAACAGCTATCCTGTCTCGATGTCCTTCTAAAATTTATGAATGTAAGTACACAGACATAGATATATTTTAAAAAATCATTAAAGATGTATGTATGTGTACTTACCAACTCATATTGATACTGCGTAAATGATTTTGATCCACCATAATGCATCACCATGAGCCTCGACTAGCTCTGTGAGGCCTTCTCGCAAAAGACCTAATAAGCAAATGCATTCAAGATATTAATATATGTATTACAATACCACATCAATTCAATAATCCATATTTTTATTATATATAATAGTTATACTCGGTATGCAGGATTCTCGTATCTGATACAGAGGAGATCCCAATTGGAACGTGAAATACTCTTGTGTGGTGTCTCACATGCCACCGCCACCCCACGTGCATGAAAAATCTCCTTCTAATGGCTATAGAGCTCATCTCTGAACCTCCTAAGCAACCTCCCTATATGCTTAAGGATAGCCTCCCACACGTGCTGGGTATCAATCTCTTTGATATCAAAGTCATGCTACATAAATAATATATAACATATGAGATTAAAAAATAAAAATTAAGTAATTATCAAATAAATATAAATAAATAAAAATATTTATATTTAAAAAATATAATATAATTTATATTTAGTTATCTATAAATGGTCGAGGAGGATCTGTTGTGGTGGCCTCATAACTTTACACTAGTCGAACAACGTCAAAGGAGTGTACGATTGGATAATAATGCCAACCTTGCACACATATGGATCTCTTATATGGCGCTCAAGTGGCATAATATATCATGATGGGATGACAACCCTTATCCTCTTCTTGGGATGTGCCCTCCTCCACTCCTCCAGCTTCTCATTTCTAGTGGCTCCACGAGCCCACCTAATCACAGTATCAGTAGCTACAGCAAAATGAAAGCTTAAAATCAGTTATTTATACATGATAAAAACTTAAAATAAATTAAATATAAAAAACTATAATATATAAAATCAACCTATTATTATAGAAGATGATGTGCCTGTCTTGATAGACAGCTACTAAGATGAAGAGATATCGATATCTTCATGTCAGTCCCTCCAGTCAAATCATCCTCCTAGTGGCATAGCTCAAAATTAGTTATTTATATCTAATAAAAAATTAAAATAAATTAAATATAAAAAAATTATAATATGTAAAATCAATCTATCATAATAGTAGATGATATGACTGCCTAATCAAAAGATTGTTACTGAGATGGGATGCATCGACATCTTCACATGGGCCTCCCCTCTAGGATCGTCCTCCTAGTGGCATGCCTATATCAAACAACATATTAGAGATGATATAATATTGATAAAAATCACATCAATACTAAATGATATATAAAATATAAGATATATGAATTTTTTTGAAAAATTATATTATTGTTCAATGTTTGTATCTTCATCAGGAGAATTATCAATATTTTCATCATCATAATCTATCAATGTATAATTTTCCTCATCATCATTTATGAAGTTATCATCATTGTCATCATAATTCTCTAACACGTTTAGATTTAATTCACTAATATCAATATTATCGGATTGTATGTCATCCCTAATCAGAGGAGATATGCTTTCAATATCGGCACTACATTATCCCAAGTCATTTGTATTCTATTCCTTCTGAAAGAAATTCTCATCTGTTTCTATCTCAGAATGAACATATATGTCATAAACACCCCTTGATGCATCTTTTGTACAATATGCCATTCACCCTTATATCTCATATCCTTTAGGTATATTACCTGATTTGCCTAACTAGCGAGTATGAAAAGATCAGATTGGTACCATATTTTCATAAAGTTAATGCTTGTGAAGTATGCATCTTTATGCATACCCATTCTATTATTGCTGATATTCCACCATTGACATTTAAACAAGTAAATAAATCATTTTGACTTATAATCTTAACTATATAATATCCATTAGAATACCATAATATTCAATCTCATTATCTCCATCAATTTTTAATATCAAAATTTCATTATTTTGAGTCCACCACTGTATATCAAGTTTTCTTGTACGAAATCTCATGCCACCAATAATATATGAGCTATAATATGAAATCTTAAGATCGAGGTGGCATGCTAAATTATATAATTTCTCAATTGCACCATCTTTTTTATTATGATATATTAACATCATCTATAATAACATATGTATAAGTTATGATAAATCATCTTCTGTATACATTACATGTAATAAAAAGTTGAATAAAATTGCTATAGTATTTATATGTTGTCTGAACCAAGTTGCAAAGTTCCTTTGATGTCGCCCTTGATATCTCTATTAGTTTATTGTAATAATATATTTCTATGCTCTCTATAATAAATATATGCTTATTATTTATTTTATCTCATGAAAAGTATATAATATTGATTATGTAAACATACTTACTTTACAAAATGATAGATTTTTTTATAATTATTTAGTACATAGAAATGCACCACTTGCGCTCTTTTATGTCTATATATTTATACTTTCTTCCACTAATAGGACGAACATTAATCCTAAAAATAAATAATGTAGATTCAATGTCAACCCACTTTCTATCTGCATTGCGGTCTTCACGATTAAATCATATTTCTACATTATCGAGGTACATCAAATAGAATGTAAGATACTATATAAAAATATATGCTTCCATAAATTGATCCTTCTGGACGTGCCTTATTTCACACATATTGTTTCAACTTATATAAGAATCTGCACATATAAAATGATAAAAATAAATATAATATATATATAATTATATTTTTGTTATGATTGTAAATTAAGTAAAGAAATTAGTTTTTTTGTAATATTATTATCGCTCAATAGGATATATCTATCGGTACTGAACTGGCCTAGCAAGCAAAGCCTCCCTTAGAAGGTGAATCATCAAGTGTACCATAATATCGAAAAATAATGATGAAAAAAATTTTCGAGCTTACACAGCAATAGAGCAATATCTAATTGAAACTTCTCAAGTATATCAACTAAGAGTTTTCGATAATATAATTCTTAAAAAAAATATTCAATTTAATAAGTGCATTCTATACCTCTAAGGTGGAGAAGCTATGCATCATAATGGGTATAAGACGCTACAACAAAATATGAGAGTCATGACTCTTTATATTCGATATACTGCCTTCTTTCAAGTTCATATGGCTTGACATATTAGAAACAAAACCATTAGAAAACTTTACGATTTTTAACTACTCATAAAAACTTCTTTTCTCATCTCTATATAATCTATAATGTGCAGTTGGCACTAAGAATTTTCCATCATCATGGGGCACCAAGTGCAACTCATGCCGTAGTCCCATACTTTCCAAATTTAGTCGAGAATTTGGATTATCTTTTATTTTTCTGTTGATGTTAAGAAGTGTCCTAATAAAATTATCACAAATGTTCTTCTAAATGTGCATAACATCCAAATTATGACGATGTAGGAGATGTTACCAATAAGATAATTCAAAAAATATGATCCATTTTGTCCCGTTCAACTCTGATTCATTATGCTTTCACTTGCAACTCCTAGAAATTTTACCAAATTTGACACTGCCAATGGACTAGTTGTACCAATACATCATCTTCGCTCATCACACAAGATGGCCTATGCATCTCTGACTTTTCATTAAAGCATCAATTCTGATGGATTCTCCAAGAATGATTAGATGGTAAAAACTTGTGATAACCTATATAGGCAATCTTTCTTACATACTTCAAACTAATGGAACAACTATCACCGTTATAAATTGGACATGCCAAATATTCTTTTGTGTTCCATCCAAATAAATTGCCATATGCTAAAAAATTATTAATTATCCATATTATCATCGCATGCAATTGAAAATTTATTTTTCTATCCGAATCATATGTTACAACACCAATCTTCTAAAGTTCTCTCAATTCATTGATTAAGGATTATAGATAAATATTTCTCATTACTAGGTGCTTTAAGTCCAAGAATAAGCAATGATAAAAATATAAATGGCTCTTTCATGTATTTTCATGATGCAATAATGTACAGCATTAGCACAACCAGCCACATACCGTAAGCATTGCTCATGGTCCCGAATGGATTGAAACCATCAGATGCTAGGCTAAGGCAAGTTGCATAGGTCACTAGCAAAATGAGGATATTGTTTGTCAAATTTTCTCCAAACTATAAAATCTGCTGGATGATTAATGATATTATCCTTAAAAATTCTCATCTCATGATGCCATTGAAGAAAAATCCTGATTTTTCGGACCAGGTTCGTTCATATCTGATCAGATCAAGAGATATATTTCAAAATTTTTTTTCTTTGATCCTAATCAGATCTAGAATATTTTAGATCTGATCCTTATCATTTTAATAATAAAAATAAAATTTAAATAAATTAAATTTAATTTAATTTACCTTGATGTAGGGTAATCCTATTATCCGTTGATGATCCTATAAGCAGCGGAAGGTTCTGGATCTAGCCATGCAAGTGCCTAGCCTTTATCGGTATCCACTCGGACTGGATCTGAAAATCCTCTTCTTCTTTATCACGTCTCCAAAAATTAGATCTGGATCTGATCTAGAGGATCTTCAAAACTCCTTTTGAAGATTAGCAATTGTCCTTTGCAGCAGCACAGCCTTCTAGCTTTCAGTCGTCTTTCTCTCATCTGGATTGCACCAACCAAGATCCAAAACACTTTTGGATATGGAGAGGAGAGGGAGAAGATGTTTTGGCATGGAGGAGGAGAGGAGAGGTAGCCTTGGGGCGTTGGGAATTCTCTAATTATATTTTGAGTTGGGCGCAGGGTCTTATTTATAGACTATCTGTGATCCAACTCCTCTTCTTCCCAACCAATCACAACTCTTTGTGAAATTAGATCTAAATCTGATTGGTGGGAATAGAGTCCCCTGGATTCCTCCTTAGATGGCATCTAAGATCAGTCAAAGTTGGTTCTTAGGAGAACTCTAATTGGAATCCAAAAAGGAGATGGAGTCCCTGTCCAATAGGGACTCCTGGGTGCCTTCAGCTTGGGCACACGCTAAGGGTGGTGTGCGCCCTCCTCCTTGCCAGGTTCTGGTAGGAAGATAAGCCCCATCAGCCCTCCAATAGGTGCATGACACATGGACAAAAGTCAAAGTATCAATGGTCAATGTTTGACCAATCAAAGGTCAACTTTTGACCAAGGTCAAAGGACGAGAAATGACAGGTGACCAAAAATGGCAGGTAATATCTTACAAAATAAGACAATCTTTTTTGACTTAGACAAGCTCCAGTCAGATAAAGTGAAGGCCTCTGATCAAGCACAAACTCCTTTGGCTCAGTCAGGATAACTTTTTATGATAGTAAAAGAAGAACGTTAGGTTCAATCGAGTGCTAGCACGATTACCTTGAACCTAATTGAATCTCATTCAGATCAATTGAACTAGATTAGCTCAATTGATGTCACCAGATTCAAACCTTTATTTGTATGATCCAGTTAGGTTCAGTTCTGTATGATAATGGGATATGTCATGATCTCAATTATCGACATCATCAAAATTCCTTTCGATGGATCAGAACTCTTCTGATTCAAACAGCTAGAATGATCGATCATCTAAATCATTCTAATTGCTCCCAAAATCCACCAGTGACACCTAGCAGTATATGGTGGCAACCCATCAGAGCTGAATGCGAACCTCTTGGTGTAGCTATCTGTGTGATTAAGTTCTTCTATCTTGAGCTCCAATTAGATTAGGATTTAGGCGAACTCATCAAACCCTAGTCTCTGTCATATGATGTAATCATTCGATTCAGGTCGGATGTGAAAAGCTAAATAGAAACTCTTTCTATTATTTCACTCTGCCATGGTCATGGGCTTCTGGACTTGATTCTCATGATCATCATAGGACTGCTCCTCTACCATCAAGGTAGATAGATTTCATCTTGATGCTATCCAATTCCTACAATGAACATATCATAGCCAACAAACACCTCAAGGTTCCGTATGGCTAGGAGACTGAGTAATGGTGTAGTCAAACTATAACACCCTCAAGGTGAACTACCGATGTACCTCAGGTCAAAGAATCAAACACACTACTACAGCATCGAGTCAATCATTGACGAGAAGGTAGACTTCCTAATGACTACTCGAGGTGGTCATGCTCTGTACCTTTGTTCTCTAATGAGTACCTGTACTCTTGCTTCGGTGTCTCCATACCGTAGACTCAAGACTCATCTACTAAAGAAAAGTGATTGTACACTAACCTTCTGGATCAATCACCATCCTCATGATGATTCTATGGTTGGAAGCATTTTATGAGTTAATAATGATTATTCATGTCTTAAATTTTCAACTCTTGAAAATATGAATTATCATTACCATTAACTGAAAGGATGTATCACAGACACTAAATACACATATATGATAAAAAATAATCCATTTTATTGATTATAGTCAAAATTATAATTTTGCCCTAGAAGTGTATTACAAGTGTCAGCTAATTCTGACTTCTAGGGCACATATATCTAACAATCTCCCACTTGTCCTAAAGCCAATTGGCTACAAGTCTAAGTTCCATCTTCTCAAGGTGGGCTTCGATCTTCTGCAGGCCCAACGGCTTTGTAAGTGGGTCTGCCACATTATCTACGAAGTTGACTCTCTTGACCTCGACATAATCCTTCTCGAGGTAATCACGGATGAGGTGGTATCGCCGCTCAATGTGCTTGGATTTTTGGTGAGACCTCGGCTCCTTAGCAAGGGCTATGGCACCATTATTGTCGCAGTATAGAGGAATGGCATCTAATGGCATTACTCCAATTTCTGCAGCAAACTTCTTGTACCAAAATGCTTTCTTTGCAGCCTCTGATGCAGCGATATATTCTGCTTCCATGATGGAATCTGCTATCACCGTTTGCTTGAAACTCTTCTAGCTGATAGCACCACCATTGCACACAAATAGACTCCCAGATGTCGACTTTCGATCATCTATATTGGACATGAAATCCGAGTCTGTGTATCCCTTGACTTGGAGTTCTCCGTTACCAAAGACCAACATCATATCCTTAGTTCTTCTTAAGTACTTAAGGATACATTTCACAGAAGTCCAGTATTCTTCACTTGGATTTTACTGATATCTGCTTGTGACACTCACAGCATGGGCTATATCAGGTTGTGTACATAGCATGACATACATGAGGCTCCCTATTGCAGAAGCATAAGGGATCTTGCTCATGTGTTCTATTTCCTCAGGTGTGCTAAGGCACATCTTCTTGGAAAGATGAATACCATGTCTGAAGGATATTAATCTCCTCTTAGAGTTTTTCATACTAAACCTCTTTAGTACTTTCTCTACGTACATCTTCTGTGAAAGTCCTAGCATCCTATTCGATCTATCCCTATAGACCTTAATTCCTAGAATAAAAGATGCTTCACCTAGGTCTTTCATGGAGAATTCCTTGGACAACCATATTTTGACTGTCGTCAACATAGGAATATCATTCCCAATAAGGAGGATGTCATCCATGTACAATACGAGGAAGACAACAGCGCTCCTACTGATCTTTTTGAAGACACACGATTTCTGTTCATTTTTTATGAAACCAAACATTTTGATTACATCATTGAAACGAGTGTTCCAGCTCCGAGATGCTTACTTAAGTCCATATATGGACCTTTGCAGCTTGCAAATCTTGTGATTAGTATCACTGGATGTGAAACCTAGCGGCTGTTCCATATAGATATCTTCCTCAAGATATCTATTCAAGAATGCCGTTTTCACGTCCATTTATCATATTTCATAATCGAAATAGGCTGCAACGGTAAGCAATGTGCGGATGGATTTTAGCATAGCCACTGGAGAAAAGGTATCCTGATAGTCAATGCCTTCGCGTTGACTATAACCTTTTGCCACTAGTCTAGCCTTGAATATCTCCACATTCTCATCTGCACCAATCTTTCTCTTGAAGATCCATTTACACCCAATAGGTACTATACCTTCTGGTGGATCTTCCAAGGTCCAGACTTGGTTTAAGTGCATCGAGTCAATTTCTGATTGCATTGTCTCTAGCCATTTCTCGGAGTCGATATCTGATATCGCCTCATTGTAGGTTTTGGGATCATCACCATGAGCACCATTACCTATGAGGAACATTTTCTCTACTTTCTCTGAAATAATACCTAAGTATCTTTCAAAGGGACGGGAAACTCTTTCCGATCTACGAGGTGGATGAGGTAGTGTTCTTATTGGCTCAATCTGATTTATTTTCAGTTGGTCCTTAGCTCGTTGTACTTATGAGACTTTCTCATCAAGCTTGATCTGCTTTCCAATGCCGCTATCTTGAATAAACTATTTTTCAAAAAAGATGGCATGTCGACTCACAATCACATTGTGGTCTTCTGAAATATAGAAATAGTATCCTAATGACTCTTTAGGATATCCTATGAATCGAGCTCTGAAGGATCTAAACTCTAATTTATCCGCTTGTTGTCTTTTGACATGAGCCGGACAATCCCAAATTCTGAGATGACTCGAACTTGGTTTCTTACCGTGCCATATCTCATACGGTGGGTAGGAACGATTTTAGAGGGAATCCTATTCAGTAGATAAATTGAAGTTAACAATGAGTGTCCCCAAAAAAAATCAAGGAGGTCTGTGAAGCTCATCATGGATCGGACAATATCCAATAGAGTCCGATTTTTCCATTCTGAAACTCCGTTGAGTTGAGGTGTTCCTGGTGGAGTCCATTGAGAGACTATGCCATTTTTCTTGAGATAGTCTAGAAATTCCTGGCTAAGGTATTCACCTCCTCGATCTGATCGAAGAACCTTAATGAATTTTTTAGTTTGTTTTTCTACTTCATGTCTGAATTCTTTGAACTTTTCAAAAGCTTCAAACTTGTGTCTCATAAGATACACATACCCATACCTAGACAGATCATCGGTAAAGGTGATGAAGTAGACAAAATTGCCTCTAGTCGGTACATTAAATGGGCCGCACACATCAGTATGTACTAGGGCAAGGAGATCTGTGGCCCTTTTCTCATGTCCAACAAAAGAGAGTTTGGTCATTTTGCCTTGGAGATAAGATTCACAAGTTGAATATGACTCGAAAGTCAATGGACTCAATAGCCCATTTTTCTTCAATTTGTTGATCCTATCTTCTGCTATATGACCTAATCTCAGGTGCCATAGATATCTGTCATTTGGACTATCCCTAGGTCGTTTGGCATTCACATTTTGCTCGATAGTTAGAACAGATACATCAATATATAGCTGATAAAGACCGTTAATAAGAAAATTATTTGCAATTTTATTTCTTTAATAAAGAATGTTACAATGGTCTTTAAAGATGGTAATCACATAGCCTTCTTGTGCTAAGCATGAAATAGAAATCAAATTCTTGCTAGCTGCAGGCACATAATAATAGCCTTTCAAAACTAAGTCTAAACCAGATGGTAATCGAAGAGGATATGTTCCTACGGCTACTGCAGCAACTCTTGCTCCATTATCGATGCGTAGGATCATGTCTCCATCTCTCAACCTTCTGCTATTCTCAAGACCTTGCATGAAAGTGCATAGATGAGCACTAGAACCAGAGTCAAGCATCCAACTAGATGTAGAAGAAATTGTAAGGTTAGACTCAATAACGAGCATACCTTCAGAAGGACCTTCCTTCTTGTTCTTCAGGATGGTCAGGTAAGTAGGATAGTTTCGCTTCCAATGACCGTCGCTGTTGTAATAGAAATACTTTCCTTTGACATCGACTTTCATCTTCAACTCTGCCTTCTTCTTCTTTATTCCTTCCATCTTCTATTTTTTTGCAAACTTCTTTTTCTTTCCATAAGACTTTCTTTTGGAAGAAGTCTATTCCATAGCAAGAACTGAGCCTTTAGAACTTTTCATAGAAAACTCAGCGATGACCAGCATATTCATTAATTCGGCCAAGAAATTTTAAAGTTTATGCATGTGG
Source organism: Cocos nucifera (assembly GCA_006176705.1). NCBI lineage: Eukaryota > Viridiplantae > Streptophyta > Magnoliopsida > Arecales > Arecaceae > Cocos > Cocos nucifera. The sequence goes on from QRFJ01000318.1 coordinate 623,415, forward strand.
TAATTCATAATGAATTGCCCATATACATCAGTCAAGGATTGTAGAATAATATCATTCTGCAGATCCAAGTCTAACTTCACACCGAGCTTCTCAAGCTCTTCCATGTCCTTGATCATCATCAGACAGTGATCTTAACTAACTGTCCATCACGCATCTTAGCCTTAAAAAGTTATTTCGTGACTTGATACTTGGCTGCGCGACTCTGTTCACCAGACATCTCCTATAGGTGAGCCAACATTTGACGAGCAGTCCCGATATCTTCATATTGGCACTGGAGCTCATCAGACATCGAGCCCAACATGTAATATCTGGCCTTATTATCTTCGTCTATCCATTTTTTTAGAGACGCTCTCTATTCAGTGGATGGATGGGCTGGTAAGGTGGGAGGGTCCTGATCCAATACATGGGTTAACTTTTCAAAATCCAAAACTATTTTGTAGTTCCTGAGTCAATCTTTATAATTGGGTCCAGTCAGTCTATGTATGTCCAGGATACATGCTAATGGGTTGGACGCAGATATTTTCCTGTAGAGAGTCAAAGATTCTAGTTAGATACTGTAATTATGACTTGACCAATTTATTTAAAAATTTTATTTTTAAATAAATTAGCTCTCACTATTTTTTTGGATCTCTATACTCCCTCTGTAGAGATGCAAAAATCTCCATGATTAATGATTTTTAGTGAATGGTGCGGTCTCACCAATTGACTCATCACCTCACCTAACAGTTATTGGTGATGGGTTAGCCAATGAGTGAACAACTCTTGTTCAATAATTCTCTAATCATGGTGCACCCAAACTTGGTCTCTAATTCATGAATCTCACTGTATCTAAAATATTGATCCACTCCTTAGTTAAGTAAGACCCACCATTTGCACAGACTGAATTTCTAATTGAGTCTCTCACCGTATCCAAAATATTGAGCCTAACTCATCCTCCAGTCCATAGCATCCAATGCCTAATAGACATGGTTGTGTCTTTTTGGTGCAACTGAACCACTATATCCAGTCGAGAATAATCAACCCCGGAAAGGGCCCGCACATCTACAATGGTGGAAGACCTCAGACTTAATCTTTTCTTAGGAAGAATTGATTCAGGTCTCATTAAACTAGACTTGTCATAGTCATAACAATTATGACTAACCTAGTGGCATGGGTTAGCTCAGATTATTAACCACCTCAGATCAGAACTGTGTCAACAGATATGGCCAGGTAAGTGAGATCGATGGAAGGAATATGCCATTAACTCGTACAAGAACGCATTCAGGTCGAGTAGCTTCCAATTAAAAACCAATCGATCGTATGTGCCAAACTTACCTTAAACACCAAATTATTGAGCCAGAATCAATTAGGTTAGCCTACAATCCAGAATCTAACCTCTAAGCCTAATTAGGTCTTGCTTGATCGTGACTCGATCTTGACCCAGACTTAATCCTATTAGGCTGGTCAATTTAAGCATTGTTGATCCCATCTAACCAACTCTTGATTCGGTTTGATCAACCGCTTAGACCTAATTGAGCTTCCCAAGTTCGAACCCAGTATTATGAATATGTCTTAGATCTAGAATTCTTAATTTTAGATCTAATTAACATTTCATAATCTTAATTTTTAATTAAGTAGGGTTCATAAATAAAATATGCACAATAAATTCTAGGGTTTCAAGATCTAGGGTTTTGCAGAAAGTAAGTTTTGGGTTTCTGATTAAGAACGAATGCGCAGCAATCCTACACATCATAAGAACACCCCATTGGATGGGAGGAGAGGGTCTTTAAACCCTTCTTCGTGCTTATGACCGGACGGCCAAGAGGAACGCCTTAATCAGGAACATGCAATACTACAAAACAGTTTTATATCTATATCATATATCTCATATACAAATTAGATCTAATCATGGCATATTTTGCATACATCTCATGTATCAAATTATGCATATTTTCAGATCTAAATTATCTCATAATAATCTAAAAAATTAGATTTAAATTGATCTTATCAAAATAAATTCTAATCTAGATAACAATGTAGAACTATTCTACAACTAGTCTAGACATGCATCAATCATATCTCATATGATATTTAAAATTAAATAATTTTTATTTACTATTTTTTAGATATTATTATAATAATTATAATATCAAAAATAGTAAATAAATAGATCTAAAATATGATTTAATCAAATTAAATTGAAAACATACAAGACTATTCTATAGAACTATTCTATTTTAGAACTAGTCATGCATATTTTTTAATCTTAGATCTAAATTATTTAATTTTAATTTTTTCTAATTTTAGATCTGATCATATCTCATGTGACATCTAAAATTACTTATTTTTTAATTAGAATAAATTTAAAATTATATCTAAATACTTTAGAACCTTGGCTCTGATACCAGTTGAAGAAAAATCCTGATTTTCCGGACCAGGTTCGTTCAGATCTGATCAGATCAAGAGATATATTTCAAAATTTTTTCTTTTTGATCCTAATCAGATCTGAATATTTTAGATCTAATCCTTATTATTATAATAATAATAATAAAATTTAAATAAATTAAATTAAATTAAATTTACCTTGATGTAGGGTAATCCTATTACTCGTTGATAATCCTGTAAGCAGTGGAAGGTTCTGGATCTAGCCATGCAAATACCTGGCCTCAATCAATATTCACTCGAGTTGAATTTGGAGATCCTCTTCTTCTCTATCACGTCTCTAAAAATTAGATCTGGATCTGATCTGGAGGATCTTCAAAACTCCTTTCAAAGATCAGCAGTTGTCCTTTACAGCAGCGCAGCCTTCTAGCTTTCAGTCATCTTTCTCTCATCTGGATTGCATCAAGCAAGGTCCAAAACTCTTTTGGACGTGGAGAGGAGAGGGAGAAGATTCTTTGGCATGGAGGAGGAGAGGAAAGGCAGCCTTGGGGTGTTGGAAATTCTCCAATTATATTTTGAGTTGGGCGCAGGGTCTTATTTATAGACTATCTGTGATCCAACTCCTCTTCTTCCCAACCAATCACAATCCTTTATGAAATTAGATCCAAATCTGATTGGTGTAAATAGAGTCCTCTGGATTCCTCCTTAGATGGCGTCTAAGACCAATCAAAGTTGGTTCTTAGGAGAACTCTAATTGAAATCCAAAAAGGAGATGGAGTCCCTATCCAACAGGGACTCCTGGGTGCCTCCAGCTTGGGCACACACCAAGGGTGGCGTGCACCCTCCTCCTTGCCAAGTTCTGGCAGGAGGACAAGCCCCATCAGCCCTCCAATAGGTGCATGACATGTGGATGAAAGTCAAAGTATCAATGGTCAACGTTTGACCAGTGAAAGGTCAACTTTTGACCACGATCAAAGGATGAGAAATGGCAGGTGACCAAAAATGGTAGGTAATATCTTACAAAATAAGATAATCTTTTCTAACTTGGACAAGCTCCAGTCAGACAAAGTGAAGGCTTCTGATCGAGCACAAACTCCTTTAGCTCAGTCAGGATAACTTTTTATTATAGTAAAAGAAGAACATTAGGTTCAATCGAGTGCTAGCATGATTTTCTTGAACCTAATTAAATCTCATTCAGATCAATTGAACTGGATTAGTTCAATTGATGATCACCAGATTCAAACTCTTATTTGTGTGATCTAGTTAGGTTCAGTTCTGTATGGTAATGGGATATATCATGATCTCTATTATTGACATCATCGAAACTCCTTTCGATGGATCAGAACTCTTGTGATTCGAACAGCTAGAATGATCGATCATCTAAATCATTCTAATTGCTCTCAAAATCCACTAGTGATATCTAGCAGTATATGGTGGCAACCCATCAGAGCTGAATGCGAACCTCTTGGTGCAGCTACCTATGTGATTAAGTTCTTCTATCTTGAGCCCCGATCAGATTAGGGTTTGGTGAACTCATCAAACCCTAGTCTCTATCATATGATGTAATCATTCGATTCAGGTCGGATGTGAAAAGCTAAATAAAAATTCTTTCTATTATTTTACTCTGCCATGGCCATGGGCTTCTGGACTTGATTCTCATGATCATCATAGGGCTGCTCCTCTACCACCGAGGTAGATAGATTCCATCTTGATGCTATCCAATTCCTACAATGAACATGTCATAGCCAATATACACCTCAGGATTCCATATGGCTAGGAGATCGAGTAATGGCGTAGTCAAACTATAACACCCTCAAGATGAACTATCGATGCACCTCAAGTTAAAGAATCAGATACACTACTGCAGCATCGAATCAATCATTGATGAGAAGGTAGACTTTCTAGTGACTACTCGAGGTGGTCACGCTCAGTGCCCTCATTCTCTAACGAGTATCTATACTCTCACTCCGGTGTTTTCATGCCGTAGACTCAAGACTCATCTACTAAAGAGAAGCTATTATACACCAACCTTCCAGATCAATCACCATCCTCGTGATGATCCTATGGTCGGAAGCATTTTATGAGTTAATAATGATTATTCATGTCTTAAATTTTCAACTCTTGAAAATATGAATTATCATTACCATTAACTCAAAGGATGTATCACAGACACTAAATACACATATGTGATAGAAAATAATCCATTTTATTGATTATAGTCAAAATTATAATTTTACCCTAGAAGTGTATTACAAGTGTCAGTCAATTCTGGCTTCTAGGGCACATATATCTAATAGCCATCTCATCGTCTCAGTGGTCCTCGATGACTAAGAAAGTCTCTAAAGTCTTGGTGTTAATGGAAAGTATCTCAAAACCTTATGAGGCTACTTCTTACCTCTTTCGGAATCTTCAGCATACCTTGACTCACCATATTTTGGGTAACAATCCAAGTGTTGATGCTCTTTATAAAATAATGCACAATCATTCTTGCATGTATGTCTCGATGTATAACCCAGTCCAAATTCATGCATATATTTTTTTGCCTTTAAATATGATTTTGAAAGTTTTTCACCATCTAGTAATGCCTCTTTGATTAAGTTCAACATAAAGTTAAATGACTTTTGACTTCAACCAAACATGGTTTTACCATGAAGAAGCTTTATTAAGTACTCAAGCATCGAGAACTTCTTACAATTTAGATATAATGGCTCCTTGGCATGTCTTATGAGTTTTTTTAAATGTTCATTATTTGTATTATTCGTACTGTAAGGAGAGTTATCAAAATATATCCCTTCATATAAATCATCTAACATCTCATTAATGCTAATTGATTCAGGCTGTTGACCCATATGTTGGTCTCTTATGTTAGTAGGTCTACATTTTCCATGCAAATTCCAAATAGTATACTTTGAATCCATACCCTAATTCAATAAGTGCTCCAATGTTGTATCTATAGGCTAGAAGTAATTGCTGTGACATCTCCAATAAGGACATTTGATTCTATTAGGATTATCAATTCTTTCTTATACAAATCTTATAAATCCCTAACACCTTGTCAATATTCAAGTAAGATGATAAAGCAAGCATTCATTCAACTCTCATCGATATTTTTCATCTATCCATGAGAAATAGTCATCATTAAATTGTGTTATTAGTAAGATTTTAAAAATGCATGATCCTATCCATTTCTAATAGGTATGGCCCTATTCCTTTCAGAAGAGTAATAATCATATTATTATTATTAATCGATATTTTATGCCATTATTATAAAAATTTTGACAATATCTCTTCATAGTTCTTCAAGTATATGATATAAATATGGTGCCTATGCACCATATCCAATATATACCTGGAGAACAAAGAAGAGATAACTACTAAATACCACATAACAAAATAAAATATCGACTAATAATAATAATAAGATTAAAGCTTTTCTAAAATATCCGAAAATAGGGCATCCAAGAGTCGATCCCGATTGAGATCAACTCTTGAACGAAAATCTATAGCTCAATGCAATTTAACTACCATCTTTGAACATACATTCAGGAATGGATTCCTAATTTATCAAAAAAAGATAACTTTGCATTTTGGTAGAATTTTCTCTAAAATATGGATGTTTTTTATATTAAATTATAAACTTCAATAGAGACTAAATAGTAACACAAAATTTTATGCAATAAATTCTACAACAGGGACTAAACTATAAATAATTGAGGACAATCTATAGGGCCTAAAATGCAAAAGTGCCACATAACCTAATGAAGTAAATCGAGTTTGGATTTTGGATTAAAACCCAAAACCCATTAAAGGATCTCCTTCCACCCTCCATGGCACCCACTTGGCCTCTAAAAATGGGCTAGGCCCCATGGATTAGCCCATTTGGCCCATGGGCCGGGTCAGCTAGGGGTGAAAATAGGCCAGGCCAGGCCAAGTCGATAGTAGGCTAGGTTGTAAGCTCCTGATAGGCCGCCTGACATATTTTCACCCCTAAGGCGAGCCCAACCCATTCTGTTCATGGGCCGAACCCTTTTGTCAGAGCCTCCCTTACCCCATTCAAAATTATTTTTTTAAAATAATATTTTATCATTATTTTAAAATTTTAATTATTTTTATTATTAAAAAATAATTTATTTTTAAATATTATTTAATATTTTATTTTATTTTATTTTATTATTTTTAATAGTTATTATTATTTTTATTATTTTTTATCATTTTTATTAATAAATTATTAATTTTTAAAAAATAATTTTTTTATTTTTTTCCCCTTCTTCTTTTTCTGCATGCCACAACCCCGACCGTTCTGCTCCCGGCCCCCTGGCCATCCACTTCCGGCCCCGACGATCGTCCCCTACCCCCTCGGGCCCCGACAGTCCACCCATGGCCTCCATGCGACTAGCCCCTCCTCCCCTCCCCTTGGGCTCTAGCAATCGTCTGTAGGAACACAAAAGCCCCCTCCCCTCCCCCTGGGCTCTGATGACCGTCCGTGGGAACACAAAAGTCCCCCACCCCTCACGGCGCCCCTCCTTCCCCAAAATGCCTGAATTTGGGCCCGCTTCAATCACACCCCTCACCCCATAGGTTCATGCCCCTCCACCCCATCCATGGGTTTGCGCCCATCCACACTGGTCCCTAGCCCCACCAAACACCCCCCTTCCCTCTCCTTCCTCCCTGCCTGGGCACCCAAGCCCTCCCCCCAATACCCCCTGCTCCTCCCTTCCATGCGAAGCCATAAAAAAAAGGGTTTACTTTTTTGGGGTGGCGGCATGGTGATGGCAGCAATGATGGTCGCACGGTGATGGAGGCAGTGACGACAACAGCGAGAGCAGCGATGGCCGAGGGTGAGGGATCAAAATGACCTTAGCGGTAGTGGGTTCGGGGGAAATAGGAGGGCCGGAGTGGGAGACAAAAATACATAGAGGGATCAGATGGGTTCGGTCGGATTTATTTTCAAATATTTGTCGATGCAAAATTTACATCGACAATGACCTAATTACCAATGCAAAAATTAACATCGACAAAAATAATATTTACCTATGATAAATTAGTGACCTAATTATAAATTTTTCTTTTTATTTAATTTTTTATTTTTTTCTAAACAAGATATTTATCTGCATTATATTAGAGTCAAAAAATGTTTTACTAAAATTAAAAAATTAATAAAAAAATTATCGATGCAAAATATCCATCGATAATAACCATAATTTTCTATGTTAGAGTTTCATGTAGGTAATTATTCTTATTACTGACGTTAAGTTTGCATCGATAAATGGTTTTACTTTTTATTAATTTTTTATTTTTGTAAAACTTGTTCAATGCTAATTTATGGTCAGCAATAAGCATAATTACCTCTCAAGAGAAAACCATAGACACGTAGGCAATTAGGTTACTGCTTATGCTTTTTTTTGCATCGATAAAAAATTTTTTAATTAATTTTTTATTTTTATAAATAATTTATTATTATCTAAATAATTTATCAATATAATTTTAAAATTTAAAGTTCATCTTCATCATTCATTATCTAAATAATTATCGTTAGAATATCATCACAAAAATCGATGTCGATCCTGTAGCTCTAGCTATGTCGATCGATAAAATTCGATTTTGATGACCATGAATGATCAGATGATAATCTAGTAAATAGAGATCACTGATAGATCCAAAAACTTACAATGATGATTTTGATAATATTTTAATATACTATCAAATTTTACTATAATCGGACATCATTATCATGATCAATTTTATAAGAGATGATTTTGATCGTTAAATAAAAAATAAGCGATCAAAAGGCCAAACGACATCCGATTAAGATGATTTTTTAGATAAATAATCTTCACTACTACTTTCAACATTTATATAGTGGTGATCATAAAATCCAAACCATGCATGTATGAATCATCCATGTTAAGTAGATCTTACAAAAGCATGAGTATTATTACTTAAGGATCTTAAGAATGAGTATCAAGAGACATATAATTTTGGATCACTCATATATGTGTAGTTTGAATTTTATGATCACCACCATACAAATGATCAAAATAGTAGCAAAGATTATTTATCTAAAAAATCACTCGATAATCGGACATCATTTTGCCTTTTGATCACTTATTTTCTATTTAATGGTTGAAATCATTTCGTGCTAAATTCATCATAATAATAATGTCTGATTGAGGTAAAATTTTGATAGTATAATATAAATATCACCAAGATCATTGTTGTAAGCTTTTGGATCTATTGATGGTCTCTATCTATCAGATCATCATATGGTCGTTTGTGGTTGTTAAAATCAAATTTTATTTATGGATATAGATAGGGCTACTAGATCGAGGTGAATTTTTGTGGTGATACTCTAACGATAATTATTTAGATAATAAATGATGAAGATAAATTTTAAATTTTAAAATTATATTAAAATTATTTAAATAATAATAAATTATTTATAAAAATAAAAAAATTAATTAAAAAATTTTTACTGATGCAAAATTTGTGTATGGAATAATCTAATTGCCTATGATTTTCTCTTACGTAGATAATTATTTAGATTACTAATGCTAACTTAGCATCAAAAAATATCTTTACTTTTTATTAAATTATTTATTTTCATAAAATATTTCTCGATATAAACTTTGCATAGGTAATAAGAATAATTACTCATGTAAATAAGAAACATAAGCAATTATGGTTATTACCTATGCAACTTTTGCATCAAAAAATTATTTATGAAAATAAAAAAATAAAAAATAAAAATATTTGTCGATGCTAAGTTAGTATAGGCAATGAGGTTATTTTATGGAAGATGAAAGCATAGGCAATTAGTCTCATTATTGCCTACACTAGTTTAGCATCTTTAATTTATTTACAAAAATAAAATAATTAATAAAAAATATTTATTGATGCTAATTTATCATAGAAAATAACCTTTATTACCTACGTGCATGTTAAGCATAGAAAATTATCTTATTGCCTATGCAAATTTAGCATCGATAAAAATTTTATAAAATAAAAAAATAATAATAAAGAAAAATATTTGTCGATGCTTAGTTGGCATAGGCAATGAGGTCAATTACGTATGCAAGCTGGAAGTGTAGGCAATTATTCTTATTGCCTACATAAACTTAGTGTTGGTAAATGCTTTGTCAAAAATTAAAAAAATCACACCATCCATTATCGACGCTTTGGTGTAAATGCCAACACTAGTTTACATCGATAATTAGATTTTAGGATATTTTTTTGGTAATGTAGCTAATTATTCATGTTTTTTCAATGTTTATTTTTTTGTGTAGCTAATTGTCATCTTTTCCTATACAAAATTTTGTATAGGTAAATTTTGCATCGACAAAACCCCTATTTCTTATGATGATAATAAAAGAATGGGTATGAGATTGCATCTTGTATATCCTTAATTGTGTAATTTTAATATTGATCAGATTGACATCATATTTTATATTATGCATTTAAATTATATATCTTTTGATTTAGATCTATTTTATAAATGTATTTGTTACTTACTGAGCTGTGAAACTTATAAATCTTCATATGTTATTTTTAAATTTTCAAGATCTAATTTTAGAGTCAGACTTGGATTTTGGGATTATATATAGAAGGAAGGCCGATCTGAAAAAGATGGATAGTTCTTAAGGAAAAAAACTATTTAATGATACTGTGTAAACTAAAATTAAAATATTATAAAAGTTTAAATTTAAGAAATGTTACGTGCTGTAGTTGGTTGTTCTGTTAATACCACTACTTATGATAAGAATGTTATTTGTATATTATGTTGAAGTTTTTTCAAGTTAAATGCCTTGTATGTTTATAAGAGTGGTTCTCTATAGATATACGATGGCTGTTCACATTCCTAAAATTTTATTTTAATTTAAATTTAGATTCGGGACATGACAGTTAAAATGGTATCAAAGCATAGGATTAATTATATGAATATGTTAGAGTCTAGACATCTGCTGAGAGTAGGTGGAATAGTTATTAGACCATAAGATATAAAATTTTTGTCTTTATTATTCTAAGCATAGTTATTATTCTTATATTTTAATTTATTTAGAATTTTGGAATAAGTTTTGATGAAGTTTTAGTAATAAATTGAAGTTGGCCCTAATGGTGTTATGAATCCTAATAGTAATAACAATGATTTGATTATTAGAAAACCTCTTATGGTTATAATACATTATCATACTAGGAGTGATTTATTAATTATGTTGCCCAGCTATGCAACCCAAGAGGAGGGGGTGAATTAGATTTTTAAAAATTTAAAACTAATTTAGAGTTATAAGGATTAAGTGATGATATGCAAGTGATATGAGGTAGCTGTTTTAAGTATAGAGTAGACGTGAATACTAAGAGAGCAAGTATATAATAAAGTAAAGATAGAAAGAGGGCAAGCACACTATAAACAAATAAGATTTATAGTGGTTCGGTGCCAATTTTGCACCTACATCCACTCTCCAAGCTCCTACTTGAAAATTTAAATCCACTAAATGTATTCAAACTAAATACAATATTGAAAACTTTCAACCCTAGCTATCCCAAGCTAGAAACACTTATTTTTCAGATATAAGCCAATCTAATATAATCTAATTCAAGATTCAGATAAATCTCCAAGTTTGGAACCCTTCCAAAACTTAAAACAACTCAAAGCGCAGAGAATAAGAGTTAATGTCAATAAATACAACTCAAGCCCCTTTAAATAGGCAAATAAAAGCTTTGAGAATATTTTACACAACAAAAAAAAGCTTTTCTAATTTTTCTCAAGATTGTTAAAAACTTGAATGAGCTTTTGAGGGGTTGGTGACCTTAAAATGAAAGCTTTTCTGCTTGAAGAGGGCTTTTTGCTTAAGATTGAAATGAATGCTTTCTAATCTCTCTTTTTATTTTTCTTTCTTTTAGAGTTTTTATATCTTCAATAGATACTGGAGAGAATTTTAGGCAGATTTGTAGTCATTGAAGAGCTTTAAGAGTGCATTAAATATGGCCAAAATAGGCTATTGCGGATAAATCCCGCTTCCGTGGAAGTCCAGTCTGATGCTTAGTCTGATGCAATCGGTAATCATGGAATAGCTTCAATCGAGAATTCTCTCTCCAGTAGCCGAACTCCTTCAGTGGTCGAACTCGATAGAACTCCCTCAGTCGCTGAGCCCCAGCCGAACTCCTTAGCAACCAAACTTCCTAGCGATCAAACTCCTTCCGGATTCCTTCTTCAATCGGACTCCCATGAGAGTCGAACTCCCTCTGATTCTCTATTTCAGTCGAACTCCTACGGAAGCTGAACTCCTTCCGATTCTCTCCTTCAGTTGGACTCCTACGGAAGCCGAACTTTCTCCAGTCTCTCCTTCAGTCGGACTCCTATAAGAGCCGAACTCCCTTTGGTTCTCTCCTTCAGTTGGACTCCTATGGGAATTGAACTTCTTTCGAACTTCTCCTTCAATCGAACTCCTACGGAAGCCAAACTTCTTCCGAATCCCTTCTTCAGTTGGACTCCTATGGGAGCCAAACTCCCTCCAGTTTTCTCCTTCAGTCGAACTCCTATGGAAGTCGAACTCCTTCCAAATCCCTTTTTCAATCGAATTTCTATAGGAGCCAAACTCCTTCCAAACTTTTTCTTCAATCAGACTTCTATAGGAGCCAAACTTCTTTCAAACTTCTCCTTCAGTCGGACTTCTATAAGAGCCAAACTTCTTTCAAACTTCTCCTTCAGTCGGACTTCTATAGGAGCCAAACTCCTCCTGGATCTCTTCTTCAGTCAGACTTGTTTGGAAGTTGAACTCCTTTCGAACTTCTCCTTCAGTCGGACTTCTATGAAAGTCAAACTCCTTCCAGATTCCTCCTTCAGTCGAACTTCTATAGGAGCCAAACTTCTTCCGGACTCCTTTAGTTGGATTTCTATAGAAGTCAAGCTCGTTCCGAGCTTCTTCTTCAATCGAATCTCTACAGAAGTCAAACTCCTTCCAGACTCCTTCGGCTACCATTCCTCTAGGATAATCCTCTTTAGCCGTATTCCCTTTGGAAGTCCGAACTTTTTTGAAATTGATATATGTCAAAGCTCTTCACTTCTACATGTGGCTCTGAGCGGTTCAGTATCAGACGGCTATGGCCATCACTATCAGTCCATTACAGACAATAGTGATCCACTATCGTACAACTATGGCTGTCGCCATCAGTCTGCTGCAGGCGGCGCCCCCCTCCATGATAGACTCCATCAGGCCTCGAGCAGCCCGCTGTTAGATGGCTGTAGCTGTCACTATCAATCCACTACTAGCTTCATCTATAAAAAGAAATCCTCCAGATATATTTTTTTTAAGCTCTCTTCTCCTTCCCAAAATCCTACAGAATTCTCGCTTGAGCACTCCATTTTTGTTAGCCAGAAAAGCTGACTTGATCATCGGAGGGTCCTACCGGAGCCACCACCACCAACTTCGGATGGAACTTTATTTTGCAGATCATCGATGGTGACCACTTCTTCCTCGGCTCCAACTCGATCCGACGTCAACCAGATTCTGCACCAACAGGATTGGCACTAGAGGAAGGGCCCTTTGTTCCTAAGGTACCCTTATTCTTAAAGGAGTGCTCAGTCGATCCTGGCGACCTTCTTCTTCAAGATTCATCTCCATCCTCTTCCAGAGATCTACTGCTTCTGCCATCAGATTTGAGCCAGATCCATCTGTTCCTTCTCCGTCGCTGGTGCTTCAACCACTACCTCCACCGACGGCTATGGTAGATCTAGAGTAGTTTAACCTACTGATGCAGTGGGTTCAGGGCCTCACCAAAATAGTGCAGGCCATGCGGTAGTCTTCGATGGTAATTTTGCTAGAAAATCCACCATCAGGATGTCAAGAATTGGCTCTAAGAAAGAGCATTTGGTCTAGCATACCCATCGCCCTTGGAAAGGGAAAACAGAGAGCGGAGGATCCATATTCGGATGATGATTCTCCTTCGAAAGAGACCTTCTCCATCTACAGCTGAAAGTCATCCAAGATCTGCGATCGAGATGACATTCTTAATCACAAATTATGGAAGATGGATCGATGGATTGAAGAACTCTACCACATTGCCCCAACTTTCCATGACGACGTCTGCATGGATCTTCCTTTCTCTTTTCAAATTATGCAAGAGTCCGTTCTGCTGAACTTTAAGCTTCCTTAATTTAAAAGCTACGATAGAACCTCTGATCTGATCGATCACCTAAAAGCCTTCCGAATCATGATGCTGCTCCATGGCACGCCAGATGTCATATTATGTCGAGCTTTTCCATCTATCTTAAAGGGAGCAGTAAGAAACTGATACTCGATATTAAAATCGGATACGATCTTCTTCTTTGATCAGATGAGCCATCAGTTTGTGGCTCGCTTCATTAGTAACTGACATCCGCATCGAGGTTCGAATTTCTTGATGAATGTCAAGCAAAATGAGGAAGAATCCATCTGGACTTGTGTCACTCAGTTTAATGCTGCTATTTTAGGGGTCCAAAATCTAGACCAATCTGTTGCAATAGCCACACTCAAGGGCGGCCTTTAGAAGAATGATTTGCTATTCTTTCTAGAGAAGAAGTATCCTAGCAACTTTACTGATCTGCTAGCCCAAGCCGAGAGATATGCCCATATGAAAAAAACATTCAAGTTGAAGGATGAAGAAGCCATAAGAGAGTGGCAGACGAGCGAGTCTTGTAAACCGATGGCTGATGGAGGGCTGAATGAAGTTCGGCCATGCTCATAGACCTCCCCCGAGCGCAGGCGAGCCCGAACTCCTCCTCAAGCTCGTCATCAAGGAAGCCCCTATAGAAGAGCACGAAGAAGTCCTTTCCTCGGAAGGTTCTGCAACTACGCCCTCCTTAATGCACCTAAAACTCAAGTTCTGATGGAAATTAAGAGTCAGCTATCAAGACCAGAAGAATTATGATCTCCTCCAAATAAGCGCGATTGAAGTAAGTACTGCCTCTACCATCATGACCACAATCATGATACTGAAGAATGTATTCAGCTCTGAGACAAAATCGAGGAGCTCATCAGGAGAGACTGGCTGGGTTGATTTCTCAGATGCCGATCTGAAGTAAGAGAAGATCGGCCAAGGGCACTGCTGTAGCAAGAACCATTAATAAGGAAGGAATAACAAGAAGATCAGCCACCACTCGACATCATCAATACTATCTCAGGAGGACTTAGTACTTCGGTGAGCCACCATCTCTCAACCTCAAAGCAAGAAAAAGCTTGCCCCAAATTGGGAAGGCTAGTATGAAGTAGAGGGGATCGTCCAGCATGAAACTTAGAGAAACAATGCTCCTACGACCTCGAAATTTAAAATTTAAAAAATTTGAGGATGTATTGCCAGTAACTTTTCTTTAATAAAACTCCTTCATTTCAATATTTCTGTTTCTTGGTGCAAAAATTATGTGATGATAGGGAAGAAGCAATCAATAGTAGCCATGTTAGGAACAACAGAAGATAAGATCTTCTTCAACCTCGGCTGGAGATAAGATCTCCTCCGAGCTTCAAAGTCTACGTCAATAGGAGATAAGATCTCCTTCAATCTCGACTGGAGATAAGATCTTCTCCGAGCTTCAAAGTCTACATCAATAGGAGATAAGATCTCCTTCAACCTCGATTGGATATATGATCTCTCCCGAGCTTCTACGTCAACAGAAGATAAGATCTCCATCAATCTCGACTGGAGATAAGATTTTTCTCGAGCTTCAAAGTCTACGTCAACAGGAGATAAGATCTCTTTCAACCTTGGCTGGAGATAAGTTCTTCCCCTGAGCTTCAAAGTCTACATCAACAGGAGATAAGATCTCCTTCAACTTCGATAGGAGATAAGATCTTCCCCAAGCTTTAAAGTCTACGTCAACAAAAGATAAAATCTCCTTCAACCTCGGTTGGAGATAAGATCTTCCTCAAGCTTCAATGTCTATGTCAATAGGAGATAAGATCTCCTTCAACCATGGCTGGAAATAAGATCTCTCCCGAGCTTCAACTTCGACGTCAACCTCGATTGGAGATAAGATCTTCTTCAACCTCAATTGGAGATGAGATCTTCCTTGAGCCTCAACTTCAATGACAACCTCGACTGGAGATAAGATCTCCCTCGAGCTTTAAAGTCTACGTCAACAGAAGATAAGATCTCCTTCAACCTCGACTGGAGATAAGATCTTCCTTGAGCTTCTACGTCAACAGAAGATAAGATCTCCTTCAACCTCGGTTAGAGATAAGATCTCTTTCAAGCTTCAAAGTCCACATCAATTAGGAGATAAGATCTCCTTCAACCTCGGTTGGAGATAAGATCTCCTCCGAGCTTCAAACTCTACATCAATAGGAGATAAGATCTTTTTTCAATCTCGGTTGGAGATAAGATCTCCTCCGAGCTTTTACGTCAATAGGAGATAAGATCTCCTTCAACCTCGACTGGAGATAAGATCTTCCCCGAGCTTCAAAATCTACGTCAATAGAAAGATAAGATCTCCTTCAACCTCGATAGAAGATAAGATCTCCCCCCGAGCTTCAAAGTCTATGACAATAGGAGATAAGATCTTCATCAACCTCAATTGGAGATAAGATCTCCCCGAGCTTCAAAGTCTATGTCAATAGGAGATTAGATCTTCTTCAACCTCGATTAGAGATAAGATGTCTCCCGAGCTTCAACTTCGACGTCAAACCTCAACTGGAGATAAGATCTCCTTCAACCTCGATTAGAGATAAGATTTTCTCCGAGCCTCAACTTCATATCAACCTCGATGGGAGGTAAGATCTCCCCCAAGCCTCAACTTCAATGTCAACCTCGGCTGGAGGCTCTTCTCCGAGTCTCAACTTCAACTTCAACTTCAACCTCGGCTGGAGATAAGATCTCCTCCGAACTTCAACTTCGATGTCAACCTCAACTGGAGACAAGATCTCTCACGAGATTCAATCACAACGTCAACAGGAGATAAGATCTTCTTCAGCCTCGACTGGAGATAAGATCTCTCTCGAGCTTCAAAGTCTACGTCAATAGAAGATAAAATCTCCTTCAACCTCGGATAGAGATAAAATCTCCTCCGAGCTTCAAAGTCTACATCAATAGGAGATAAGATCTCCTTTAACTTCGGTTGGAGATAAGATCTCCTCTGAGCTTCTACGTCAATAGAAGATAAGATCTTCTTCAACCTCGACTGGAGATAAGATCTTTTCTGAGCTTTAAAGTCTACATCAATAGGAGATAAGATCTCCTTCAACCTCGATTGAAGATAATATCTCCTCCAAGCTTAAACTTCGATGTCAACCTTGGCTGGAGATAAGATCTTCTTCAACCTCGATCAGAGATCAGATCTCCTCCCGAGCCTCAACTTTAATATCAACCTCGGTGGAAGGCAAGATCTCCCCCGAGCCTTAACTTCAACGTCAACCTCGGTTGAAGGCAAGATCTCCCTCGAGTCTCAACTTCAACTTCAACCTCAGCTAAAGATAAGATCTTTTCCGAGCTTCAACTTCGATGTCAACCTCGACTGAAGATAAGATCTCCCATGAGCTTCAACCGCAATGTCAATAGGAGATAAGATCTCCTTCAACCTCGACTGAAGATAAGATCTTCTCCGAGCTTCTACGTTAATAGGAGATAAGATCTCATTCAATCTCGATTAAAGATAAGATCTCTTCCGAGCTTCAAAGTCTACATCAATAGGAGATAAGATCTCCTTCAACCTCGACTGAAGATAAGATCTCCTCCGAGCTTCTACATCAATAGGAGATAAGATCTCCTTCAACCTCGACTGAAGATAAGATATTCCTTGAGCTTCAAAGTCTATGTCAATAGGAGATAAGATCTCCTTCAACCTCGGCTAGAGATAAAATCTCTCCCAAGCTTCAAAGTCTACGTCAACAGGAGATAAGATCTCATTCAACCTCGATTGGAGATAAGATCTCCTCTGAGCTTCAAAGTCTATGTCAACGATAAGATCTTCTTCAACCATAGCTAGAGATAAGATCTCTCCCGAGCTTCAACTTCGACGTCAACCTCGGCTGGAGATAAGATCTCCTTCTACCTCGGTTGGAGATGAGATCTCCCCGAAGCCTCAACTTCAATGATAACTTCGACTGAAGATAAGATCTCCTCCGAGCTTCAAAGTCTATATCAATAGGAGATAAGATCTCCTTCAACCTCAGTTAAAGATAAGATCTCCCTCGAGCTTTTACGTCAATAGAAGATAAGATCTTCCTTCAGTTCTCTCCTTCAGTCGGACTCCTATGGGAGCCAAACTTTTTTCGATTCTTTCCTTCAGTCGGACTCCTATGGAAGCCAAACTCTCTCTGATTTTCTCCTTTAATCGAACTCCTATGGGAGCCAAACTCCTTCCAAACTTCTTCTTCAATCAAACTCCTATGGGAGTCGAACTCTTTTCGGATCCCTCCTTCAGTCGGACTCCTATGGGAGCTGAACTTCTTCTGGATCTCTCCTTCAGTTGGACTCCAATGGGAGCCAAGCTCTCTCTAGTTCTCTCCTTTAGTTAGACTCCTATGGGACCCAAACTCCTTTCGGATCCCTCTTTCAGTCGGATTTCTATAGGAGCCAAACTTCTTTCAAACTTCTCCTTCAGTCGGACTTCTACAGGAGTCAAACTTCTATCAGATCTTTTCTTTAGTCGAACTTCTATAGGAGCCAAATTCCTTTCAAACTTCTGCTTCAATCGGACTCCTATGGAAGTCGAACTCTTTTTGGATCCCTCCTTCAATCGGACTTCTACAAGAGTCGAACTCCTTCCAAACTCCTCCTTCAGTCGAATTTCTACAGAAGCCAAACTCCTTCTGAGCTTCTTCTTCAGTCGAATCTCTACAGTAGCCGAACTCCCTTCGGACTTTTTTTTAGCTAGCGTTTCTATCGGATAATCCCCTTTAGCCATATTTTCTTTGAGAATTCAAACTCCTCTGGAATTGATATACGTCAAAGCTCTTCACCCCTCCATGCAGCCTCGAGCGGCTCAATATCAAACGGCTATGGTCATCATTATCAATCCACTACAGGCGATAATAATCCACTACCGCACAGCTACGACTGTTGCCATCAGTCTACTGTAGGCGGTGCTACAGACAACGCCCCCCTTCATGACAGACTCCATCAGGCCTCGAGCAGTCCACTGTCAGACGGCTGCAGCTATCACTATCAATCCACTACTAGCTCTATCTATAAAAAGGGATCCTTTAGATACATTTTCTTTAAGCTCTCTTTTCCTTCCCAAAACTCTATAGAATTCTTATCTGAGCACTCCATTTCTGTTGGCCAGAAGAGCAGACTTGATCGTCGGAGGGTCCTGCCGAAGCCACCACCATCAATTCTGGATGAAAATTTATTTTATAGGTCACCAACGACGATCTCTTCTTCCTCGACTCTAGCTCGATCCGACGTCAATCAGATTCTGCACCAACATAGGCTAAAAAATAGTCATTATGGTTTTTTCTATCATAGGGGTCGATCCCGAGGTCATCCCTTGCACAAGAGTCGACCCAAGGGTCGACCTCTATGATAGAAAATCAAAAAACCCCATGTTCTATATTTTTGGCCTTTGGAATAGTAGAAGTCAACCTCCAAGTCAACCCCTGGTACAGGGGACGATCTAGGGGTCGATCCTTATGGTGTGCCACCCAAAGAATAGCATGCCAATCAGCCCCTTTTGATAGAGGTCGATCTAGGGATCGATTCTTTTCTTTAAACTTGATTTTCTCTCAATTTATATATCCAATCCAATAGATCACAAATCTTCTGCTCTTGCTCTTAAGGCTTTCGAATCAGAACTTGATTAAATTATAATTTTGCCTCTAAAATACAATAAATTTTTTTCCAAGCCAAAATTATTAGTAATCCCCTCTAATATTTTATAATCATCAAAATTAATTATTGGAGTAATAATCTTTTTCTTTTTGATAATGATAAAATACTTGAGTATAAGCAAAAATAAAACATGTAGAAGCATTGATTAAGAATTTTAAATATTTGAAGAAAGATGATACATCGCTTACTTGAATATTATATTCAATTATTTGACTAAAATCCATCATGAATAGTTTGATGATTACATATGATTAAACATTTGAGTAATGTGCAAAACGAATAGTTTGAAAATTGTTTATAGAAATTTTGAATTACTTGTTTCTTTTGTCAACTTTGCTCATAGCCCAATTTTTTTTCTCGACTCTCCCTTTTTGACATCATCAATTAAGATCTTGAAAGATTTTTAAAGAAGAAAAAAAGAAAAAGCCTCCTCCTTACATTAATCCATATGTTTTCCTATTAAAATAAAAGTTTATAAAAAAAATAAGACATATAGCAATCATATAGGACAAGCAAGATAGTGTTTACAGCATACTATAATAGGAATCTTAAATCATTCATAAGAGTTAATTCTAACATCATATATATAGACATTCCACACACAATAAATCAGAATATAAAGTCATCAAAACATGTAAGTGTTAGAATATAAAGCTACATAAGTCATCAATACATATAGAATTCATGGATATCCAAAAAATACAACCAACCATGACTTAACCATCAACACATATAAACAACTAAAAGATACAAGGCCATAAACTAATACATAGATAACTAAACTAAATCTAGTAGAGGTCATGGCCGGATGTGTCAAAATCAGATGAAGAGTCAAAAATATGATGGAGAGTCAGAAATGTGTTGAGGAGTAATAGGGTCAAAGCCAGGGACACGTTCTTAACCACATCTGCGTCATCCATGAGTAGAGGAGAGGGCTCGAGCAGCTAGACAAGATGGCCCGGGAGTTTGAGAAGAAATAGGCTAGGTAAGGAAGGCAATCTGGATGGTGTCCAAGTTCCTAATGCTCTCGACATGGACTGCATAAGGGAACCAATCTAAGTAGAAATAGTCTCACTGGAGTCTCTAAACTCTCTCCTCAGAAAATTAAAACCATCCTCCAGAGCACCATGAAGTCTGGCTGCCTCTGTAGAAAGGTTTGATATCTTTGTGACATTTTCTTGAGGCTGGGGATGGGCCAGAGCTAATACTTGCCTCTAAAGATCCAAGATCCTGCCAGTCAGCCTTAATACATATCTCTCGAGCTCCTCAAGCCATGCTAACTAAGCTGAAAGCATCTAGAAAATAGTAGAGACATGAGGGATCATAGTCTGATCAGAAGATGGGATAAAATGAGAACTCTCTCCTTGAGTAAAACTGATCATCTACCAAGATAAAAGATCTGCAATCCATTGAGATAAAATATCGACAATCAACTGAGATAATAGGTTGATAATCGTCCTGAGCTGATCATCTGAAAATCTGATAACTGTATCTCTACTCTCCGTTAGTGGTACTGGTGGAACCCTCCTCACTGACTCTAAGGGACCAGCCTCATGATCAGATACAAATTAAATATCAGGAGATGCTCTGTGATCAGGAAGAGGTAAAGACAGTCCCTCCTCCTCAACACCCTTCGACCAACCACCATCTATCTTTGAAAATTTCATATGGTGCAGTGTGTGATGGTTGATGGTATCAGTATGTGATAATCTGGTAACTACCTCCCCCTCAAAACTAACTCCGAACCTCCTAAAGACTAAGATAAGGGCCATACCATAAGGCAAGTGATCTTTTAATCTGTTCAGTGTCTCCCTCATGGCCTCAATCATGAAAATAAGGAGGTTCAAGGGGGTCTCAGTAATTACATGGTACATAATGCATATGTCCCTACCTAATAAAAAATTATGCCTACAACTCCTAAGGACAAGTAATTTGGTCACCATGTGGTGCGATAGCCTCATCTCTACTAAAAGAATCTTTGCTTCTAACTTGTTTAAACTACCAGTGAATTCTCTTCCTAAAATAACTCTCACTCCTTTGTTTACGAGCTCCATACCAGTATAACCCTTACAAGGTAGGTACAAGATTTTTTCCAAATAAAATGGATCAAGAGCTATATCAACTCCTTTCATAGAAGACCTTACTATTCCATTGGAGTAACTTAGATTCAAATAAAATTTTCTGAGCAAATCAACATAAGCATTCTCTTTTAACAGATAGTGAAACTTCCATCCTTGATTTTTGATTTTTGATCCAATGGAGAATCCTTCATTTTCAAAAAACTTGAAATCTATATTCTTTCCAGGTTCTACTTTGTGATTAGAAAGAGGTACCTTGCCTAGACTGAGAAAGGACAGAGAAGAAGCTCGAGCAGGATCGAGAACAGGGGTTGGAGCAGGAGAGGGCTCGGCTGCCATTTTTTTCGCCAAGCTTCTTCTTCCAAGCCACGAACCGACTTCCTCCTCTATGGCAACCTTTTCTTGGGTGCCATTCTAAACAAGAAAGGCTTGCTACAAGTTCAAGACACTTAAGAGAGGTAGAGTAGAAGGGGTTTTTGGAGGGAGAGAGAAGATTTGGAGGAGAATGGCCGACGATTTGGAGAAGGGGGTTTGAAACTAGGATAAGCTTGATGCCATGAATCCGCCCAAAAGGAGAAGAGATAGAGAGGGATTTAGCCTCCTTAGAGGCGATTTAGGAAGGAAATCTAGGTGGGGAGGGAGATTGTGAGAGAGCTATTTGATTGAGAGAGTGGAGAGGGAGAGGGCTTTGTTCGATGGGATGGTGAATAGGAAAAATGATGGGCCAGCCTTTTGGCCGAAAAGAAATTCCAAGAAAAAGAAGGTGGCCAAAAAGTTTTAAGCAAATTACAAGAATGCCCTAGGGTCATCTCTTAGGTCGATCCATGGCATAAAAAAATCCAAAAAATGATGAAAAAATTTTAGAAAATTTTGAAACTTTAAGGATAGAATTTCATTCATGAGATTAATCAAAGAAAGTGTAAATTTGAGCCTTTTAAAGGTTGAAAGATAAGAATTAAGCTCAAGATTTGACTCAAGGTGATTTTAATAGAAATGAACTTGGAATTAAAAAAATGTTTAGGCTAATAGATCAAGAATTTCTAATTCTTTCTTAATTTTATAAAATCTATCCTCACTTAAGGCCTTAGTAAAGATGTCAGCCAATTATTTTTCGGTACAAACATAATCAAGAAATATATCATTATTTTGGACATATTCTCTTATAAAATGATACCTAATTTCAATGTATTTTGACCTAAAGTATTGAATTAAATTTTTAATTAAATTAATGGTACTAGTATTATCACATCTTATAGAAGTTTTGTTAAGTTTGATGCCAAAGTCCTCAAGTTGTTGCTTAATCCTTAAGATTTGTGCACAGCAACTTCTAGCTATAATGTATTCGATCTTAGCTGTAGACAATGCCACTGAATTTTACTTATTGCTAAATCAAGAGATTAAGTTAACTTCTAGAAATTGGTAAGTTCCACTACTATTTTTTCTATCTAATTTACATCCAGTAAAGTATGCATCTGAATATCCTATTAAATCAATAGATGAATTCTTAGAGTACCATAATCCTAGGGTTTAAGTTCCTTTTAGTTATTTAAGTATCCTTTTAATAGTATTTAAATGTGATTCTTTTGGATTAGATTAAAAATGAGTATATAAGCAAATACTAAACTGTTGGAAATTGCATAGGATTTTTAGCATGCATTTTCAAAATATTTTTGAATTAAATAGCAGCAAAAGCTAAAATTAATCTACTATTAATTTTAAGCATGCATTGATTATATCAATAAACCCTACATCTGGATCTAGACATATTAATATATAATTAAAAAAAATTGAATGCGATCGATCAATAAATCGCATTTGCTGATCGATTTGTGTTTCGTAAATAATACCTTTATGCGAGTAGCTAATTTTTATGATCTGAATCCATCAAAAGAAGATCTGGTGTCATGCTGTAGCCGTACACTTATTCGGCCTCTACGATTGATCCATACGGAGCTCCTAGTCCCAACCAGCTTCACCGAAGTGCTAGCTTCTTGCTGGAGCCTTCGATGGTTGATCTCGATCGATCCAATCAATCATCTTTTTTCTAATCTCTTGGATGCTCCAAAAAATTAGAACATGTAGTATGGAGGATGATGAGATGGTGTCTAAAGTTTGGTGATGATCGGGCACTCATAGTACTCTATCTCTCCATCCAAATCCAAAAACCTAATTCTAGGATTTTATACACCCAAAAAACCCTGACGCTCGAAAATCTTTCATGCCTTCTCTCTTTAGAATTTTCTTGTGAAACAAATTTTCATAGGTAGAGAGACTCTCCCTTTGCCATACACCTACTCTAAAACATTTTTAGATGAGCGACAAAAAAAGAAAAAATTAAAGGAAGTGACATGTGAATGGAATGTAGGCGCATGAAAGATTTTCTCTTTCTTTGGACTTCTCCATGCACAGACTAGCACCCCTCTCAAGTTTTTCTCTCTCTAAGAAATCTTCCCATGCCCCTCTATAATCCTTCACATAAACCCAAGCACACCCAGATGAAAAGATTTTTTAAATGGGTGACAACAGTGGACAAAATGCGTAGAAGGGATAAGAGGTTTAAACTTGAATTCAAAATTTAAGTTTGATTCTTATCCACCTCCAATGTCTATCTCAAGTAGGTAATGCATAGAAAGACTTTCCTTCTGCATGCCCATCCTGAACAGCACATCAAAATGTGTGACAACAATCCATAGGTTACGTGGAGAATAAAGGATAAGGGAGTTTGAATTAATTTCAACTTCCTTCTTACTTGAATTCAAAATTCAAGTAACATAATCCTAATCCAATAGTTGGATCAGGTCAAAGAGAGATAAGAGAGGGCACAAACTCTCTCTTCTATGTGAGAAAAACTCACATAAAAAAAAAAAGATGGGGCATAGGAATAGTCAAAGATGGTGGGCGCATGGGAGAGTTTGAATTCAAATCTCATTTGACTTGGTCCAAATTAGTTTCAACTAAACCAATTAATCTAGATCCAATTAGATCAGGTTAAATCCAACTAAATTAGGCTTAACCCAATCTAATCAATTCTTAATCAAATTAGAAATTAATTAAATTCAGCCCTCGATCAAATCAGGGTCAAATCTCTCATAGCAATTAGGTCATTACATAACCTAGTCGGATTAAACCCAATCGAATCAAATTCAGTTGGATTTGATCGAATCCTCATTACTCAATCAAATTGAGCTAATCAATAATCAAATTGCTAATGAATCTTTCAATAAATATAGAGTTTCAATCGGATGGGTGTCTGGGCAATAGAGTCTCATCAACATGAAACTCCTAAAGAGTCCCAAACTAGTGGGACTCTTGAACCCAATATCCCAAACGAATGAAACTTGCGATCATAGAGTCTCAAATTAGTAGAACTCTTGATCTGAGAGTCTCAGACAAATATGACTCAAAGTCTTAATCCAGTGGAAGTCTAGGTTATAGAGTCCTAGTCCAATGGAACTCTTAACCATAGAGTCCTAGGTCATCAGGACTTATGATCAGCCATCGGATCGATTGGAACTTCTTATGTGTGTGACCCCATAGGTTTGAATCCTAAATCAGTAGCACAAGAATTAATTTTCTATATCAGTCGATGTGACTATCTAGTAATGGTATCCGACATCTGGATAGGTCGAATAGTCATAATGCAATATCGATGAACTTGTGGGATATGGTTACCGTATAATTCATCCCCTTGACCTCAATGCTCAAAAGATGACCTAGGATTTAATTATCAACCCTAGAAAATCATCTACAGTATATTTCAAAATTCAGTGTCCATCGAATGGACTATCCCGATTGAGATTTTGCTAAATTAAAATATAGTGATACACTTCAATACTTAGAGGGGTCAATCCCATCTTGACTCACGCACCAACTTCACAAGTATTTGACTGCACCTAGTAGCCTTCTATCACTGAATTAAAAATTCAAGTAGTCTGGTACGTAAGTGCAGTGAGTTGCTTATAAGTTATCATGATGATCTCAGGTTTAAGGGACACTTATACCCATATCCTTCATGAGCAACTCTTGACAGTAGAGAGCTCCATAGTTGGATCATGTTCAGTGAATTGTATCCCTACACTGCACCTGCATGCCATAACAATATCTCCATACTTCTTAGTTAAGAGGACCACCAATACTTATGGTATATAATGATCTATACTTCATATGTTGTTGTCCTAGGTAATAATAAATTATTTGGTCATAAACTGGTTTAAGGACTAAACAATAAATTTTTTTTTGTCGAGTCTAAATAGTCCTAAGAACTTCATCACAGAAGACTTCATTACAGAAAGATGTAAAAATATAATGAAATACCAGAATAATAATTTTATTTATTTAAAATTTAAGTATAAATTATATTCAGCTCAACCATCTACAATCTAGATGATTAACTTTAGGATGCATTTTCCAACAACTCCCACTTAGACTAAAGCCACTCAGAATAGTATCGAATACCCATCTTCCATTTATGATTGTCAAGCTCTTTGATTCTGAAGGCTTTTGTAAAGGGATCAGCCACGTTCTTCTTTTCGTCGATCTTCTAGAGCTCGACGTCACCTCATTCCACGATCTCTCATATATGGTGATAGCAACATAGAAGATACTTAGTGCGCTGATTTGCCTTCGACTCCTTCGCTTAAGCTATGATCCCAGTGCTATCATAGTATAGCAAAATCGAACCATTCAAGGAGGGTGCCACTCCCAGCTCGCCGATGAACTTTTGCAGCCACAGCTTTTTCTGCAGCATCGGATGCTGCAACATACTCCATCTCGTACATAGAATCGACCACAGTGTACTACTTAGAAATCTTTTAGCAGACCGCTCCTCTATTCAGGGTAAACACATAACCTAATACACTCTTGCTGTCATCATGATCTAATTAGAAACTAAAATCAATGTATCCTATAAGTTTTAAGTCAGTATCTTCATAGATGAGCCACTGGTCCTTAGTATTTCTCAAATACTTCAGGATTGTCTTTACAACCTTTCAATGATTCTCACATGGATCAGACTAGTATTTACTCACTACCCCTAGTGAGTATGCCATATCTGATCTCGTACATGTCATGACATATATAATAGAATCCATTATCGAAGCATATAGAATCCTACTCATACACACTCTCTCTTGAGAAGTTGTCAGACAATCCCTCTTTAAGAGTAATTCTATGGCCTATCGGGAGATAGTCCTTTTTGAAATTTTTCATGCTAAACCTTTTTAGCATGGTATCAATGTATATGGATTGGAACAACCCAAGCAACCTTTTAAATCTACCTCTATAGATCTTCATTCCTAGGATATAGGAAGCTTGATCCAAGTTCTTCATGGAGAATTACGACGATAGCCAAATCTTTATTTCTTGTAATGCATGGATGTCATTCTCAATTAAGAGAATGTCATCTATATATAATATAAGAAATACTACTATAGAATTGTTAGCCCATTTATACACGCAGGGTTCCTCTCCATTCTTAACGAAGCCATACATTCTAATCATCTTATCAAAATGCACGTTCCAACTTCGAGATGTCTACTTCAATCCATAGATGGATCTCTGAAGCTTACATATCTTAAACTCGTCTGTGAATGTGAATCTCTCAGGCTGTATCATATATACCTCTTCATCCAGCTCTCTATTTAGAAAAGCTATTTTCATATCCATTTGTCAAATCTCATAGTCTAGGTATGCTGCTATCATAAGCATAATCTGAATGGACTTGAGCATTGCTACCAAAAAAAATATCTCATCATAATCAATACCATAACACCGACGATATTTCTTAGCAACCAGATGGACTTTATAGGTCTCCATCTTTTCGTCTGCACCCTATTTTCTTTTGAAAATTCACTTACACCTAATGAATTTTATCCCTTCAGGTGGATCAACAAGTGTCCATACACTGTTGATCTTCATAAACTTCATTTTGGAATTCATGGCTTCTAGCCACTTATCAGTGTCGGACCTCTGTATGGCATCCATATATGTGATCAGATCCTCATCGTTCTTATCGAGTTCAATAGGATCACCATCCCAGACCAAGAAACTATAGTATTCGTCTGGTTAATGCGGTACTCTACTAAATCTCCTCAAGGGTGCCTTTACAATGGGCTCTGAGTTTGTTCTTATCAAATCTAGTTCTGCAGGTTTACTAAAATATGTCGATTGTTTCATCTGTTGAACTTCACTGAGCTCAATATTAGAGGTAGCTATTCCTTCCATAAGAAACTTCTTTTCTAAAAAGACTGTCCTATTGCTGATGAACATCTTTTACTCTTCAGTAAGGTAGAAGTAATATCTTCTAATTTTCTTGGGGTACTATACAAATAAGTATATATTGGACCTAGGTCCAAGCTTTTCTGACTACAAATATTTGACATAAGCTGGACATCCTCAAACCCTAAGGTGAGAGAGTGTCAGCTTATGCCCAGTCCATATCTCATATGGAGTCTTTGCAACAGACTTGCTTAGAACATAACAAGCAGTCTCTAATGCATAATCCCAAAAATAAATTCGTAGACTTGCAAATCCCATCATGGACCAAACTATATCCAACAAGATTCGATTCCTTCTTTTGGATACACCATTATGTTGTGGTGTTCCAGAAAGAGTCTATTATGAGAGAATCCCATTCTCTCTTAGATATATCAAAAACTCATTGGAAAGATATTCACCTCCTCGATCAGACCGAAGAGTTTTAATACTCTTTCTAAGTTATTTTTTCTACCTCATTTTGATATCATTTGAATATTTCAAATGAATCAGATTTACTCTTCATAAGATAGACGTACTCATATCTAGATAGATCATCAGTAAATGTAATGAAATAGTAGAATCCACCTTTAGCATATGTGTTCATAGGTCAATACATCAATATGTACTAGATCTAGAAGCTTAGTGGCCCGTTCATCCTTTCTAGTAAAAGATGATTTGGTCATCTTACCAAGAAGACATGACTCACAGGTATTCAATGATTTACAATCATTGATATCAAGAATACGCTCCTTGACTAACCTGTTGATCCTATTCTTGTCTATATGACCTAGCCGACAGTGCCAAAGATAAGTATCGGAGACATGATCTAGTTTTGAGCATTTATTTGATGTATACATTATAGTAATAGGCTATGATAAAATATAAATGTTCTTTCTTACTTATCCTTTTATTACTGTAACACCATTCATAATGATATTATAATAATTTTTTTTATTGACAAATAATAACCATCTTATGCCAAAAGTTCAATAGATATTATGTTCATCATAAAAGATGGACAATAATGACAATCACTTAAAAGGATATTATTATATTTGAAAAATAGCTTAAGAATTTTCAATGCTAGAACTGAAGCTTTACTTCCATCCTCAATATTAAAGAATCTATCACCATTCTCAAATTTTCTGCCAATTTGAAGTTCATGTAATTAATTGCATATGTGAATTGGACTCTCGATATCTAATACCTAGGTAGATGTATCACAAATGGAGAAATTATAAGATATTATCATATAATAGCTTTAACCAGCAATCACTTACCGATTTTCCCTATTCGATTTATTCGAGTCAAGATGACCATTCCCCTTTAGGTCTGCTAGATTAGGATCAATACTGGATCTCTCATATTCAGGTCCTAAATGCTTATCACTATCCAATAGTGAATGGAGCAGACTAACATTAGCCATTTTATTTATTTGAAAGAAAAATATAAAACCTTATTAGTACTAAAATTAATTAATCTTAAAGACTTGGACTTTAGTCTAAAGGTTCTTTCACTATTTTTAACAAATTGGTACTTTCTACCTCTAATTCGAGGAATTACACTAACTTCTTAGTGGGTACTAGAATCCATATAGACTACAAACGGGCTCGAGATAGGCTTTGGCCAACCCGTGTGCATCTATAGGTAGGTTTAAAATTAATTATTTTCTTAAATAATTTTTAGTATTTAGATTTTATCCTAAAAGCCAATTTAGTAAGCTTTGGCCTCCACTAAAAAGATTTGGTTAGGTCCAACCATTAACATAATTGAGTTTGATGCATCAAACCAATGATGACCAAGCCCGAGATAGGCTCTGGCTAACCTAATCACCATTAAGAGAGTGCGACCTAATCATCATATGATGGACAATAATTCTAATATTGAGATGAACACCAGGTGTAAGATACCTCCAATGTCCATCCAAAAAATTGGACTCATTACTATTCACCTTAATGGAAGGTTATGACTCGATTATCCACATAACTTAGTCATTTTTAAGGACCTAATAATTTAAAAAATTTAGGTTCCTTGTGATTTAAGGATAAAAAGGATACAAACTAATTTTTTCCACTGACTTCACCAAGTCAAATTCTTCCACTGACTTCATTGAGTCAATAGATTAGGATTAGGATCAATTTAGGTCCATTGGCACCTAATTCAATCCTACTGATTAAAATCAATCAAAATGATTCCTAATAATATGGATCAGCTCAAATCATCAAGTGATCTAATCAAATCCTAATCGACCATGTCGGTCAGGTAAGTGAGATCAGTGGAAGAAATATGCCATTAACTCATCAAAGATCGAATCAGTATGAGTAGCCCTCAATTAAAAACCACTAGTATAGATTGCCAAACTTATCTTAGACATCAATCGGTTAATTAGGTTTAATCTGATCAACCTAGTAATTTCGAGCTAGACCGCTTAGCCATGAATCAAGTCTATCATAGTCTTGTTAAAGACATGGACTCATCCAACTACAACTATTGAAGTTGAGTCCAGAGTGTCCTTGATCTAATCTAATTCAATACTTAGTTAGATTTAATCAATTACTCTAGATTAATCCATTCTTTAACTAATCTTAGGTCTAATCCAATTAATGGACCTAATTCATCTAATCCTTTAACCCATAGCTTATGCATATGTCTTAGAATCTTTAATTCATAATTCTAGATTCTATGAACAATACTTAATTTTTTTAATTAAATTTTTGGACTGATGGATTGGGGTTCAACATTTTGAAAATAATTTTCAAATTTTGAAAGGCTTTTATTTTCTATTCACCAAATGGGTTGACTTATTTCAAAAATGGGTCAGCTCATTTCATAAACAACAACCAATTGCTAGTTTTAAACAAAAAATAAAGCATATAATGAAAATTAAACTATGAATCACTTTTTAGATCAAATCTAAATACATTCATATTTAACTTTCATATCAAAATAATTTTAATAAACATATAAACATATCATATATGCTAGCATTTAATTTTTTAATTAACATATTAGAATATTTCAAGCAATCCTTGCTCTGATATCATTGTTGAAAATTGTGCAGGATTTTTAGCATGCATTTTTAAAATATTTTTGAATTAAATAGTAGTGAAAGCTAAAATTAATCTACTATTAATTCTAAGCATGCATTGATCATATCAATAAATCTTATATCTAGATCTAGACATGTTAATATGTAATTAAAAAATTTTAAATGTGATCGATCAGTAAATCACATTTGCTGATCAATTTATGTTTCGTAAATAATACGTTTGCATGGATAGCTGATCTCCATGATCTGAATCCACCAAAAGAAGATCTGACGTCATGCTATAGCTGCATACTTGTTCGACCTCTATGGTTGGTTCATATAGAGCTCTTGATCCTGACCAGCTCCACTGGAGTATTAGCTCTTCGCCGAGGCCTTCGATGGTCGATCTCGATTGATCCAATCGATCGTCTTCTTTCGAATCTCCCAGATGCTTTAGAAAATCAGAACATGTAGTATGGAGGATGATGAGATGGTGTTTGAAGTTCTGTGGTGATCGGGCACTCACAGTACTCTATCTCTCCATCCGAACCCAAAAACCTAATTCTAGGGTTTCATACACCCAAAAAATCCTGACATCCAAAAACCTTCTCATGCCTTCTCTCTTTAGAATTTTCCCATGAAACAAATTTTCATGGATAGAGAGACTCTCCCTTTGCCATACACCCACCCTAAAATATTTTTAAATGAGCGATAAAAAAAATTAAAGGAAGTGGAATGTAGGCGCATGAAAGATTTTCTCTTTCTCTAAACTTCTCCATGCACAGACTAGCACCCCTCTCAGATTTTTCTCTCTCTAAGAAACCTTCCCACGCCCCTCTATAATCCTTCAAGTAAACCCATCCATGCCCAGATGAAAACATTTTTTAAATGGGCGACAAGAGTGGACAAAAGGCGTAGAAGGGATAAGAGGTTTAAACTTGAATTCAAAATTCAAGTTTGATTCTTATCCACCTCCAACGCCCATCTCAAGTGGGTAATGTGCAAAAGGACTCTCCTTCTGCATGCCCATGTTGAAAAGCACATCAAAATGTGTGACAAAAATCCATAGGGTGCATGGAGAATAAAGGATAAGGGAGTTTGAACTAATTTCAACTTCATTCGTACTTGAATTCAAAATTCAAGTAACATAATCCTAATCCAACAGTTGGACAAGGTCAAAGAAAGATAAGAGAGGGTGCAAACTCTCTTTTCTGGGTGGGAAAAACTCACATAAAAAAAAATAGATGGGGCATGGGAAAAGTCAAAGATGGTGGGTGCATGGGAGAGTTTGAATTCAAATCTCATTTAACTTGATCCAATTTGATTTCAACTAAACCAATTAATTTAGACCCAATTAGATTAGGTTAAACTCAACTAAATTAGGCTTAACTCAATCTAATAAAATTTTAATCAAATTAAAAATTAATTAGGTCTAGCTCCTAATCAAATCAGGATCAAATCTTTCATAATGATTAGGTCATTACATAACTTAATTGGATCAAACTCAATCGAATCCAATTCAATTGGATTTGATTGAATTCTTATCGCTCAATCAAATTGAGCTAATTAGTAATTAAATTACTAATGAATCCTCTAATAAACATATATTCCCAATTGGGTGGGTGTCTAGGCAATAGGGTCCTATCAACTAAAATGCTTGAAGAGTCCCAAACTAGTGGGACTCTTAAACCCAGTGTCACGAATGAAACTCACGGTCATAGAGTCTCAGACCTGTGAAACTCTTGATCTAAAAGTTTCAAGAAAGTAGAACTCAGAGCCCCAATCTAGTGGGACTCTAGGTCATAGAGTCCTAATCCAGTAGAACTTTTGACCATAGAGTCCTTGGTCATCAGGACTTATGATCAGCCATCAGATCAAGTAGAAACTCCTTATGTGTGTGACCCCATAGGTTCAAATTCTAAGATGGTAGCATAGAAATCAATTTTCTATACCAATTGATGTGATCATCTAGTAATGATATTCGATATCTGGATAGGTCGAATAGTCACAACGCAACATTGATGAACCCATGGCTAAAGTAACCGTATAATTCATCCCCTTGACTTTAATACTCAAAAGATGACCTAAGATTTAGCTGTCAATCTTGAAAAATCATCTACAGTATATTTCAAAATTCAATATCCATCGAATGGACTATTTCGATCGAGGTTTTGCTAAATTGAAATACAGTGATATACTTACTCCAACACTTAGAAGGGTCAATCCTATCTTGACTCACGCACCGACTTCACAAATACTTGATGGCACCCATTTATTCAATTATAATCTTTTTCAGCTTTATCTATAATTTTAGGTTCAAAATTAGAAATAAATGCAAAATGATTGTATGCATCTCTAAGTGAAGAATGAGTTCTTACCTTATGTATAGGATCACCAATAATTAATTTTTTGGAATAATTATGATCATACCTTCATTCTCTTAGTAGATCATTTGTACCTTGAGATTGTTCTTCACCTTCATCCCCTTGTTTGTTCTCATGTTCTTCTTCATTTTGAATTATTGAGTCCTTTAGGATGAGCTCCTTCATCCCATCTATAATAGGACCTGCATTATCAATACCTTCTCTCTTTCTTGATGGAAGAACATTAGATTCATCGAAAACAACATGTATTGACTCCTCTACTGCTAAAGTTCTTTTGTTAAAGACTCTAAATACTTTAATAGAGGAGAAGTAACCAAGAAAAATAGCTTCATCAGATTTTGCATCGAATTTACCTAATCTTTCTTTACCATTATTCAAAATAAAACATCGACAACCACAAACATGAAAATATACAGTGTTTGGTTTTCTTCCTTTCCAAAGCTCATAGGATATTTTCTTTAAAATTGATCTAATTAAAGCATGGTTTAAAATGTATCATGCCGTGTTAATTACTTTCATCCAAAAGTATCTTGAAAGATTGCTTTCATATAGCATGGTATGGGTCATTTCTTCTAGTATTTTATTTTTTTTTCACTACTCCATTTTGTTGAGGTGTTTTAAGTGCTGAAAAGTTGTAGTCTATATCTTTTTCATCATAAAATTTTTCAAATTCTTGAAATTCAGTTCCATGATCACTTTGAATACTTTGAATTGAAAGATTTTTTTTATTTATAATTTTTCGATAAAACATTGAGAAAACTTGAAAGGTTTCATCTTTATGTGCCTAAAAAAAATCCATGTAAAAAATAAAAAGTCATCGATAATAACAAAATTATAATAGTTTCCACCTAAGCTTGTAGTTCTTGTAGAACTGAACAAATACATGTGCAATAATTTCAATAGTCTAGAGGTTGAAATAATATTCTTAGATTTGAATGAAACTCTAGTTTATTTACCTAGTTAGCATACATCACAAATCTTATCTTTTCAGAATTTAATTTTGGTAAATCGATAACTAATTTTTTTAATAAGTTTTGAAAGTGAATACATGCTAATATGTGCAAGCCTACGATGCCAAAGCCAACTAGTCTCATTAATTTTAGTATTCATAGCTACTAGATATTATATGTTTATCATGGAAAGATCATTCAAATCTACCATATAAACATTACCATGCCTATGCCTAATAAATTTAATGCCATCATCATTGGGACTAGTTGTAATGTATAATGAAGATTCAAAAATAACTTTGTAACCCTCGTCACAAAATTAACTAATGCTTAAGAGATTATGTTTCAAGCAATCTACTAACAAAATATTTTTAATATACTTGGAGGGAGTGATACCAATATTACCTATACTGATTATCTTTTCTTTGCCATTATCTTTAAAGGTGACCATCCCTCCATTTATAGTATCAAGCATGATAAATTGAAACTCATCACTGATCATGTATCTTGAGCATCTACTATCAAGGTACTATCTTCGATTTTCTTCTCTAGATGCAAAACATACCTACATATAAAATCAAGTCTTAACTTTAGGTACCCAAGTTTTTTTAGATCTTTTAAGATCAGTCATAATGATTTCTTTAAGAATCTACATTTTCTTTACATTTGAATTGTTAAAAAAATATATATAAGATTTGTGTCCTAGTTTACCATATTTAAAGTAAATAACTTTTAAAAAATTATTATTTTATAAATTTATAAAAATATTTTTTAAAAATTTTTATTTTCTTAGAGGGTTATAGCCTAAGCCGGCTTTATCATAAGGGACCTTTTGATTTTTAAAAATCATATGAAGTTTATTTGAATTTAAAGTAAATTTTTCTACTATTGATTTTAATTTGTTAATTTTATTTTTTAAACTTAGATTCTCTTGAGTTAAAGCTAGTTTTTCACTTGAGATAATTTTATTTTCTTTTAGCAAAGATTGATTCTTTAATTTGAGTTTTTTGTTTTTAGCTTCTAATCATAAAAGATTTCTTGAAGTTCTTCAAAAGTAAATTTATTTAAGATTTTAGCATTTATCTCATTTTCATGTGCCATAAGGCATAAGTAGGCTTGTTCATGAACCTCTTCTTTTTTGGAGCTCGAATCATCACTATCACTCCATATAGCCATCATAGTCTTTTTCTTATACTTCTTGGGACCATTTTTGAATTATGGATATTTAGACCTAAAGTGTCCCAGCTTTTTACATTCATAATAAATAAGGAGCTGCTCCTTATCCTTTTTCTTACTATGCTCTCCTTTTGTAGGTAGCCTCTTCCTCATTTCTTTTTTTTTTCTTCAAAAATCTTTTAAACTTTCTAGTGATGAGGGCTAATTCTTCATCTTGTTCTTCATTTTTTATTTCATCGGATCCCTCATCTTATTGGGTGATGGATTTGAGGGTAATTATCTTCTTCTTCTTGACATCTTCTTCTTGATGTTATTTCATGCTTGGCTCGTATGTCATTAGTGATCCTAGAAGCTCCTCTAAGGGTAAAATATTCAAATCTTTGACTTCTTGGATTGCGATCATTTTAGCCTCTCAAGTCCTTGGTAAAAATTTAAAAATCTTTTTTACAAGATCGCTATTAAAATAAGACTTACCAAGACTTTTTAGACCATTAATAATATCCATAAAATAAATAAATATTTTAGTTATTGATTCATCATGCTCCATTTTAAAGAATTCATATTTATATACAAGTATGTTAATTTTTGACTTCTTAACTTGATTAATGCCTTCATGTATTACTTCTAACATATCTCATATTTTCTTAGCTGATATATATATTGAAATGCAGTTGAATTCATTAGCATCTAAAATACAATACAAAATACTCATGGCTTTAGCATTGAGTTAAGCCATTTTCTTATCAACTTCATCCCATTCTCTTTTGGATTTAGTTGATTCTACACCATTGATTATCTTGATGGGTGTGTGAGATCCATTAACTATGATACTCCACATATCATAGTCAAGTGCTTGGATAAAAATTTTCATTCGAGCTTTCAGTAGGTATAGTTTGACACATTAAAAAGTGGAGGTCAGTTTGTGAACTGCCCCTCGGCCAGTGAAGCACTAACTTAAGTTGCCATAGATCTTTAGCTCTTGATGGTTAAATCAAGGCTAAAGCACCAAGCTCTGATACCACTTATTGCCCAGCTATGCAACCTAAGAGAGGGGGGCATTAGATTTTTAAAAATTTAAAATTAATTTAGAGTTATAAGGATTAAGTGATGATATGCAAGTGATATGAGATAGGTGTTTTAAGTGTAAAGTAGAAATGAATACCAAGAGAGCAAGTATTTAACAAAGTAAAGATAGAAAGAGGGCAAGTATACCATAAACAAACAAAATTTACAGTGGTTTGGTGCCAACCTTGCACCTACATCCGTTCTCCAAGCTCCTACTTGAAAATTTAAATCCACTAAATGTATTCAAATTGAATACAACATTGAAAACTTCTAACCTTAGCTATTCCAAGCTAAAAACACTTATTTTTTGGGTACAGGCTAACCCAATACAATCCAATTCAAGGTTTAGATAAATCTTTCCAAGTTTTAGAATCCTTCCAAAACTTAAAACAACTCAAAGAGCAGAGAATAAGAATTAA
Organism: Cocos nucifera; assembly: GCA_006176705.1. NCBI lineage: Eukaryota > Viridiplantae > Streptophyta > Magnoliopsida > Arecales > Arecaceae > Cocos > Cocos nucifera. The sequence continues at coordinate 659,928 of QRFJ01000318.1, forward strand.
TGTTAATAAATATAACTCAAGTCCCTTTAAATGAGTAAATAAAAGCTTTAAGAATACTTTACACAACAAAGAGGAAGCTTTTTGATTTCTTTCAAGATTGTTGAATACTTGAATATGCTTTTAAGGGATTGGTGAGCTTGAAATGAAAGCTTCTTTACTTGAAGAGGGTTTTTGCTTAGGATTGAAATGAATACTTTTTAATCTCTCTTTTTATTTTTCCTCATTTTAGAGATTTTTATATCTTTAATAGGTATTGGAGAGAATTCTGGATAGATTTGTAGCCGTTAAAGAGCTTTAAAAGTGCATTAAATATGATCAAAATGGGCTAAAAAATAGTTGTTGCGGAGTTTTTTTGTCGCAGGGGTCAACCCCTAGGTTGACCTCTGTGACAGAAAACTAAAAAACCCCACATTCTGTATTTTTGGCTTTTGGAACAATAGAGGTCGACCCTTGACATAGGGGATGACCTAGGGGTCGACCCCTTTGGTGTGCTACTCAAAGAACAGCGTGCTAATCAGCTTCTTTTGACAAGGATCGATCCTTTTCTATAAACTTGATTTTCTCTTAATTTATATATCTAAAAAATATGAAATTACCTTCAATAGATCGCAAATTTTTTGTTCTTGCTATTGAAGTTTTTGAATCAGAACTTGATAAAATTATAATTTTGCTCTTGAAATACAATAAATTTTTTTTTAAGCCAAAATTATTAATAATCTTCTTAAATATTTTGTAATCATCAAAATTAATTCTTGAAGTAATAAATTATTTTTTAAATAATTTGGATGTTTAAAAATTATTAGCATTTTGTTAAATAAGCATGAGTTGAGAGAGTATGTTTATGTTGTTAATTTTTCTGATGCAATGCATGAATACAATTATTACATGAAGATGGACATGGAAGAATATGATTTAGAATTGCCATAAAAAAAATTTGATAAATTATGTTGCCCAGAGGTAGCAACCCAAGAGGGGGGTAAATTGAATTCTTATAAAAGCTTTGGCCAAATTTTACTCTAAGCAATTATGTGCTTTGATTTTAATCTAAGTGGTGAGGATGAGATGTATATAATATGAGCAATGGAATTAAGATAACAAAATCAAACTATGAAAGTAAAGTAAGAATTATAAGCATGCAAAGTATATAGAGAGATAGAAGAAAAAAGTACAACACAAACACACAAAGATTTATAGTGGTTTAAAGCAACCCGCTCCTACATCCACTCTCCAAGCTTTTCTTAAAAATTTTACTGTAATCTATCCTTGATTATAGTGTGTTTGTTTTCCTAAGCTCACAAACAAACCTAATTGGTTTTTATAGGAGTACCAACCAAAATCTAACACCATTAGTTTTTTGGGTTCACTAACAATCCAGTTGATTTTTCAGGATCACCAACCAAAACCTACAATATCTAATTCCGAGCTTGGACGGGCCTAAATCCTAAGTTTTTTTCTCCCAAAGAAACTTATAAAGAAATCAAAAAATACAAGTAAAATTTTAGCACAATATAAAAAATAGAGTATAAGCTCTTTTAAATACTAAAGAACAAGCCGATAATGTGCTCGATTGAAGCGTAGCTTTTCTTCAAATTGTGTTTGAGAGGATATGGAAGATGTTGGAGAAGATTGCTTTGAAGGCTCGCTGAAATCTGTGCACAACACTCCTTTTTTTTTCTTTTCTTTGGATATTTGATGTTCCTCATAAAATCTGAAAGATTCTCTCTCTAAATTCTTTAATCTCTTTTGTCTATTTTTTTAATTAATTCTCCATCTTTAAATACCTTTAGAGAAGGTTGGAGTAAGAGTTCTTAACCATTGAAAGCTCTGAAATAGCTATTGGGGTTGAAAAATAGCTGTTGGAAAACTATCCATTGAAGGCTATCTACGCAAATCGAGATCTTTAGATTTTTTACAAGATCTCTCACCAGATTTTGAGACCTTCTAATTTTTCATGAGACATTTTTCATTGAAGTTTCTATCTCTTGAGAACAAGACATCTCAAGTTCAACTCGAGACCTCTTGAGACTATGCCAGAATACTGTTTTATTATGCCAGACCACTCGAGAGCTCTCAAAAAAAATTTGAGATGTCTCGAAAAATTCTGACTCTATTTTTCTTCAATGTTTGACCTTTCAAACTTGAGTTTCTTAACTCTAAACTCTTTTAAACATAATTGCTTTCTTCAATTTTAATTTCTCTTCTTTCAATCATACTTTCTTCAAACCAAGCCATCCAAATATGTGTAAATTTGCTTTTTTAAGTATTTTGGTATGGCATCTTGAGAGGATTTATTCTTGAGATAAATTCTTCATTTTGGATACTTAAAAAATCCAACACAAATTCTTGAAATACATGATTAGATACATAATATACTCAATATTTTGAAATCATCAAAATCAATCTCAGGATCAATAATCTTCCTCTTTTTGATGATGACAAAATTTTGAGTATATGCACAATAAAAGCAAATAATATATTTCTATGCATTTTGATAAAAAGTATCATGAAGTATAGATTAAACACATGAATGAGTACTTCATGAATGTTCTCAATTATTCTTTTGGTTCATTACACATATTTCATATACTCATAAAAAAATATTTTAATTCATATCAATGAGTATTAAGTTTTCATTTCAAGCATTAATACAATTCGAATGAGTTTCTTCAAGCATATACTCAACATTCCTCTCCCCTTTTTTGACAGCATCAAAAAGCTCATGAAAAAGAAATAAGAAATAATCATCAAAATCAATAATATGATTGTATCAAAGTAAAAATTGCATTAAGTTCAGAAAATTAATTTATATGAGTCATCAAAATCAACATCAAAGCATTAAATTGAGAGATGCATTAAATTCATGAAATCAATTTAAATGAATCATCTTCCTTTTGAAAATTTATCATTTGACTCAAAATAAATTTTAAATATTTATTTTAACTTTAAAAATTAGCTTGAATTTAAATATTATGTGCTTTTCCTCTTTTTGAATGAATATGATCTTTATTCAGATTTTCAAATATGCACTTTTAAGTTTTAAGAAAAATAGAGCTTTTCAAAATATTTGAATATGAAATCAACCATAATATATACCTTAATATTCTAACTTTTCTTTCTTAAGAAATTTTGGTCAATTAGATTTGAAAAATATATGTATCGAAAATGTATCGAGCAAAGTAAAATAAACAGTATCAAAGCATAAGATAGTTACATTTTCAAATTCATTGCTTTGAGTAAAATATTATTTCAAAATAAATAATTTATAAGAATTTTACAATGCACATAAAAAATTTAGAATTAAATTTGAATTTTTAAATATATTTTAAAATTTATTCCTTGGAGTAAGAATATGTTTTCAAATTAGTCAAAAAATTTTTAATCAAATCAAGTTAAAAAATATCTCTCCCCCTATTTTTCATACTTATAGCAACATTAATTTACTTTTCAACTTTCTTTCCTTCTTTATTTCAAATCAAGCAAATTCAATATGAATTTAACCACTAAATTTAGATTTAAAATTTAAAATATATTTTTAATTTCAAAAGCCTTTTTTATTAAATGATTACTTCTTTAATATTTTTTCTTTCTTACTTTAACAAATAGAGTCATTTCTTTGAAAGATTTTTTTGATACCAATTAAACTAAGTTTTAGATCAAATCATGATTTTTTTGGTTCAATACCATTTAAAGATTAATTTGCAAATTCAACTTGATACCAATTATTTTAGTTTTGAATTAAATCAAGATGAATCGATTCAAATTAAACAGTTTAAGGATTTAGAATGATAAATCAATTTGAATTGATATCAGCAAATTAGTTAAGGCAATTCATAAAGAAATTTTCAGTCATTCTTCAAAAAGATCATTTTTTTCTTTTCATAAAAAATATCAAGTAATTAGGTTTAGAAAAGGTATATATTTTTAAATTTATTTTAAATGATATCATATCAAATATATAGCTGTGTAAAATCATATTTGAAACAAAAACATTCTTATCTTTTTGCCAAAAGATAAATCAATCAGATACATGGCAATAGTAAATTATTTGATATCAAATAATTAAAACTAAAATTCTCTATGAATATTTAGTAATTTGAAACATTCATATCCAATAAGAATCTTTTAATTTAAATTTATTAATTATAAAATTGATATGGGGAGACTTAAAATATTATGCTAAATTTTAAAATAAATTATTTCATCCATAGCATGATATATAGAGGAGAGCATATTAATCTTTAAAATCAAAGTATTTAAATTATTGCAAGCATCAAAATCAATCATATTTATCAAAATATGAAAGAAGTTATTATATGCATACATATTAACAAATCATTAAAGTAATACATCAAACTTTCAATTCATAGAGTATGATCATTTTAAGCAATGATAAATCATCAAAATCAATTAAATATGCTTAATAATTATGTTAATTAATAATTAAAATATATTTAGCAAATAAAAATGGCATGTTGTGAGAATAATTTAGATTTTACCAAATAGCACCATCCATCTATTTTTATTTTCAAGGCATCCAAAAAAATTTTCTTCTTTTAGCTTCATTGGATCCTTAGTATACCTGCAAAATTACTTCATAATTTTTGGTACCCAAGCCATCTTGGATCCATATGAGTTAGTATTTAAGATTTCTTTTGGAACCCAAATTTGTCTTATCAAGGTTTGACCAATTCTTTTAAAGTTGTATTCCAAAATCTTGTGGCCAATTTGATTACATTTAAAGCACTTAAAAGAATGATCTTTAATGGAAGCTCTTGTAAAATATCTTTTATAGTTTACTATTTTCTTAAAGTATTAAAATTGATTTCTATTTTATTGAAAACAATCCCATTGAATTTTACCAAGGATTGAAGATTTTTAAAGCTAATTGTAAACTTTTTAGTTGTAGATTTCAAAACCTCAACTTTTCTTCTTAATTTCTTGTTTTCTTCCAAGAGCTCTTTCTTTTCAATTGAAAGATTTTCATTTTCTTTTAGGAAAGATTTCAGAATATCATTTTTTTTTTAAGCTCAAGCATTTCTTTATCTAAAGAATTTTTAGATTTAATCAGATTTTCTTTTTTTTAGCTAAAGAATTTTTTTCTTCCATTAATTTGAAATTATTTTTTTTAAGCTTCCTACTTTTCTGCCTTAATTTTTTAAATTCATTCATAAGTTCATTAATGACTTCTTGAAGCTCATCAAATGTAAATTCAGAAGAATTATCAATATTTATCTCATTATTTTGAGCCATCAAGTAAGGATTTACGATGCTTTCTTCCTTTTTTTCTCATTCTTTTCTTCTTTGCTTTGCTCCCCCTTAATTGATGCATTCTTCTTCTTTTGTTTTTTCTTCTTTTTCTTCTTTTCATCCTCACGAGACATAACGCATAGGTTGGGGTGAGCTTTTTTTTTTTCTTGGGTGCTTGATTCTTCTATTTGATTTGCTCCCTCATAAATTCTTTCCAATTTCTTCCATATATATTTTGCTAAAATATATGAAGAAATTACATTAAATACATTTAACTCTAAGGAGCAATAAAGTATATTCATGGCCTTAGCATTAAGTTGGGCCATTTTTTTATCATGCTCTTTCAATGCTTTGGGAATGTATGAACCATCAATTATAATCTTTCATAAGTTATAATTATGTGCTTGTATGAAGATGCGCATGCATGCTTTCTAATAACTATAATGTGAGCCATTAAAAAATGGAGGTCTATCTATAGAATATTTTTAATAAATAAAAACTTCATTTGGGTTGCCATAATCTTTAGCTCTAGACAGTTAGGTTAATAATTAATAACAGAGCATCTGCTCTGATACCAATTATTGCCCAAAGGTAGCAATCCAAGAGGAGGATGAATTGGATTCTTATAAAAGTTTTGACCAAATTTAACTCTAAGCAATTATGTGTTTTGATTTTAATCTAAGTGGTGAGGATGAGATGTATATAATATGAGCAGCAGAATTAAGATAACAAAATCAAACTATGAAAGTAAAGTAAGAATTATAAGCATGCAAAGTATATAAAGAGATAGAAGAAAAAAGCATAATACAAACACACAAAGATTTATAGTGATTCGGAGCAACCAGCTTTTACATCCATTCTCTAAGCTTTTCTTAAAAATTTTACTATAATTTATCCTTAATTATAATGTATTTGGTTTTTCAGGCTCACGAACAGACCTAGTTGGTTTTCACAGGAGCACCAACCAAAATCTAATACCGTTAGTTTTCTGGGTTTACTAATAATTCAGTTGATTTTTTGGGATCACCAACCAAAATCTACAATATCTAATTCTAAGCTTGGATGGGCCTAAACCCCAAGTTTCTTTCTCCTAAAGAAACTTATAAAGAAATCAAAAAATATAAGTAAAATTTTAATATAATATAAAAAATAGAGTATAAGCTCTTTTAAATCTTAAAGAATAAGCTGATAATATGCTCGATTGAAGCTTGGCTTTTCTTCAAATTATGCTTGAATGGATGTGAAAGATGTTGGAGAAAATTGCTTTGAAGGCTTGCTGAAATCTGTGCACATTGCTCTCTTTTTTTTTCTTTGGATATTCAATATTCCTCACAAAATCTGAAAGATTCTCTTTCTAAATTTTTTAATCTCTTTCTTCTATTTTTTTTCAATTGATTATCCATCTTTAAATACCTTTAGAGAAGGTTGGAGTGAGAGTTCTTAGCCATTGGAAGCTCTGAAATAGCCGTTGGGATTGAAAAATAGTCATTGAAAAAGTATCCATTAAAGGCTGTCCACGTAGATCGAGATCTCTTAATTTTTTATGAAATATCTCATCAGAACTGCGAGATCTCTCGAGAAATCTGTGAGACCTCTCGCTCTCAGAGCACAGAAATGAAATTTTTGTCTCCTGAGAATGAGACATCTCGAGTTCAACTCGAGACCTCTCGAGACTATGCCAGAATACTATTTTATTATGCCAGACCACTCAAGAGCTCTCAAAAAAAATTTGAGACATCTCGAAAAATCCTGACTTTATTTTTTTTCAATGTTTGACCTTCTAAACTTGAGTTTCTTGGCCCCAAACTTTTTTAAACATAATTACTTCCTTCAATTTTAATTTCTCTTCTTTTAATTATACTTTCTTCATACCAAGCCATCCAAATATGTATGAATTTGCTCTTTTAAGTATTTTGGCATGGCATCTTGAGAGGATTTATTCTTGAGATAAATTCTTCATTTTGGATACTTAAAAAATTCTACACACAATCTTGAAATACATAATATACTCAATATTTTGGAATCATCAAAATCAATCTCAGGGTTAACAAACTCAAGTATTCAAGATAATCTGATAGATATAATAGGAATGTTTGAAATATAAAGGAATCTATATAAAGCATGATAATTAGTGAAATGAATGGATTAGAATAATATGGTGAGTAGTGGATTGTAACTTGTAAGTTATGTGAAGATTTCTGGTATAAGAAGGTATGAGGAGTAATCCTAGAATAGAATAGTTAATTGTATGATTATCGTTTAGTGAATTTTTTTTTTTTGCTAGGAATGATTTTATCATGATAATTAATTTGGGATGTTAATTGCAAATCATGAAAGTAATCGTTACATCTCCAAAGGTTATCCTAGTTGAGATCACAAGGAAATTGGGATTTATAGATCCAGTTTATGGAGTTGAGATAACTGAAGAATAGTATGTTAGGTCTTATGTTGAGGTAACTATCAATAGAGGAGAGCAACCATATGAAATTATTAGATCAATGGATCCTCTAGGAGTAGAACAGTTGAGGTCAGAGGAACATGTGGTAATTTATGCACGTAATAATCTAAAGTACTATTTCCATTTTGAAGTATGAGATGTCAATTTTGATGATAAGAAGGATTATAAACATTCCTTCTGAAGAGTAAAGGCAAAATATAATGCTACAAGTGTGGAACTTCAATAGTTAAGATGGAAATATGATAGATTAAGTGATATAAATAGAAGGCATATTGATGAATGTTCTGCCCTAAGATGTCAAGTGAGAAGGTTTAGATAGGAACTTTCTTCGGATACTGAATCATCTTTTAGAGAAAATTAATGTATGAGGAGGAAAGGAGGAGATAAGAAAGGCATGATTTATTATTGTTCAGAACAAGTTTATGTATACTTGATGTCGGAGTAATTGATCTAGGTTTATCTGAATACTAGTTTACGTGAAAAAACTTAGTAGCGATTAACTTTGAATTACATTACAAAGAATTTTCATAATTAATTAAATATCTTGGTATGTTTTGAGAAAGACTCAAGATAATATTCATGTATTTAAAAAAATTGATAGTTGATCAAATATTTTAAGTAAGACTTGGACTGAATTAGAAATAACATATTAAACTTTAATTAAACTTTATCAATTAACATAACTCTTTGCATAAGACATTATATAAGCATGCATGTAACTATGAAAGATTGAAATTATTCTAATAAATATTTCTCCAAAAAAAATAAAAAACAAAATCGGTGGATTAGATAATAAGTGTTTAAAATTTTGATTTGGAAACTAGTGATACATAATAATAGAACTGAGGATCTTTTGAATATTAATATATTTGATGATAAAGCTTAAAAGTTGATTAGATCTAACTTTATTACTTATTTAGAAATTTGAAACTATGAATTATTAGATCATGAAGGTAGTACATGGTGTGTAAGAATCAAGTTATTATCTAAAAGAAACTATATATATGTGATTACAATAATATTATAAAAAGAAAAAAAATAATTCTATTAAAAGTTATAAGCATATCAGGTAAAGAAATATGCTAAAATCCAGAAGAATAATGTTGGTGTAGGTTATTAAAAAAAGAAAGAAAAAAATCAGTAGATGTTAGAAAATTTGATATCAAAAGGTATGTTAAAAGAGGAAGTATGATAGTTAAGAAAGGAACATTATAGTAGTATAAATGCTAAGATGATCAAGGTGATTTAGATTCGTACATTGAAGTGATAGCTGTTGGTACCCTAATAATAAGAAATTCTAATTCTTGATATTAAGCCTTAGATATTTAATGATTTTGTTCCTTAGGAGTTGATATAAAGTTTAAAGTTAATTATCTATAAATATATTTAAAAATTTGTAAGAATTGTAGTAAGCTTGAAAATTAAAGACTAGATCAATCACCATTAAGATTTTAGCTTAAAAATATCATCACTATTAGAATTTTAGTTATATATTAGTATATGAATGGTGATAATTAGATCTATAATACTTCCAAGTGAAAGATACAAATTTCGGAGATAAAATTTATTTAAGAAAAGAGGAATTATGAAGCTCAACTTGGCCTAGCCTGGATCAGTGCCATGCAAGGGTCCATATGTTGCGGACCCATGGCTGGTCGTGGGCATGGCTACGTGCTACCCAGCACGATAGAGAGGCAACAAAAAAAAGGGGGGTTTCCCATTATGGCCTTCGAACCCCCTTCTCCCTCTCTCTCTTTTGCTCTCTCTCCCACGATCACTCTCTCCATCTCTCCCTCTTTCTCTCAGGTTCTTCCCTCCCCAGCCTCTCTCTTTTTCCCTCTTTCATCTCCCTTTTTTCTCTCTTTCTCCCTCTCTCTTGCTTTCTTCCCTCTTCCCATCTCCCTCTGTGTGTGAGTGTTTCTGTGTGCATGTATGTTGCGAGAATCTCCCACATTCTCCCTCTTTCCCCCTTTCTCTTGTTGTGTGGGTAGAAAATAGAGAAGAAAAAGAAAAAAGAGTGAGGCCTCTGCCTCTTACCCCCTCTTCCTATCCCCGTATGTTTGTGTGTGGGGGTGGGTATTTGTTTGTTGTGTGGATGGAAAACTGAAAAGAAAAGATGAAAGGAAAGGAGAGTAAAGGTCTTCACCTCTCACCCCTCCCTCTTTTCATTCCCATGTGTGTGTTGATATGGGTGAGTGGGTTGAAAAATAGAAAAAAAGAAAAATAGGATCATTTCTTCTCCTCTCTTTCTCTCTCCTTCCCTCTTTTCTTCTTCCTTGTTGGTGCCATGGGTGAGCTCATGAGCGACTAAGATTAAGTATTTTCTTGTATTATTTGATTAATAAGTTGGTATTATAATTCTTAGTATGTAATTAAGTTTTATTAGAAATTAAGTATTAAATGATAAAACTCTTATATTTAGTAGATTTATGCTATGGATTAGTTAGTAGATAATGGAATGAATAATGGAAAACAAAATAGAAATTTTAAAGCATTATAGCACAGAAATTGAAAGGATGAATGCTATATGTTGGGGGGGGGCAGATTGACTCTACCTAGGATTAATCTAGGAATACTAACCTTCTAAAGGCTTGATGGTTTAAGTCGAGATTCTAATCGAAGGTTTTGACTTATGAGTCGACTTGATGATAAAATTTGAAAATTTTTGGAAGGGTATAGTTAGGGTAAATAATTAGTGAAAGAGGGCTGTTGCAAAAAGAAAAGATGAAGAAGATGTTCATGTATCCTCTTTTCTCTTTTTTTCTTTTTTACAAAGTTGAGAGATTTTGAGAAGTAAGAGATTTAAAATCTTGTTATAGCATATTAACTTAGTTATGGTTGGAGTTTGCTAGGTTTCAAAAAATTCTGATTGAGTAATTAATTGTTCGACTATCGATAGCTTTGGATAAATAATATTTATATTTATAATTAATCCAAATTAAATAGATTTTATATCATCTTTTGATACAATATAAATTAATCACTGACATCTTATCATGATCAATTGCGATTAATTAAGAATCATCTTGTACAATTAAATAGTATAAATTATTGTAGGTATATTTGGGATCTCATTATTTATGAAATTATTGTGTTATCTATTTGACTTGATGTAAATAATTTTAGTTGCTTTCCGATCTAATCATGCATGGTATTTATATAATATAAATAATTAATTGATGCATTGAGACTTATAAGTTGAATTAAATGATATTATATATTATGATCAAATCAAACTAATTAATTATAATTATTGTCTTTTGAAGTACAGACATCATAAATGTATCAGTATTGTATCTTGTTGTATCAAGCTACATCAAAGTAATATGAAAGATGTATAAAAAAAAAGATGTATATGAATTATGCATATCAATATATGTATCACTTGACTCTCAACTCTATCGTGTTATTATTCAAACTTGAGATCCTCATCATGGAGGCAAATGTTGAAGGAAAATTCTGATTTCCCGGTCCAGGTTCGTCCAGATCTGATCAGATCAAGAGATATATTTCAAAAATTTTTTTCTTGATCCCAATCAGATCTTGATATGTTTCAGATCTGATTCTTATTATTAATAAATAAAATAAAATAAGATAAATTAAATCAAATTTTATTTACCTGATTTGGGTAATCCTATTACCCTGTAGATGATCCTGATTGCAGCGGAAGGTTCTGGATCTAGCCACGCAAGCGCCTGGCCTCTATCGGTATCCACTCAGGTTGGATATGGAGATCCTCTTCTTCTCTATCACGTCTCCAAAAATCAGATCTGGATCTGATCTGGAGGATCTTCAAAACTCTTTTGAAGATCTGCAGTCGTCCTTTGCAGTAGTGCAGTCTTCTTCTTTTGATCGCCTTTCTTTTGATCTGGAACGCACCAACCTAAGTCCAAAACCTTTTTGGACGTGGAGAGGAGAAGGAGGAGAAGTTTAGGCATGGAGGAAGAGAAGAGAGGCAGCCTTGGGGCGTGGAAAATCTCTATTGAATTTCGTTAGCATTAGGGTTGGGCGTAGGGTCTTATTTATAGACCTCTTGTGATCCAACTCCTCTTCCTCTCAACCAATCACAATCCTTTGTGAAATCAGATCTAAATCTGATTGGTTGGAATAGAGACCCTTGGATTCCTCCTTAGAGGGCGCCTAAGACCAGTCAAAGTTGGTTCTTAGAAGAACTCTAATTGGAATCCAAAAGGGAGGTGGAGTCCTTGTCCAACAAGGACTCCTAGGCGCCTCCTACTTGGGCTCACGCCACCCTTGGCGTGCGCCCTTCTCCTTGTCAGGTTCTGGCAGGGGGACAGGCCCCCACCAACTCTCTAATAGATGCATGACATGTGGTCAAAAGTCAAAAGGTCAATGGTCAACGTTTGACCAGTCAAAGGTAGACTTTTGACCAAAGTCAAAGAACAAGAAATGGTAGGTGACCAAAAATGGTAGGTAATGTCTTACAAATAAGACAACCTATTCTGACTTGGACAACCTCCAGTCAGACCATATGAAGGCCTCTGATTGAGCACAAACTCCTTTGGCTCAGTCAGGACAACTTATTTGTGATAGTAAAAGAAGAACGTTAGGTTCAATCGAGTGCTAGCATGATTTCCTTGAACCTAATTGAATCTCATTCAGATCAATTGAACTAGATCAGTTCAATTGATGATCACCAGATTCAAATCCTTGTTTGTGTGACCCAGTTAGGTTCAGTTCTGTATGGTAATGGGATATGTCATGATCTCTATCATAGACATCATCGAAACTCCTTTCGATGGATCAGAACTCTTCTGATTCGAACAGCTAGAATGATCGATCATCTAAATCATTCTAATTGCTCCCAAAATCCACCAGTGACACCTAGCAGTATATGGTGGCAACCCATCAGAGCTGAATGCAAACCTCTTGGTGCAGCTACCTGTGTGATTAAGTTCTTCTATCTTGAGCCCCGATCAGATTAGGGTTAAGGTAAACTCGTCAAACCCTAGTCTCTGTCATATGATATAATCATTCGATTCAAGTCCAATGTGAAAACCTAAATAGAAACTCTTTCTATTATTTCACTCTGCCATGGCCATGGACTTCAGGACTTGATTCTCATGATTATCATAGGGCTGCTCCTCTACCACCGAGGTAGATAGACCCATCTTGATGCAATCCAGTTCCTACAATGAACATGCTATAGCCAACATACACCTCAGGGTTCCATATGGCTAGGAGACCGAGTAATGGTGTAGTCAAACTATAACACCCTCAAGGTGAACTGCCGATGCATCTCAGATCAAAGAACCAGACACACTACTGCAGCATCGAGTCAGTCATTGACGAGAAGGTAGACTTCCTAATGACTACTCGAGGTGGTCACGCTCAGTGCCCTCGTTCTCTAACGAGTACCTATACTTTCGCTCCGATGTCTCCACACCGTAGACTCAAGACTCATTTACTAAAGAGAAGCGATCGTACACCAACCTTCCGGATCAATCACCATCCTCGTGATGATCCTATGGTCGGGAGCTGTTTATGAGTTAATAATGATTATTCATGTCTTAAATTTTCAACTCTTGAAAATATGAATTATCATTACCATTAACTCAAAGGATGTATCACAGACACTAAATACACAGGTGTGATAGAAAATAACCCATTTTATTAATTATAGTCAAAATTATAATTTTGCCCCTAGAAGTGTATTACAAGTGTCAACCAATTCTGGCTTCTAGGGCACATATATCTAATAATCTCCCACTTGTCCTAAAGCCAATTGGCTACAAGTCTAAGTCCCATCTTCTCAAGGTGGGCTTCGATCTTTTGTTGTCCCAACGGCTTTGTAAGTGGGTCTGCCACATTATCTGCGGAGTTGACTCTCTTGACCTCAACGTAACCTTTCTCAAGATAATCGCGGATGAGGTGGTATCACCGTTTGCTAGGAACTCTTCCAGCATAAACAGTCTGCCAGATGTCGACTTTCGATCATCTATATCAGACATGAAATCTGAGTCTATGTATCCCTGAACTTGGAGTTCTCCATTACCAAAGACCAACATCATATCCTTAGTTCTTCTCAAGTACTTAAGGATACATTTCACAGAAGTCCAGTGTTCTTCACCTGGATTTGACTGATATCTGCTTGTGACACTCACAGCATGGGCTATATCAGGTCGTGTACATAGCATGGCATACATGAGGCTCCCTATTGCAGAAGCATAAGGGATCTTGCTCATGCGTTCTATTTCCTCAAGTGTGCTGGGGCACATCTTCTTGGAAAGATGAATACCATGTCTGAAGGGTATTAATCCCCTCTTAGAGTTTTCCATACTAAACCTCTTTAGTACTTCCTCTATGTACATCTTCTGTGAAAGTCCTAGCATCCTATTCGGTCTATCCCTATAGACCTTAATTCCTAGAATAAAGGATGCTTCACCTAGATCTTTCATGGAGAATTCCTTGGACAACCACATCTTGACTGATGTCAATATGGGAATATCATTCCCAATAAGGAGGATGTCATCCACGTACAATACGAGGAAGACAACAGCGCTCCCACTGACCCTTTTGAAACACATGGTTCCTCTTCGTTTTTGATGAAACCAAACTTTTTGATCACATCATTGAAATGAGTGTTCCAGCTCCGAGATGCTTGCTTAAGTCCATATATGGACCTTTGCAGCTTGCAAACCTTGTGATCAGTATCACTGGATGTGAAACCTAGCGGCTGTTCCATATAGATATCTTCCTCAAGATATCCATTTAGGAATGCCGTTTTCACGTCCATTTGCCATATTTCATAATCGAAATAGGCTGCAACAGCAAGCAATGTGCGGATGGATTTTAGCATAGCTACCCGGGAAAAGGTATCCTGATAGTCAATGCCTTCACGTTGACTATAACCTTTTGCCACCAATCTAGCCTTGAATGTCTCCACATTCCCATCTGCACCAATCTTTCTCTTGAAGATCCATTTACACCCAATAGGTACTATACCTTCTAGCGGATCTACCAAGGTCCAGACTTGGTTTGAGTGCATCGAGTCGATTTCTGACTTCATTGCCTCAAGCCATTTCTCGGAGTCGATATCTGATATCGCCTCGTTGTAGGTTTTGGGATCATCACCATGAGCACCATTACCTATGAGGAACATTTCCTCTACGTCCTCTAAAATAATACCTAAGTATCTTTCAAGGGGACGGGAAACTCTTTCCGATCTACGAGGTGGAGGAGGTAGTGTTCTTATTGGCTCAACCTGATTTGGTTCCACTTAGTCCTTAGCTCTTTCCACTTGTGAGACTTTCTCATCAAGCTTAATCTGCTTTCCAATGCCACTATCTTGAATAAACTGTTTTTCAAGAAATATGGCATGTCGACTCATAATCACATTGTGGTCTTCTGGAATGTAGAAATAGTATCCTAATGACTCTTTAGGATATCCTATGAATCGAGCTCTGAAGGACCTAAACTCTAACTTGTTCGCTTGTTGTCTTTTGACATAAGCCGGACAACCCCAAATTCTGAGATGACTCAGACTTGGTTTCTTACCGTGCCATATCTCATACGGTGTGGTAGGAACGGTTTTAGAGGGAATCCTATTCAGTAGATAAATTGAAGTTAATAATGAATGTCCCCAAAGGAAATCAGGAAGGTCTGTGAAGCTCATCATGGATCGAACCATATCCAATAGAGTCCGATTTTTCCATTCTGAAACCCCGTTGAGTTGAGGTGTTCCTGGTGGAGTCCATTGAGAGACTATGCCATTTTTCTTAAGATAGTCTAGAAATTCCCGGCTAAGGTATTCACCTCCTCGATCTGATCGAAGAACCTTAATGGGTTTTCCAGTTTGTTTTTCTACTTCATGTCTGAATTCTTTGAACTTTTCAAAAGGCTTCAGACTTGTGTCTCATAAGATACACATACCCATACCTAGACAGATCATCGGTAAAGGTAATGAAGTAGACAAAATTGCCTCTAGCCGGCACATCAAATGGGCCGCACACATCAGTATGTACTAGGGCAAGGAGATCTGTGGCCCTCTCCCCATGTCCAACAAAAGGGAGTTTAGTCATTTTGCCTTGAAGACAAGATTCACAAGTTGGATATGACTCAAAAGTCAATGGACTCAATAGCCCATTTTTCTCCAATTTGTTAATCCTATCTTCTGCTATATGACCTAATCTCAGGTGCCATAGATATCTGTCGTTTGGACTATCCCTAGGTCATTTGGCATTCACGTTTTGCTCGATAGTTAAAAATAGGTACATCAATATGTAGCTGATAAAGATCCATTAATAAGGAAACCATTTGCAATTTTATTTCTTTCATAAAGAATGTTACAATGGTCCTTAAAGAAGGTGAATCACATAGCCTTCTTGTGCTAAGCATGAAACAGAAATCAAATTCCTGCTAGCTGCAGGCACATAATAACAGTCTTTTAAAACTAAGTCTAAACCAGATGGTAATCGAAGAGGGTATGTTCCCACGGCTACTGCAGCAACTCTTGCTCCATTACCAATGCGTAGGATCATGTCTCCATCCCTCAGCCTCCTGCTATCCTCAAGACCCTGCATAGAAGTGCACAGATGAGCACTAGAACCAGAGTCAAGCACCCAACTGGATGCAGAAGAAATCGTAAGGTTAGACTCAATAACGAGCATACCTCCAGAAGGACCTTCCTTCTTGTTCTTTAGGGTGGCCAGGTAAGTAGGGCAGTTCCACTTCCAATGGCCGTCGCTGTTGCAATGGAAACACTTTCCTTTGCCATCGGCCTTTTTCTTCGATTCTGCCTTCTTCTTCTTTGATCCTTCCACCTTCTGCTTTTTCACAGACTTCTTTTTCTTTCCATAAGACTTTCTTTTGGAAGAAGTCCGTTCCATAGCAAGAACTGAGCCTTTAGAACCTTTCATAGAAAGCTCAGCGGTAACCAGCATATTCATTAACTCGGCCAAGGAATTTTGAAGTTTATGCATGTGGTAATTCATGATGAATTGCCCATATGCATCAGTCAAGGATTGCAGAATAATATCGTTCTGCAGATCCAAGTCCAACTTCACACCGAGCTTCTCAAGCTCTTCCATGTCCTTGATCATTGTCAGACAGTGATCTTGGACTGACTGCCCATCACGCATCTTAGCCTTAAAAAGTCATTTTGTGACTTGATATTTGGCTGCGCGACTCTGTTCACCAAACATCTCCTGCAGGTGAGCCAACATTTGGCGAGCAGTCCCGATATCTTCATGTTGGCGCTGGAGCTCATCAGACATCGAGCCCAACATGTAGTATCTGGCCTTATTATCTTCGTCAATCCATTTTTCCAGAGACGCTCTCTGTTCAGTGGATGGACGAGCTGGTAAGGTGGGAGGGTCCTGGTCCAAAACATGGGTTAACTTCTCGGAACCCAAAATAATTTTGTAGTTCCTGAAGCCAATCTTTATAATTGGGTCCAGTCAGTCTATGTGTGTCTAGGATACGTGCCAGTGGGTTGGACGCAGACATTTTTCTGTAGAGAGTCAAAGATTCTAGTTAGATATTATAATTTTGACTTGACCAATTTATTTAAGAATTTTATTTTTAAACAAATTAGCTCCCACTATTTTCTCAGATCCCTACACTCCCTCTGTAGAGATGCGAAAATCTTCCACGATTGATGATTTCTAGTGGGTGGTGCGGTCTCACCAACTGACTCATCACCTCACCTAACAGTTATTGGTGATGGGTTAGCCAATGAGTGAACAACTCTTGTTCAATGATTCTCTAATCATGGTGCACCCAAACTTGGTCTCTAATTCATGAATCTCACCGTATCCAAAATATTGATCCACTCCTTAGTTAAGTCAGACCCACCATTTGCATAGACTGGGTTCCTAATTGGGTCTCTCACCGTATCCGAAATATTGAGCCCAACTCATCCTCCAGCCCATAGCATCCAATGCCTAATAGACATGGTTGCGTCTTCCCGGTGCAACTGAGCCACTGTATCCAGTCCGAGAACAATCAACCCCGGGAAGGGCCCGCACGTCTACAATGGTGGAAGACCTCGGACTTAATCTTTTCTTAGGGAGAATTGATTCAGGTCTCATTAAACTAGACTTGGCTTAGTCATAACAATTATGACTAACCTAGTGGCATGGGTTAGCTCGGATTATTGACCACCTCAGATCAGAACTGTGTCAACAGATATGGCCAGGTAAGTGAGACCGGTGGAAGGAATATGCCGTTAACTCGTACAAGAACGCATTCAGGTCGAGTAGCTTCCAATTAAAAACCAGTCGGTCGTCTATGCCAAACTTACCTTAGACACCAAATTGTTGAGTCAGAACCAATTGGGTTAGCCTACAATCCAGACTCTAACCTCTGAGCCTAATTAGGTCTTGCTTGATCGTGACTCGATCTTGACCCAGACTTAATCCTATTAGGCTGGTCAATTTAAGCATTGTTGATCCCATCTAACCAACTCTTGATTCGGTTTGATCAACCGCTTAGACCTAATTGAGCTACCCAAGCCCGAACCCAGTATTATGAATATGTCTTAGATCTGAAATTCTCAATTTTAGACCTAATTAATATTCCATAAACTTAATTCTTAATTAAGTTGGGTTCATAAACAAAATATGCACAATAAATCCTAGGGTTTCAGGATCTAGGGTTTTGCAGAAAGTAAGTTTTGGGTTTCTGATTAAGGACGAACACGCAGCACCCCTATACGTCATAAGAACACCCCATCGAATGGGAAGAGAGGGCCTTTAAACCCTTCTTCGTTCTTATGACCGGACAGGCCAAGAGGAACGCCTTAATCAGGAACATGTAAATCTACAAAACAGTTATAGATCTATATCATATATCTCATATACAAATTTAGATCTAATCAAGGCATATTTTGCATACATCTCATGTATCATAATCATGCATATTTTCAGATCTAAATTATCTCATAATAATCTAAAAAATTAGATTTAAATTGATCTAATCAAAATAAATTCTAATCTAGATAATTATGTAGAACTATTCTACAACTAGTCTAGTCATGCATCTATCATATCTCATATGATATTTAAAATTAAATAATTTTTATTTACTATTTATTAGATGTTATTATAACACTTATAATATCAAAAAATAATAAATAAGAAGATCTAAAATATGATTTAATCAGATTAAATCAAAGACATGCAAAACTATTCTATAGAACTATTCTATTCTAGAACTAGTCATGCATATCTTCATGTTCTTAGATCCAAATCATTTAATTTTAATTTTTCTGATTTTAGATCTGATCACATCTCATGTGACATCTGAAATCACTTTATTTTTAATTAAAATAAAATTAAAATCAGATCTAAATAATTTAGAACCATGGCTCTGATACCAGTTGAAGGGAAATCCTGATTTCTCGGTCCAGGTTCGTCCAGATCTGATCAGATCAAGAGATATATTTCAAAAATTTTTCTCTTGATTCCAATCAGATCTTGATATATTTCAGATCTAATTCTTATTATTTTAATAAATAAAATAAAATAAAATAAATTAAATCAAATTTAATTTACCTGATTTGGGTAATCCTATTACCCTGTAGATGATCCTGATTGCAGCGGAAGGTTCTGGATCTAGCCATGCAAGCGCCTGGCCTCTACCGATATCCACTCGGGTTGGATCTGGAGATCCTCTTTTTCTCTATCACGTCTCCAAAAATCAGATCTGGATCTGATCTGGAGGATCTTCAAAACTCTTTTGAAGATCTGCAGTCGTCCTTTGCAGCAGTGCAGCCTTCTTCTTTTGATCGCCTTTCTTTTGATCTGGAATGCACCAACCAAAGTCCAAAACCTTTTTGGACGTGGAGAGGAGAAGGAGGAGAAGTTTAGGCATGGAGGAAGAGGAGAGAGGCAGCCTTGGGGCGTGGGAAATCTCTATTGAATTTTTTTGTTAGCATTAGGGTTGGGCCAGGGTCTTATTTATAGACCTCTTGTGATCCAACTCCTTTTCCTCTCAACCAATCACAACCCTTTGTGAAATCAGATCTAAATCTGATTGGTTGGAATAGAGACCCCTGGATTCCTCCTTAGAGGGCGTCTAAGATCAGTCAAAGTTGGTTCTTAGAAGAACTCTAATTGGAATCCAAAAGGGAGGTGGAGTCCTTGTCCAACAAGGACTCCTAGGCGCCTCCTACTTGGGCTCACGCCACCCTTGGCGTGCGCCCTTCTCCTTGCCAGGTTCTGGCAGGGGGACAGGCCCCCACCAGCTCTCCAATAGGTGCATGACATGTGGTCAAAAGTCAAAAGGTCAATGGTCAATGTTTGACCAGTCAAAGGTAGACTTTTGACCAAAGTCAAAGAACAAGAAATGGCAGGTGACCAAAAATGGCAGGTAATGTCTTACAAATAAGACAACCTATTCTGACTTGGACAACCTCCAGTCAGACCATATGAAGGCCTCTGATTGAGCACAAACTCCTTTGGCTCAGTCAGGATAACTTATTTGTGATAGTAAAAGAAGAACGTTAGGTTCAATCGAGTGCTAGCACGATTTCCTTGAACCTAATTGAATCTCATTCAGATCAATTGAACTAGATCAGTTCAATTGATGATCACCAGATTCAAACCCTTGTTTGTGTGACCCAGTTAGGTTCAGTTCTGTATGGTAATGGGATATATCATGATCTCTATCATAGACATTATCGAAACTTTTTTCGATGGATCAGAACTCTTCTGATTCGAACAGCTAGAATGATCGATCATCTAAATCATTCTAATTGCTCCCAAAATTCCACCAGTGACACCTAGCAGTATATGGTGGCAACCCATCAGAGCTGAATGCGAACCTCTTGGTGCAGCTACCTGTGTGATTAAGTTCTTCTATCTTGAGCCCCGATCAGATTAGGGTTAAGGTAAACTCGTCAAACCCTAGTCTCTGTCATATGATATAATCATTCGATTCAAGTCCAATGTGAAAACCTAAATAGAAACTCTTTCTATTATTTCACTCTACCATAGGCCATGGGCTTCAGGACTTGATTCTCATGATTATCATAGGGCTGCTCCTCTACCACCGAGGTAGATAGATCCCATCTTGATGCAATCCAGTTCCTACAATGAACATGCTATAGCCAACATACACCTCAGAATTTCATATGGCTAGGAGACCGAGTAATGGTGTAGTCAAACTATAACACCCTCAAGGTGAACTGCCGATGCATCTCAGATCAAAGAACCAGACACACTACTGCAGCATCGAGTCAGTCATTGATGAGAAGGTAGACTTCCTAATGACTACTCGAGGTGGTCACGCTCAGTGCCCTCGTTCTCTAACGAGTATCTGTACTTTCACTCCGGTGTCTCCACACCGTAGACTCAAGACTCATCTACTAAAAAGAAGCGATCGTACACCAACCTTCCGGATCAATCACCATCCTCGTGATGATCCTATGGTCGGAAGCTGTTTATGAGTTAATAATGATTATTCATGTCTTAAATTTTTAACTCTTGAAAATATGAATTATCATTACCATTAACTCAAAGGATGTATCACAGACACTAAATACACAGGTGTGATAGAAAATAACCCATTACAATTTTGCCCCTAGAAGTGTATTACAAGTGTCAGCCAATTCTGGCTTCTAGGGCACATATATCTAACAAATGTGGATTAAGATCCCTACCACGGAGGCAACGTGGATTTCAGATCCCCACCATAGGGATATCATAGACTTTAGATTACCACCATGGGGGATATCATAGACTTTAGATCCTTAGCTATATGGGGTAATTATGGTGCTATAGTAAAGGCTGAGAGTTAGAAGAAATAGATATCTATGCTTAAATATAGTATTATAAAATTAAGTATATACTGTACTCTTTTATTATCTATTGATTTTTTATGATAGAAGAGTAGGCATAAGATTGCATCTTATACATCCTTAATTGTGTAATTTTGATATTGATTAGATTGATATCATATTTTATATTATGTATTTAAATTACATATCTTATAATTTAAATATATTTTATAAATATATCTATTACTTATTAAGTTGTGAAACTCATAAACCTTCACATGTTGTTTTTAGATCTTTAGGATCTAATTTTAAGGTTAGATTTGGATTTTGGGATTGTATATAAAAAAGAGGCTGGTCTGAAAAAAGTGGATAGATCTTGAGGAAAGAAATTATTTAATGATACTGTGTAAACTAAAATTAAAATATTATAAAAGTTTGAAGTTTAGTAATATTATGTGCTGTAGTTAGTTATTCTGTTAATATCACTATCTATGACAAGAATGTTATTTTATATATTATGTTGAGGATTTTCATGTTTAATGCCTTGCATGTTTATAGGAGCGGTTTTATGTAGATATACAGTGGCTATTCATATTCCCAAAATTTTATTTTAATTTAAATTTAATTTGGGGCATGACATAACCACTCTCTCTTTACTGGAAAATTATCGTCAGAACTTTTATAATCAACCCTTGGCATCTCCACCCCACACCATATCGTCCTCCCTACAAACTTGGTGTCCTCCCATAATCTTCCAACCTTCATCAGCCCACAAAAAAAAAGAAAAGAATGAAAAGAAAAGTTTTCAAATTTCACTGGTGGGTCCCTCCCTTTCTTTGTTAGTCTCAATAAACCTCGAATTAGATAATGGAATAGGCTTATATATTGCTCAATAACCATCCAAAAAGCTCTATCTCTCTCATCTCTTTTAATCAAAAGCCGATAAACTAAAGCCGCATTGCCTTCCACTCCAGCTTTCTCTTCACCAATTCACTAAAAAATATGTAGCTGCTCAAAAACCTTCCTTCACCATCCAATCATAAGGAACCTGAGATCGGCAAACCTTTGGTCCCTCACTATCTTGAAAATCTTGATTGTATCCTTGAATCATTTATTCTTGAATAGTCACCACAATCTCCTCATATGATTCCACATTTGGCTCACGCCCCTCATAGACTGTCTTATTCCAAAGCTTAGAGGCCTCCATCAAGTCCCTAGCTTTATAAAACACAACATCAAAAACCTATAAGTAGTTTTATTCAAAGTGATACGAGGCCTCAACTTTGCAGCATCTACATTAATGACATAAATTAGCCTTCTTCTGCTAAGTGTTTTGATAACTTGATTCAAAGTATTAACATTGTAAAAGGATCCATCTCCAATAAGACAATATCTAGTGATGTGTAATATATATTAATTTTGATTACTTATATACACACTTACATGTTTAGTTTTTTTCTTTTATGTTGACTTATATAGGCTATTATCTTTGTCGACCATAGGATTTAAATTATCCACTATATTAAAAAAAATGAAATCAAAATGCTATGGAGTTCCATTGTATCTTTTCTACTCTCTAATTACTTCTGCATATTAGCAGATGGATATTAAGATAATAAAAAGAAAGTTAATTAAAATAGAAAATTTAAACTAGTATTCCTATGTTCTTAACTAATTAAGACACATGGATAAAGCCCTAATTTATTACCATTATAGAACAACATCCTAACTACCAACCTGATATAATATAATCAATCTTGACTATTCTTTTGTCTAGATGTAGAAGAATAATATCAAAAAATAGAAATAACCTAAATGAAAATGTGCATGTGATGTGTGCTCATGGCAAAAGGATAATAAAGCATGCAAATTGGGTTCATTGTCTTTCGGGTGGAAACAATTTTGTAATCTCAAGAAGGAGAAAAGAAAACCTAAACTATTAAATGAAGCTAAGATGCTAATACGATGAAAGAAATAAGAGCAACAAGTTAAAAGACTAAAATATAATAAAAATAAATAAAAATAATAAAGCAAAAATAGTTGAAGTTGGCAAGTAAATTATAAGTTAGAAAGTCAATTGAAGTTGGTAATTAATTTTTTCTAAAAAATAAAAATATCAAGGAAATAATAAAAGAAGAAAGAAACAATATGCCAATGTTTAGGAAATCTCCTTTAATCTTCCATGAAAAATCTATTTCGAGGCAAAAGAAATCTTCATTTGAGCTTTTATTGGTAGAATTTATTTTCACTCTTTAAATATGTTTCCTTCTTTTAAATGAAAATATGCTAGAGTATAAGATGGCTAAGATTTTTTAGGAGGTAGGTAGGAGTTTTAAGGCTTTTAAAATAGAGAAGATTGGGAGAGAAATTAAGAAAGAAAGATTTTTTTTTCTAAGGTTTAAGCATGTTGTATGGTTTGCAAGGCTTGTCTTCCGTTCATGAACAAGAAAGATTTATATAAAAAAATTAATTAATTAAGGTCATCATATATACAAAGAGGAGAAGACCAAGATGTACAATAGGGTTTTGTCTTATAGGATTAATGGTGATTTAATTATAAAATTAGTTTGGACTTACTTAAGAGGTGATATTAGAGGGCTTGTAGAAGGATAAGGAGTTCTTTTATTGGTAAAAGGAATGAAGAAGTAAAAAATAAATGGACAAAGAGATGAATATGGGATAAAAAAGTTCATAGATAAAGGGATGTATGGGTGGGGTTTCGTAATTTTGCTAGTTAGGAGGTATATTATTTGTAGTTAGTCATTTGAAACTAGAGGTAGAATAAAGACTAACAAACTTAGAAAAATTTAAGGTTTTTAACATTGGTAAAAGAGAGGATAGAGAAAAAACATATATGTGGCAAGAAAACAAGGGATCCAAGGATGTAAGGAAAATGATATAGTGATATCATGGTGTTTGGATGGCATGATATAAAAATGGATATGAAACTAGAAGTAAGGGTATTATATATGTATAGAAAAAAAATTGTCTAGTAAGAGGTATGAAATAAGCACATGTAGCTTTGTCTTGCAATTTATGATCTATGGTTGATAAACTCTATAGCTCTCGAATATATATAATCAATAATTGTGTATTAACTATAGTAAAGCATTTAACCCTGTCATTAGATCCACTACTATTCAGTTGGTTCTTACACTTGCCATCTTAAAAAATTAGCCCATTGGTTAAATGGATATTATCAATTCATTCTTATGAAGTCTTCATGACCCAACCACCAAGCTTGGTGGATCCTTCTTGCCTAATCATATTTACTAGCTTCACAAAAGCTATCTATGGGCTTAAACAAGCCCCTCGAGCCTGATTTCTTCATAAAGATAATTTATTCTTCAACGGATAGTTAAATTCTCTTTTTTTCTTTATATTAATGATATTATTGTTGGTGGCATCTATGAGTCCGCTATACTTTATCGTCTTTTCGCTATGATGGTCCACCCAATTACTTTCTTGGCATTGAAGTTATCCGAACTTCTATAGACCTTTATTTGAGCCAATCCAAATATGTAATTGATTTTCTTGATAGACAAAAATGACTAGAGCTATGCCATTGAGTTCCTCAGTAACTCCATGTTCTAAATTAACCATTTTGAAGGTGGGCACTTGCTTGATTCTTTTGAATATAGTACTATTAGGGCTCTTTCATACTTAACTTTTATATCCAACATTATATTTATAGTCAATCAAGTTAGACAATATATGCACGCTCTATGCATAGCTCACTTGGTTGCTAAGCATATTTTGCTCTATGTCAAGGTCTCAATTATATGTGGATTATATTTTTTCAGTACCACTCAATTAAGAGTCTATTCTTATACTAATTGGGCTGGTGATCTGGATAATTGTTGATCCACTAATAAATTAGATGTTCTCTAGTCCTAATTTAATCTCTTATACTGCCAAGAAATATGATACTATTGTTTGGTCTAGAATTGAATTTGAATATTGCTCCTTTGCTCGCATTGCAATTGAAGTGTACTAGATTCATATATTATTGAAGGATCTCGATGTCTTTCCTTCTTCACCACCAACTCTTTATTGTGACAATATTAGTGTTGTATCTCTTGCTTCAAATCTAATTTATCATGCTCATACCAAACATGTTGAAGTGAACGATCACTTTGGTCCTGAGTAAATTATATAAGGTGATATTGAGGTTCACTTTATTTTCCAAGAGTATAACCATAAGATGGTTCACTTAACTTTGATCCAAGCTCAACATCACTCATATGACATTTTGATTGAGGGGGCATAATAGCGTATCACCCATTAACATCAAATCTACTTCACTAACCAAATATGTTAATATCACTGAGATTTACTTCTATTTTAAAGGAAATAAATAATACCATATATTTTTTATGATGAAGTAAACAAAAAATTAAATCAAGGTATATATTTTTCTGATGATGAAGAAAATAAATAATGGCATACAAGAAAATAAATCATGGCATATATTTTCTTATAATATTGTATGGTTGACCAATCTTTATAATTATAGTATAACTTTATTGTATCACTATAATTATGTAGCCAGTCCCCTATAAAATATTTATATAATGTACATATCTCATTCAATCAAATGTAGTGCTTGTAATATATCACATTATCTTTATTCTCGTTTACTAAGCTTTTATGTTTCTTAACCTAATTTTATTCGTGTTCCCTACGTACAGATACACACATATACATCTAAAAATTATATTAGTGGCTTAGATTTTATTTTAAAAGATAACCATTGGTTTTCATTGAGAAACATTTGGAGATGCATTCTCTCAAAAAAATTCTAGTCTAACATATACAAACTCTCTCTCTCTATGTATATACAACTATTATTTTGGTGATGTTATAATTATGTTTCAATTTTGATGGTATATATTTTACAACTTTTCATATTGTGGCACTACATAAAGTTTTTGATTGATCGTTTTGGTTTGCATATCACTTCCAGCAAACAGGCACTTGCAATACATATTTAGTATATTCAAGAACATATAAAATAAGAGTCTTGTACTTAGGTTTTTTTTCCTTATTTGTGCATAGTTCATATTTTTAAATAAAGCATAGACATATTTTATAAAGGAATAATATATCTGCTTTTATATTTAATTTATTTTGAATTTGATGATTTAATATTTTAATGTCATGGTGGCTCAATGACCCATGTATTTGATATTAAATTGACATCAATAGATACTACACTTGATGTTAGCCGAAAGTCTGGGAACATTATGAATTTATGATTTATAATTAAGGCTTTCACTAATGGATTTTTTAAATTGTTAAAATTAGGTTAAACCTAAGGTTAAGCCATGATTGTTCTTAACTTGAACTTAGGTTTTGTTTGATTTCAGAAAAATTATTTGAAAAGCTTATTTCTCTTAAAAATAATAATATTTTAAAATTAATATTATATTTCAAATTTTTTTTTTATAAAACTATTTTTTTCTTTTTCTTAGCTTTCTTGTGACCAAATATGCGCTTAGCTTGAATAAATTTGAACCAAGCATGATGCATGTTTCACACAAGTTCGAATCAATTTAAACTTCTAGAATCATCAATTTAATTGAAACAGGTTCATGCTTAGCTCAATTGAAAATTATGCTAGATCAAATAATAAATTGGCCAGATCTCAATTTTCTGACTTGAAATTAGTTGGAAGCCAATCCTAATCGGGTCCAATCTCTTCTTCTTCTTCTTCTCCTCTTTCTTTCTTCTTCTTCTTTTTTTTTTTTTTTTTTTTTTTATTGGGTGCTTGTTTGGGGCGGGGAGGGTGGTGGTGTTGTGTGGTCAGGAGTAAATGCAGTGGACATCTTTTCAAAAAAATATTCTTCGGGAAAGTAATGAAAAAGCCGTGCTTGGATTCTTCCTCTAGCGGTCCCTTTCTGAACGTTGATCCATTTAGCTTTTCTCTCGACTTGAGGATTTGCCCGAGGGAAGCATCACCACATCCAAAGCATTGCGTTGGTATCGTACATTGATCCCCTTCCCCCATCCCCCCCCACCCACCATCCCATTCCAAATCCATCGACACTTCTCCCTCTCCGTCTCGTCCATTCCTCCTGCCGATCTTTCTTCTTTTTGAGAAGAAAAAACAATGGCTGCTTCTTGTTTCACTCGCTTTTCTCTCCCACCTTACATCCCTTCATCCCTCAAGAGGTCGGTAATACCGCTTCGTTCCGTGTTTCTCCTTCTCTCTCTTTGGCATTCCATCTAACACCTTTCATGCAGAGCTGTACCATTGCTGGCAACTCTCCCGTCTTCGCCTCTGCAGTTTCGATTCCCAAATGTGCTCGTCAGCGCTACAAACCGTCGCCTGACCTTTCTGAGGTATTCGAATAAATCTGTTTGCCTCTATATTTTCTTTCTTTGTTTTCTTGTTGTTGCTGAATTTGTCGACAGAGTTAGGTCGATGTCCACGGATGGGAGTCCGGAAGCAGTTGAAGTCCCTCGATCTGTGCCCGTCAATGTCGCCCATGAGCTCCTTCGAGCTGGACATCGGTACCTGGATGTCAGGTTGGTTCTCAAGTAGAAAGAATACGTAGAGCGGAGTAAAGAAAGAATAGAGTGTTTTTCTTATCATGTCAGATAGTTAAGTGCTGCATCTTGGTTTAGTTGAATGGATGTTGTTCTACATTAAGTGGTTTTGTAGGACGCCTGAGGAGTTCCAAGCTGGGCATCCGGTGGGAGCTACTAACATCCCTTACATGTTCAAGTCTGGATCAGGTAACAATTTTAAATCACTGATTTTATTGTATTATTCTGATGCATGGACTTTGTATTTTGGTTTAGAAATATGCATTCTTTAATGTCTTGTTTTCCGTATTTTGATGGAGCAGG
This sequence comes from Cocos nucifera, assembly GCA_006176705.1. Classification (NCBI taxonomy): domain Eukaryota; kingdom Viridiplantae; phylum Streptophyta; class Magnoliopsida; order Arecales; family Arecaceae; genus Cocos; species Cocos nucifera. Next base: position 688,229 of record QRFJ01000318.1, read on the forward strand.
AGAGGTTTGGTTATTTATCTCTTGATTGGTATCAGTTATTGCTTTGCTATAGTCCTGATCAGGGATAAGTGCTTCTGTGCATTTATAACTATTCAAAGAAATGCAGTGGAATGCAAGAAAATCCTTAGCTTGTACAAAATATTCTTTCTTTAGAAGCACCTTGTCTAAATTAGTTGATAATGTTTGGAAAATCTTGGAAGATGTCAAAATGACTCCGAGATTGTGCCAAACCAGTTCATGTTACATGTTAGCATCAGCAATGTTGAGGCTTCCTAGGGGCTGATTATAGTTTGGGTGCACACTATCTTCTCTATGCTGCAGAAATAGAGGTATCAACTATGGATGGTAGGTGGAATACATCGGGACTTGAAGTTGTGATAGATGATTGATCCATGCTTCAATTACAACTAGAATTGTAGCACCCAGCCCCAAAATAAAAAAGCCCAACTAAAAAAAAAAAAAAAAAAAAAAAAAAAAAAAACTGCACATGCGTCGCACGTGTTGAGGAAGGGATAGACTCTTGATTGGAGTCATCTTCTTCCTTGGTTTCCTTTGGTAGGGAGTTCGATTTTCGTTCAGTCTTTAACACCGGAAGAACCTCTAAGAGCCTTGATTCCTTCTTTATTTAAATCAATCCGGGATTAGGCTGGTCTCCACCACCGATCCTTAGCCTTCGAGGTCAGTTATCCCGGAATTTTCTACCTTGTTTTGCCCCAACTTTTGGCTGCCACCGTCAATGTTGCTGCATAAAAAATTGGATGGAGAGGAGGTATGAATCTCCTCTACCCTATCTATCTTCTTCCCTAGCCTTCCTAGTTTTCTATATAGCTATTGTTAGTTGGGAATGATCCATGAATTGTGGGATTAACTGGGATTCCAATTCCCCTGTTTTTCATTTTCACCCTTGCTTTGTTTCCTTGACCATGGTTCAAAGCCAAGGACCTTGTTGGACCGTCGGTTGCCGGACCTTTGGTGGCATCTCCATGGTGAGCACCATCCCTTGCCACACCCATGCAGCCATGAAATCCTCTATTTCGAGAAAGGGGGAACCAAGTCCCTTGTTTCACCAAGGGAAAAGAGGGAAAAAGAAACAGAGAGAAGAGAAGAAAAAAGAAAAAAAAAGAAGAAAAAGAAAAAAAAGGACAGAGAGAGTTTCTCTCTTCCCTCTCTCTCCCTTCTCTCTTTTAGCTTGCATCCCCACTTTCTATCTCTAGAAAGTTTTATTTGCTCTCTCTAGTTTTTTTCTCTAGAATGTTCTCTTCCTAGATTGTTTCTCTCTTGATGGATTTCTCTTTATAGGATTGATCTAATAAAGGATTTACTTTCAATGATTGTGATCCGATCCTAGTGAAAAGGATCCTCATCCGTGGTTGTTGGACAGCATGCTGGCATTGACCTTGACTAGACTAGATTTCTCTAGATTTGATTATTTGTGATTTTCATTGGATCATATGTACACCAACTTAATCATGATTTGATGAAATCATCTTGATCGGATGGATCAGGATACTGGATAGTGTTGCTTGATCAGCCCTGCTCCATGTTTTTGAAAAATTATGATTTATTGATTTGTTACGAAATATGCATATGTCGATTGGAATTATGACACATGTTATCTTGCAAAAGTATTTTTGTATGCATCAGATTTGTGCTCTTAGCCTACTATATTTTCTAGACCCTGCCAATTGGGGTTGTATATTGGTTCCCTAGACTCTGTCAGTGGGGGTTATGCATTCGTTCTCTAGATCTTGCCAATGGGGATTATACATTGGTTTTCTGGACATTGCCAATGGGGACCATGCATTGGCACTTTGATTATGATTAAGATCATTATTTCTTTTCCGGCCCCACCATAGGATATAAATGTGATTATAGTTAAGGCTGTTGAGTTTTATGTTATGTGATTCAAATCAGATTTATGGTTATGTATGCATATTTGTTTTTAAGTATTTGGTTTACATAATTGAGCATGATATATGTTCCTATCTTTATTCGTAGCAATTGTTTTTGAACATTATATCATATGATAATATGTAAAATTTCTAGTTGAAATATTCATTTTTTATTGGGCTATCAAGCTCATTACCTCTCTCTTATTTTTAGATTCTGTTACTTAGTTGCGGATATGGGTGTTACTCAGGAGTGAGACTAAAAGCGAGATTCGACACTATGAACATTGTTGAACTTAGATCTATTATTGTTATTTTAAATTTTTGGTAGAGATTTATTTGATCTAAGACTTTTAGATTTAGATATCCTTTGGATTGGTTGATAAATTGAATTTTGACCTTTAGTGATTTAACTAATTCCACTGTAATGCGTTGATATCTGTTCGGAATGTCTTGCATGCTTGTGGAGAGAGTTTTTTATGAGTATATGGCGATTGTTGCAATCTCTGGCTCGCGATTTTGGATCGGGGGCATGATAATTTATATAATATTAGAGCATAAGTGGGTAAATCATGAGTCATAAAATTAAACATAGGTTAGTGTAGGTGGGTAGATAGTAGGGATTTTGAGAAAGATCCGTGATTGACTATAATATAAGTTATCTTAATGAATTTTCTAATTTTAGTGACTAAGTATGAAAAGATCACCAGGGTATTGTAATGAAATTGATTTGTAGGGTTTGACATATGACTAAAGATAGGATAATTTGTGGAATCATGTGTTGCCCAAAGGAACAACACAAGAGGGGGGGTGAGTTGGGTTTTTCAAAAACTTTTTCAAATTAATAAATGTATGTGCAGAATAGAAATGCTTCTATGCAGAAAATGTGGTGTTTAAATGAGCTGAAAATAAATATAGCTGATAAAAGCAATCATACACACAAAGGCACAAAATTTTTATTAGTGGTTCGGTGTTAAACCCAACACCTACGTCTATTCCTTAAGCACTTTACTTGAGAATGTTACTATAATCACCAAGATTACAGCAAGATTGTTTTTCCCAGATTCATAATCTTAATCCAGTTGGTTTGTGGGCTAACCAACCAAAACTTATCCCCAAGCTACTTCTAGGCTTGTACAAATCCAATTCAAGGCTTGGATGAGCCTATCCCCCAAGTTTCAAATCTATTGAAACTTGAAATGCAGAAATTTGAAAGTGCAGAAATTTAAATACAAACAAACTTCTTGAAGAGCTGATTTGAAGCTTTGATGCACAAGTTAAGAGGTTGAAGGGTTTTTGTAATGAATGCTTCCTTCCTTCATTTGAGAATGCCTTGATTGCACAGCAGGTTAGGTGGTTGGATTGCAATGAAAACTCTTTTAAAGCTCACTAGTAGGATAGTGCTGAATTTTTGAATATTTTCTGATGTTTCTTTCTTCTTCTCTTGATTTCTTGTGTTCCCTTGCTTTAATATTGTCTTAGAAGCCTTCTAATCCCAGTTAGGAATACCAAAAATGGGTTTGTAGCTGTTAGAGCATGAGAAAAAAAAGTTTAAAGCATCCTGAAATAAATCTATGTAGTTCAGAAAACTAGCCGTTAGAGCTGTTAGAAGCTCGTGAGTTGACTCACCAGATCTTTGAGAGTCGGCTTTAGGCCCTTAAGAGTCGGCTCATGAATTTCTTGAGTCGACTCCAGCTGCAGAGTAAAAAATCCAGCGTTCGGTCTTTTCTGTGCCTGTGCCGGTTCTGTGTGCCTGAGTTGGCTCCTAGGTTTCTTGAATCGGCTTCAGCTACAGGGTGAGAAATCCGTTGTTCTGTTCTTGAACTAGTGCCTTCCTAAGACCTGAGTCGGCTCATGCTTTTCTTGAGTCGACTCCTCAGCCATGCCAATTCTTGAAGCGTATTAGATATGCGTGAGTCGGCTCACACTGTGCTTGAGTCAACTCCAGCAACAAGGTCCAAAATGATATCTTCTGTTTTTGAGTTCTGGTGCCTTTTTGAATCCTTGAGTCGGCTCATACTATTCATGAGTCGACTCCTAGTCTGTGCCAAGTATTGAAACCATGCCAGAATCAGTTTAAGCCTCCCTTGAGTTGGCTCAAGTAAACTTTGAAAAGCATTTGGCTTAATCTCTTTTGCTCTTTTTTCTTGGTTCATTCAATCAAAAACATGGAGCTTTATCGTGATAGGTTTCTGTCTTCCTAAATTTTGTCTTACACACTTCAACTAATTTATTAGTACCAAAATTAAACTCAAATATTTTGTTATTTATCAAAATCAAATCTAGGGTCAACAATCTCTCCCTTTTTGATGATGACAAAATTTTTGAGTTCATGCATAACATTTTCAATTTCAACAACATTCAAGGTGAAGAAAATAACATTCCATATTAATTAAACATTTTAAGTTGAGATGACTAATGCAAATTCAGATCATACACAAAATTTCTTCCTTTTTGTAATAATTGATCATTCCAATTACAATGATCCTCCCCTTATCTATTTGTTAAGGATAAAATGTGCCATCAATTAAGGAATTTCAGAACTTTATGGTATGTGTCATTAAGGTGCCAATTTGTGCCAAATTTTCAGAATTTTATGGTATGTATCATTTATTTCATTCATTTTCCTTTTTACTTTCATTTTCAATTTCATTTATTTTATGGTATGCATCATTTGTTTCATTCATTTTCCTTTTTACTTTCATTTTCAATCTCATTTTTGTCCTCCCCCTTTCTTTATGCTTATCTTTATCTCCCCTTTTTTGTCATCATCAAGGAAAAATAAATGATAAGGTAAAGATATAAAAGTAGACATTCATAGATATAAAATGGAATACAATATTCATAGGAGTATGTACTACTATATACAAAAAGAGACACAAGCAGTACAAGCACTTCCATACAACACAAATGAAGGTCTAAGATAAAGTATCACCATTTAACATGGTGATACCAACAACATGATTGAATCCTAAAGCATCACTTAGATATAGACTAAGGCCTATAGATGTAAAAGAAACCTAAGTCCTAATAGATCATTTAAAGGGAACATTAAGGGTGATGGTGAAGCTGACTTTGGTCACCATCCTACTTCTAGTGCGAGTGGATGGTCCTCTTGCGGTGGCTCGGGAATATGTCCTAAGAAGTCTGGAAGGAGGCTGTGTGGTCGAAGGCTGATCAGATACATAGTGGGGAAGCTTAGAGACCAGAGACGGAACTAGATCAAAAGAGATGTCGGCATCTGTCTCTGCTGCCTCAGCTGCTGCTGCTCTCACTTCTGCTTCCATCACTGCTGCTGCCTCTACCATTGCTGATGCTGCTACTGCGATCGCTGCTGCTACTGATCTTGGTGGAGCATGAGTCCTTAGAAGATCCACTAGTTGCCCCATAGGAACTAAGAGATGTAATAAGTTTTGGGGACATATTAAAACCCTTCCTCTGCTCCATAAGCTATGCCAGGAGCCCAACCTCAGATGTCAGCCTAGCAATCCCACTTTGGATCCCCTTTATCTATGGTCTCAGTCCATCCAAAATAGAATGGATGATCTGGGCAGCTTGATCATCATCGGTCTGAACAGATGAAGGATGGGCTCTCGCAGATCGACCTGGGGGAGTAGTAAATGGGTCAGCAGACTGTGTCGGAGGAATATCTGCAGGTTGACTTGGTCCGGCTTCATCTCGGATCTGCTGCTGCTCCTGTCCAGATGCTTTCTTGATCCATCTACCATTCATCCTACGGTATCCTATTCGTGTAAGAGTCTTCTCGCCAGGTGTCAGTATGCCTCAGATCAACAGAAAACTCCCCATCAAAGTCTATCCCAACCTCCCTAAAAATAGAAGTTAGGGCCATGCCATAAGGAAGACATGTCTTAGCTTGCTTACACCATCCTTCGTCTGCCTGAAAATCAATAGGAGGTTGAGTTGTTGTCCTCGGATGATACAGTCCAAGATGCCAATCACTCTATTCGGACTAAATCGAAGCGGCCAGTCTTGGGAAAAATATTTCTTGCTACAATATGGCTAAGCATCCTCATCTCAATAGACAAGCTATTTGCTTCTAGTTTAGATATCCCTCCAAAATCATCCCTTTCTGTGATCATCCTAAGGGCCAGGTCCCTATCATATCAAACAGATGCTGTGGAGCTACTCCCTTATTGGGTATACCTCAAATCTGTCCAAGTCTCTAGAAACACCTTTCACAGTACACCTTAGATCATCAATGCTCCTTACCATACATCTGTAGAACTTACGGACCAATCGGGGATAAGTAGGCTGGTTCACCAAAAAGAAACGCTCCCACTGTTGGTGATGGATTCAAGTATCGATTCTGAATCCCTCCCGATCAAAAAATCGAAAGTCTACATTTCTTCTAGTGGTGACTTGACGGTCCAGAAGCGAGGGAGAGCGTGGAGCAGGTGATTGGGGAATGGTGTTACCTACATCGAAGTCGGAATCACCCTCACTTGAAGATTTTTGCTGCTCCATCTGATTCAATGTTCTTCTGACAGTGCATGACTTTCTTCTAGGTCTCATTGTGCATCGTGGAGGAAGAATCCCAGGAAATCGGAAAAGATGATAGGTGGAAGAGTCAATGGGGGTCCCTCATGGCTTAGGAACTGTTTTAGGGTTCAACAGTGAAAGGGTAAAGTGAGATGAAGAGGAGAAGGCTCGGGTTTAAGAACAAGGTTTCCGACCATGAGTCGACTCAAGGTTTTCATGAGACGACTCTAGCGTGAGTCGACTTTTCACTTAAGCATGAGTCAACTCTAGCCCAAGTAATGTGAAATTTTTAATTTTTTAGAAAAGAAAATAGATACTATCATTTGAGGAATTGTCAAGTATTGAATCAGATAAATCAATAGACTTGGTAAATCATAGAGTTTTTGAGAAAAATTTAGAAAGGATACAATTTCAAATCATTGAGTGAATTTACTAGATAGCGTCCTTAGAGAGTAGAGAGATTTCTAAGTGGTATGAGAATTTTTGGTTCAAGAGATTCTAGATTTGGACTTAGTCAAAGATAAGAGATCTAATCTGAATGATAATATATTCCTAGTTCTCTCAGGATTATGCTAAATCTTTCTTCATTGAGAGGTTTAGTAAAGATATCTGCTAATTGCTTATCTGTACTAACAAACTCAAGCATTACATCATTTTTTTATGCATGATCTTTTATGAAGTGGTATGTTATTTCAATATATTTGGATCTTGAGTGTTGAATTGGATTTTTAGTCAAATTAAGTGTACTAGTATTATCACATCTTATTAAAATTTTATTAAGCTTTATGCCAAAATCTCCAAGTTATTGTTTAATCCACAAAATTTGAGCATAACAACTTTCGGCAGCAACATATTCAGCTTTAGCTATAGATAATGCTTCTGAGTATTGTTTCTTGCTAAACCATAAGATTAGATTAGCTCCAAGAAATTGGCAAGTGACACTAGTACTTTTCCTATCTAATTTACGTCTAGCAAAATCAAAATCAGTATATCCAATTAATTCTAAAGATGATAACTTATTATACCATAATCCAGCATTAAGTATGCCAGATAAATATTTAAATATTCTTTTAATAGTAAAAAAATGAGATTCTCTAGGATCAGTTTGATACCTAGTATACATATAAACACTAAACATAATATCAGGTCTACTTACAGTAAGATAGAACAATCTTAATATGAACTTTCTTACCCTTTTTATCCTTATCAAGTTTGCAAGAGGGACTCGTAGGTGTGCCAATTGGCCTTGAGTTATCCGTTCCAAACTTTTTCAAAATTTTTTTTATGTACTTTGTTTGGTTGATGAAGATCCTCTCTTCACTTTGCTTGATCTAGAGTTCGAGAAAAAAGTTTAGTTCACCCATTATGCTCATTTCAAACTCTCCCTGCATAAGCTTGGCAAACTCTTGGCAAAGATACTCATTAGTAGCACCGAAGATAATATCATCTACATAAATTTGTACTACTAATATGTCCTCATTTCTTTTCTTTAAGAATAGAGTTTTATCAACATTTTCTCTAGAGAATTCATTATCAATTAGAAATTTGCTTAGTCTTTCGTACCATGCTCTAGGGGCTTGTTTTAAACCATAAAGTACATAGACATGATTAAGATATGTATGACTTTTAAATCCTGATGGTTGTTCTACATATACTTTTTCAGCTATGTATCCATTTAAGAATACACTTTTAACATCCATTTGGTACAATTTAAAATTCATGAAGCATGCAAATGTAAGTAGTAGCCTAATTGCTTCTAATCTAGCAACTAGGCCAAAAGTTTTATCAAAATCATTATCTTTCTCTTGATTATATCTTTTAGCTACTAACGTAGCTTTATTTCTAGTGATTATTCCATTTTCATCTAGTTTATTTCTAAATATCCATTTAGTTTCAATTATTAAATGGTCACTTGGTCTATTAACTAGGGTTCAAACTCTATTTCTTTCAAATTAATTCAATTCTTCATGCATTGCATTTATCCAATTAGGTCATTTTCAGCTTCTTCTATAGTTTTAAGTTCAATTTGAGATACAAAGGCTAGATAATTATTGATATTTCTTAAGGATGCACGAGTTTTAACCCCTTGTGATGGATCACCAATAATTTGGTCTTTGGGGTGGCCAAGTGCATATCTCCATTCCTTTAATGGACTTTGAATTTAAGTGTTATCAAGATTTTCATCTTTAGTTTCAGCTCCTCTTCTTTATTGTCTTGAGTTGTTGACTCTTTTGAGTGTAACTTCTTTCATTTCTTTTTCAATTATTCTTGCATCATCATCAGCCATATCTTCTTCTCTAAAGGGTAAGTCATTAGTTTCATCAAATACTACATGCATAGATTATTCAACAACTAATATATGTTTGTTAAAAATCCTCTATGCTTTACTAGAGATAGAATATCCTAAAAAGATTGCTTTCATTAGATTTTGCATCAAATTTTTGCCTAAGTTTTCTTTACCATTATTTAAGACAAAGCATTTGCATCCAAAAATATGAAAGTAACTAATATTTTATTTTCTATTTTTTTAAAGTTCATAAGGGTTTTTTTTTAATATTGGTCTTATCAATGTTCTATTTAGAATATAACATGCTGTATTGATAGCTTCAGCCCAAAAGTACCTTAAGAGATGGCTTTCACACAACATGGTTTGGGCCATTTTCTCTAGGTTTTGTTTTTTTATTCAACAACCCCATTTTGTTGAGGTATTCTAGGAGCAGAAAAATTATGTTCAATACCTATTTCATTACAAAAAGTTTCAAGATATTGGTTTTTAAATTTCGTTCCATGATCACTTCTAATACAAACAATAGAAAGATTTTTTTCATTTGAAACTTTCTTGAAAAACTTAGTAAATGCAGAAAAGGCTTCATCTTTTTATGCCAAAAGTAAAATTCAAGTAAATCTTGAAAAATCATTTACAATTACAAGTCCATATGTCTTACCACTTAGGCTTATGGTCCTAGTTGGTGCAAATAGATCCATGTGAAGTAAGAGGTCTTGAAGTTGAAACAATATTCTTTAATTTGAAAGATCTTCTACTTTATTTTCCTAATTGACAAGCACCACAAATTTTATTTTTCTCAAAGTTAAGTTTTGGCAAATCTTTTACAAGATCCCTTTTAATCAACTTAGAAATCAAATCCATGCTAGCATGTCCTAGTTTATGATGCCATAGCCAACTATTTTTATTGATCTTAGCATTCATTGCAACTAAATATTGACTTTTTTTGGTGGAAGAATTATTTAAATCTACTAAGTATATATTCCCATGTTTATATCCAATGAGAGCAATGCTATTATCAATGGGACTAGTAACCATGCATAAGGATAATTCAAAAACTATTTGAAATCTTTGATCACAAAGTTGACTTATGCTCAATAAGTTATGCTTAAAGCCATCTATTAAGAGTACATTATTTATAAAAGTCGAAGGAGTGATATATATTTTACCATTTTCAATGATGTGGCTTTTGCCGTTATCACCAAAAGGTTATGTTGGGGATAAACCCCGATCCCGCTGAAGTTCAGTCTGTTGCTTAGCCTAGCTTAACTGGCAATCACGGAAGAGCTTCGATCGGGAATTCTCCCTCCAGCGGCTGAACCCTAGCCAAACTCCTTTAGTAGCCGAACTCTTTCAGTAGTCGAATTCTAGCCGAACTTCTCCAGGAGCCGGACTCTTCCCAGACTTCTTCTTCGGGTGGATTCTTCCAGAAGCCGAACTCCTTCCGAATTTTTTCTTCAGTTGGACTCCTTCAGGAGCTGAACTCCTTACGGATTTCTTTTTTAGTCAAGTTCCTCCAGAAGCCGAACTTCTTTCGTATTTCTCCTTCAGTCAAGTTCTTCTAGAAGCCAAACTCCTTTCGGACTTCTCCTTCAGTCAAGTTCCTCCAGGAGCCGAACTCCTTTCGGATTTCTTCTTTAGTCGGACTCCTCTAGGAGTCGAAATCCTTCCAGATTTCTCCTTCAGTCAAGTTCCTCCAGGAGCCGAACTCCTTCCGGATTCTTCCTTCGGTCGAACTCCTCTAGGAGCCGAACTCCTTCCGAACTTCTCCTTCAGTCAATTTCCTCCAGGAGCTGAACTCCTTATGGATTTCTCCTTCAGTCGGACTCCTCTAGTAGTCGAACTCCTTTTGGACTTTTCCTGCATTTGGATTCTTTCAGGAGCTGAACTCCTTCCGGATTTCTCCTTCGGTCGAACTCCTCCAGGAGCTGAACTCTTCTGGAATTGATGTATGTCAAAGCTCTTCACCAACCAACGCCTGCTTTCTTCGAACTTCGATTATTAAATTTCAATAAACGGCCTCATCACGGCAACAGACACCTCTCTCTGTAACAAACTCTATGTGGCCCCGAGCGGCCCACTACCGGATGGTTACGGCCGTCACTATCAGTCTGTTGCAGGCTCCGTCTGAAAAAAGGGACCCTCAAGATACATTTTCTCTAAGCTCTCTTCTTCTTCCCAAAACTCCGTTGAATTCTTGCTTGAGCATTCCATTTCTTTTGGCCAGAAGAGCTGATTTGATCATCAGAGGGTTCTGCCGGAGCCACCACCACCGATTCCGGATGGGACTTTGTTTTGTAGGTCACCGGCGACGATCTCTTCTTCCTCAACTCTAGCTCTGCACTAATAGAATTGGTGCTAGAGGAAACGCCTTTTGTTCCTGAGGTATCCTTTTTTTTGGAGTGCTCAGTCGATCCTGTGGATTTTCTTCAAGATCCATCTCCATCCTCTCCCTCAATTCCGAGAAATGCCTCCAAAGAGGGCGACTAGCTGGAAGATCTACCACTTCTACCATCATATCTGGGCCAGATTCGTCTGTCCCTACTCCATCGTCGGTGTTTCAACCTCCTCCACTGGCGGCCATGGTAGATTCGGAGCAGTTTAACCTGCTGATGCAGCGGATTCAGGGCCTCACCGAAATGGTGCGGACCATGCGGCAACCTTCTGTGGCGGTTCCACTAGAAAATCCGTCATTGGGATGTCAGGAATCAATCTCAAGGAGCACTTGGGCTAGCATACCCGTCGTCCCTGAGAAGGAAAAATAGAGCAGAGGATCCGTGTTCGAATCATGATTCTCCTTCGGAAGAGACCTTCTCCATCTACAGTCGGAAGCCATCCAAGATCTGCGATCGAGATGACATCCTCGATCGAAAACCATGGAAGATGGACCGACGGATTGAAGAACTCCGTCACGTCGCTCCGATTCACCATGACGACGTTTGCACCGATCCTTCTTTCTCTTTCTGAATTATGCAAGAGTCCGTTCCGCCGAGCTTTAAGCTCCCCCAATTTGAAAGCTACGACGGAACCTCTGATCCGATCGATAATCTGGAAGCCTTTCGGACCATGATGCTGCTCCATGGCACACCAGACGCCATATTATGCCGAGCTTTCCCATCTACCTTAAAGGAAGCAACATGAAATTGGTACTCAGCGTTGAAGTCGGGTACGATCTTCTCCTTTGATCAGATGAGCCATCAGTTTGTGGCTTATTTTGTTAGCAGTCGGCGCCCCCGCCGAGGTTCGGATTCTCTGATGAATATCAAACAGAAGGAGGGGGAATCTATTCGGGCTTATGTCATCCGATTTAATGCTGCTACGTTGGAGGTTGGAGGTTCGGAACCTGGACCAGTCTGTTGCAATGGCCGTACTTAAAGGCGGGCTTCAGAAGAATGATTTGTTGTTCTCCCTGGAGAAGTACCCCAGGGACTTTTGATTTACTAGCTCGGGCTGAGGAATATGCCTGAGCGGAAGAAGCCTTTAAGTTGAAGGATGAGGAAGCTGCAGGAGAGCGATATAGACCCGTTGTTGATGGAGGGCCGAATGAAGTTCGGCCACGCTCACGGATCCCTCTGAGCGCGAGCGAGTCCGAACTCACCCTCGAGCTCGTCATTAAAGAAGCCCCGACAGATGGACGCGAAGTTCTCCCTCCGGAAGGTTCCACAACTACGCCCCCCTTAATGCTCCTAAAGCTCAAGTTCTGATGGAAATCAAGAATCAGTTACCGAGATCAGAAGAATTATGATCTTTCTCAAACAAGCGCAATCGAAGCAAGTACTGTCTCTACCATCGTGACCACGGCCATGACACTAAAGAATGCATTTAGCTCAAAGACGAAATCGAGAAGCTCATCAGGAGAGGCCGGCTTGGTCGATTTCTTAGATGCCGGTCTGAAGTAAGAGTAGATCGACCAAGAGTGCTGCCGCAGCTAGAACCACCAATAAGGAAGGAACAATAAGGAGATTGGCCCCCTCTCGGCATCATCGACACCATCTTTGGGGAACTTAGTGCTTCGGCGAGCCGCCATCTCTCAGCCTTAAAGCTAGGAGAAGCTTGCCCCAAATTGGAAAGGCTCGTATGGAATAGAGGTCGTCCTGGCCGGAACTTATTGCCTGAAGGAGCTGAAAGAAGAATGCTCCCACGATCTTGAATTCAAAAAATTGAAGATGTACTACCAGTAATTTTTCTTCAATAAAACTTTTTTATTTTAATATTGTTTCTTTGGTGCAAAAACTTATGTGATGACAGAGAAAGAAAATCAATAGTGGCCATGTTAAGGAACAGTAGGAGAACCTCATCCTAACATGAGCAAGTCGAAGGTCTTCAACCTTGGCTGGAGATAAGATCTCCTTCGAGCTTCTGCATCAATACGGAGATAAGATCTCCTTCAACCTCGGCTGGAGATAAGATCTCCTCCGAGCTTCTACGTCAATAGGAAGATAAGATCTCCTTCAACCTCGGCTGGAGATAAGATCTTTTCCGAGCTTCAACGTCTACGTCAAAGAAGATAAGATCTCCTTCAACCTCGGCTGGAGATAAGATCTCCCCCGAGCTTCTCTACGTCAACAGAAGATAAGATCTCCTTCAACCTCGGCTGGAGATAAGATCTTCTTCCGAGCTCCAACGTCTACGTCAACAGAAGATAAGATCTCCTTCAACCTCGGCTGGAAGATAAGATTTTCTTTGAGCTCCAACATCTACGTTATCAACCTCGGCTGGAGATAAGATCTCCCCGAGCTCCAACGTCTATGTCAACAGGAGATAAGATCTCCTTCAACCTCGACTGGAGATAAGATCTCCCCCGAGCTTTTACGTCAACAGGAGATAAGATCTTCTTCAACCTCGGCTGGAGATAAGATCTCCTTCGAGCTTCAACGTCTACGTCAACAGGAGATAAAATCTCCTTCAACCTCGGTTGGAGATAAGATCTCCCCCGAACTTCTACGTCAATAGGAGATAAGATCTTCAATCTCGACTGGAGATAAGATCTCTCTTGAGCTCCAATGTTTACGTCAACAGGAGATAAGATCTCTTTCAATCTCGGCTGGAGATAAGATCTCCCCCGAGCTTCTACGTCAACAGGAGATAAGATCTCCTTTAATCTTGGCTGGAGATAAGATCTCCCCTAAGCTTCTACGTCTACGTCAACAGAAGATAAGATCTTCTTCAACCTCGGTTGGAGATAAGATCTTTTCTGAGCTTTTATGTCAACAGGAGATAAGATCTCCTTCAACCTCGATTGGAGATAAGATCTCCTCCGAGTTTCTACGTCTACGTCAACAGGAGATGAGATCTCCTTCAACTTCGACTGGAGATAAGATCTCCCCCGAGCTTCAACTTCAACAGAAGATGAAATCTCCCCCGAGCTTCAACCTCAACGGGTGCGGAGCCCGAAAAAGGATTTCGACAGTCACCTTTTTTGTACTCCCTTTCTTCGAATTTCGAACTCGGAAGTGGGGGGCTATTGTTGGGGATAAATCCCGCTCCTGCTGAAGTTCAGTCTGATGCTTAGCCTAACGCAACTGGCAATTACGGAAGAGTTTTGATCGAAAATTCTTTCTCCAGTGGTCGAACCCCAGTCGAACTCCTTTAATAGCCGAACTCCTCCGGCGGTCGAATTCCAGCCGAACTTTTCCAGAAGTCGGACTCTTCCCAGACTTCTTCTTCAGTCGGATTCTTCTAGGAGCCGAACTCCTTCCGGATTTCTTCTTCAGTTGGACTCCTTCAGGAGCTGAACTCCTTACGGATTTCTCCTTCAGTTAAGTTCCTTCAGCAGCCGAACTCCTTTCGTATTTCTCCTTCAGTTAAGTTCCTCCAGAAGTCAAACTCCTTCTAGACTTCTCCTTTAGTCGGACTCTTTTAGGAGCCGAAATTCTTCTGGATTTCTCCTTCAGTCAAGTTTCTCCAGGAGCCGAACTCCTTCCGGATTCCTCTTTCGGCCGAACTTCTTTCGGACTTCTTCTTTAGTCAAGTTCCTCTAAGAGCCGAACTTCTTACGGATTTCTTCTTTAGTTGGACTCCTCTAGGAGCTGAACTCCATACGGATTTTTCCTTCAGTCAAGTTCCTCCAGGAGCCGAACTTCTTTCGGACTTCTCCTGCAGTCGGATTCTTTCAGGAGCCGAACTCCTTCTGGATTTCTCCTTCGGTCGAACTCCTCTGGAATTGATGTATGTTAAAGCTCTTCACCAACCAATGCCTGCTTCCTCCGAACTTTGACTATTAAATCTCAACGAATGGTCTCATCACGGCAACGGACACCTCTCTCCGTAACAAACTTCACGTGGCTCCGAGCGGCCCACTATCGGACAGTTATGACCATCACTATCAGTCTATTACAGGCTCCGTCTATAAAAAGGGACCATCCAGATACGTTTTCTCTAAACTTTTTTCTCCTTCCCAAAGCTCTCTTCTCCTTCCCAAAACTCCGTTGAATTCTTGTCTGAACACTATTTCTGTTGGCCAGAAGAGCTGACTTGATCGTCGGAGGATTTTGCTGGAGCCACCACTACCGACTTCGGACGGGACTTTGTTTTGCAGGTCACCGGCGGCGACCTTTTCTTAACTCTAGCTCGATCCGACGTCAACCAGATTCTGCACCAATAGGTTACAACTCAGATTTAGGAGTGATAAAATACTCCTTTATCATCCGTCATGTGCCTTGAGCAGCCACTATTTAGATACCATTTTTTTCTTTTTATTGGCTGCCAGACACACCTGCAATCATAAATCAAGTGGAGGTTTTAGGTATTCAAGTCATCTTGGGTCCTTTAGGGTTAGTAATCATGGTTTCTTTGGGAACTTATGTCTTCTTAATATTTAGATCATCTTTCATTTTTTTGAAATTGCAAATATAAGATTTGTTTCCAGATTTTCTATAGCAAAAGTAGATTACTTTTTGTGAGTTTGAAGATGATTCTTTTACAAAGAAATTCTTTAAAAAATTTTGTTTCTTTTGAGTTCTAAAACCAATTCTAGCTTTGTTAAAAATAGCTTTTGATTGGTAAGTATCATTTGCATTTTTTAGAGCTTAATGTGAATTTATTAACCATAGGTTTGTATTTTTCAAGTTCTTTCTTTAAGTTCTGGTTTTCTACAGAAATGAGTTCTTTTTCTTTCAATATTTCCTCATTTTCCTTGATCAGGATTGATTTAGTGATTTCAGATTTTTGTTCTTTAAAGTTAGCTTTTTAAGATCATTAAACAAATCATATAATGCTTCTTGTAATTCATCGAATGAAAATTCAGATTGAGTGTCAAGTGTTATCTCATCCTTTTGAGCCATAAGACAAAAATTGACCACTTCTTATCCCTCTTCATCTGAACTTGAATTTTTACTATCACTCTAAGTTGCCATCATTATCATCTTCTTCACTTTCTTGGAGGATTTCTTCAATAGAGGACAATCTACCTTGAAATGATCTGATTTCTTGCATTCAAAGCATGTAGGCTGCTCCTTGTCTCTATCTTTTTCTTGATCTTTACTAGATTCTTCTTTGGAGAAGGGTCTTCTCTTGAAGTTTGACCTTTTCTTTCTTCTAAATCTTCTAAATTTTTTAGTTATGAAAGCTATTTCTTCATTATCATCTTCTTTTTCGAAATCTTCACTTTCTTCTACTTCTTTTTTTGCTATGGACTTGAGAGCCATGGTCTTTTTTTTTTGATCTCATCTTTCAAGTTTTGTTTTATGATTAACTCATGTGTCATGAAAGAATCATGAAGCTCTTCAAGGAGCAAGGTGTTGAGATCCTTTGTTTCTTGTATAGCCGTCACCTTTGCCTTCCAAGCTCGAGGAAGAGGCCTAAGGATTTTTCTCACAAATTTATTGTTAGTGTTTGATTTTCCTAAGCTTTTAAGTCCATTTATAATATCAGTGAGTCGTGTAAATATTTCGGTAATACTTTTAGTTGATTCCATTTTAAAAAGTTCATACTTATGCACTAACACAACTATTTTAGATTTCTTTACTTGATTGGTACCCTCATGGGTAACCTCAAGTCTAAATCATATTTTTTTGGCTGAAATACAAGTGAAAATCCGATTAAATTCATTGACATCAAGTAAGCAATAAAGCACATTCATTGCTTTAGCATTCAATTGAGCTAACTTATCATTGTCATCCCATTCTCTTTTAGGTTTAGGAATAATATTGCCATTAATGGTGACCTTCGGTGTGTGTGGTCCATTGATTATGACACTCCATAGGTCATAATCAAGTGCTTAAATAAATATGCGCATGCGTGCCTTTCAATATGTGTAATTAGAATTATTAAATAAAGGAGGCCTATTGATGGATTGCCCTTTCATTAGGAAAACGTTTAGTTGGATTGTCATCTTGATCATTTGCTTTAGATCAAAAGAGCAAGAAACAATATTAGAGCACCTGCTCTGATATCACTTATTGCTTAGAGGAACAACTCAAGAGGGGTTGAATTGGGTTTTTCAAAAACTTTTTCAGATTAATAAATATATATGCAGAACAGAAATGCTTATATATAGAAAATGCAGTGCTTAAATGAGCTGAAAATAAATGTATCTAATTAAAGCAGTCACACACACAAAGGCACAATGTTTTTATAGTGGTTCGGTGTCAAACCCAATATCTACGTCTACTTCTCAAGCACTCTATTTGAGAATCCATTATAATCACCAAGATTACAGCAAGATTGTTTTTTTCGGATTCACAATCTTAACCCAGTTGATTTTACGGGCTAACCAACCAAAACTTATCCCCAAGCTACTCCTAGGCTTGTAAAAAGTACAAATCCAATTTAAGGCTTGGATAAGCCTATTTCCTAAGTTTTAAACCTATTGAACTTGAAATACAGAAATTTGAAAGTGTAGAAATTTAAATACAAACAAACTCTTTGAAGAGCTGATTTGAAGCTTTGATGCACAAGTTAAGATGTTGGAGGGCTTTTGCAATGAATGCTCCCTTCACTTGAAAATATCTTGATTGCGCAGCAGGTTGGATGGTTGGATTGCAATGAAAACTCTTTTAAAGCTCACTAGTAGGACAACATTGAACTTTTGAATATTTTTTTTGATGTTTCTCTCTTCTTCTCTTGATTTCTTGTGTTCTCTTGCTTTAATATTGTCTTAGAAGCCTTCTAATCCCAGTTAGAAATATCAAAAATGGGTTTGTACTGCTGGAGCATGAGAAAAGATGTTTAGAGCATCTTGAAATAACTATGTGCAGTTATGGAAACTAGCCGTTAGAGCTGTCAAAAGCTCGAGTCGATTCCCTAGATCCTTGAGTCAACTCCAAGCCCTTAGGAGTCGGCTCATGAATTTCTTGAGTCGACTCAAGTTGCAGGGTGAAAAATCCAGCATTCTATCTTTTTTATGCCTATGCCGGTTCTGTGTTCCTGAGTTGGCTCCTGGGTTTCTTGAGTTGGCTCCAGCTGTAGGGTGAGAAATTCATCGTTCTATTCTTGAACTAGTGCCCTCCTGTGACATGAGTCGGTTCATGCTTTTCTTGAGTCGACTTAGCTATGGTAATTCCTGAAGCGTATCAGATATGCGTGAATTGGCTCACACTGTGCTTGAGTCGACTCTAGCGATAGGGTCCAAAATGATATCTTATGTTTTTGAGTCCTGGTGTCTTTTTGAATTCTTGAGTCAGCTCATACTATTCATGAGTCAAGTTCTTGTCTGTGCCAAGTGCTGAAACCATGTCAGAGTCAGCTTAAGCCTTCCTTTAGTTGGCTTATGACCCAGTAAACTTTGAAAAGCATTTGGCTTAATCTTTTTTGCTCTTCTTTCATAATTCATTCAATAAAAAACGTAGAGCTTCATTGGGATAGGTTCCTGTCTTCTTGAATTTTGTCTTACACACTTCAACCAATTTATTAGTACCAAAATTAAACTCAAATGTTTTGTTATTCATCAAAATCAAACCTAGGGTCAACATCATGTTATGATAGTTGGATTTGATTTGAATTAAGTGTAGGAGTGTCCATGAAACATTATCATACGATGTGATTGTGTTCATTAGTTATTTAAGAAGATCTGGAAGCCTAAATTTGATATGGGAGTATGGTGTAATATTGCTTAGTTTTGAAATTTGTTATTTAATGGCAAGATAGGGTTTATTTATAATAATGTGATAAATGTTTGGACTAAGAAAGTCTTTATGATATCTGATTAGAATATTCTTAGAGGTTGAACCTGGTATGTGAATCATATATAAGCTGGTATATAGGAGGAAAATATATTTGGAAATATTGCAAATAAGTCTATTTCTTATTGAAAGAATTGATTTGAGATTGTAGAAAGTTCATTTTGGTGGAATCATTGATTCCATCTTTGAATCAAGATAAAAGATCGTATTTTTATCTATCGGAAATTATGGGATGCATGTGAAATTAAAATTCTAAGTTTTGGGTCTACAAATTGATCCAGGATTTTTTTGCCATTGTTATTGAGGTCCCTAATAAAATCTAGAATTGAATGGAGAATTTGATTTTAAGAGGCTTGTATGGTATTATGGAAGAATTTTGATAGATATCAAAGATCTTGATGGAAAAAACTTAAGAAGAGATGATTGAGCCAGTTTTACTTATATGTTTTGATTTAAGCCCTAACTTGGTGGAGCATCAGAAGATTTTTCTTTTTGATTTCACTGACAAAATTTTGATTCAGAATTGTCTAAATAAATTGATAAGAGAATTAACATTTAGTTCATATAGGATTATAGTAAACCTATATGATGGTTTTGAATGTGTTGACCCAAGGGTTAATCAAGATGATTGTGCTCTAGGCATGAATAGGGATAAGAATCAAAAGTTCATCTTTGGCTTTAATTGAAAATTAAAATTTAGATCTTTTCCATCTATAGTATAGAGTAATATTTTGATAGAAATTATTTTGTGAATCCAAAAAAATTTGATCAGAGCGCATAGCAGAAGCATGCTGATCTAGATTATTTTAAGCTAGACTGCAATATTGATTTTTTGAGTTAAAAGTTTATGATAAATGATATGATTTGATATTCCTTGTAGAGGAAGTTTATTGATAATGGAAAGGATAATGTTTTTGATTCTATATTATTTTGGATGTCGCTATGTGATATTCATAAGTAGATCTCCTATCTACCATGCTCAGGAAATTTTTAACACTTTGGGTTCAGGGCTAGTGGACTATCGGTTCTTGATTTTGGACCTAGAATATTTTGGTATAGATTATTTCTTTTAGAATTGAAGCTTATGCTTCTCTATCTATTAGAATGAATATGAGATTGTTTATTGATCTTATATTTTATACTCAAGAGTATATTATGATCATGTGATAGATGGATTAATCAAGAGCATTTGATGTTTGGACAAAAACTTGATATTTTTATCTACAACAAAGATATTGATTTCGATTACAAGAAATGAATGGTTTAGATTCGGATAAGCTTTTGGTGGTATTGACCATTTTCTTATGAAATAATTTGATGATGAAATTACAATGAGAATTAGAATATTAAAATGTTTAAGGAAGAGATTTGAAATATGAATTCCAAATGAGAAATTTCGAGGATGAAATTTTTTTTTTTTTTGGGTGGGGGGGGGAGGGGTTGTGGAATGTAATACCCAGCCCCAAATAAAAAAAGCCCAACTAGAAAAAAAACTGCGGCTATATCACACGTGCTGAGGAAGGGACAGACTCCCGATTGGAGTCATCTTCTACCTTGGTTTCCTTTGGGAGGAGTTCGATTTCCACTCAATCTTTAACATTAGAAGAACCTCTAAGAACCTTGATTCCTTCTCTATTTAAATCAATTAGAGATTAGTCTTGTCTCCACTGCCGACCGTTAGCCTTCAAGGTCAATTATTTTGGAATTTTCTTTCTTGTTTCACCCCAACCTCCGGCTGCCACCATCAATGTCGCTGCATCAAAAACTCGAAGGGAGGTATGAAGCTCCTCTACCCTATCTATCTTCTTCCCTAGCCTTCCCGGTTCTCTATTAAGCTATTGTCAGTTGGGAATGATCCATGAATCATGGTATTAACTGAGATTCGAATTCCCCTATTTTTTGTTTTCACCTGTGCTCCATTTCTTTGACCATGTTTTGAAGCCAAAGACCTTGCTGGACCATCGATTGCCGGACCTTTGATGGCACCTCCATGGCCAGCATCATCCCCTGCCACAGCCATGCAGCCATGAGTTCCCCTGTTTCGAGAAAAGGGGGAATTAAGTCCCCTATTTTGCCAAGGGAAAAGAGGGGAAAATAAAAGAAAAGAGAGGAGAAGAAAAAAAGAAAGAAAGGAAAAAAAAGAGATCCCTTCTCTCTCTTAGCTTGCATCCCCACTTTCTTTCTCTAGTTTCTTTCTCTTTCTAGATTGTTCTTCTCTCTTCATGGATTCTTTTTTCTAGAATTAATCTAATAAAGGATTTACTTTCAATGATTTTTATCCGATCCTAGGGAAAAGGATCCTCATCCATGGTTGTCGGACAGTGTGTCGACACCGATCTCGACTAGACTAGATTTCTCTAGATTCGATCATCTGTGATTTTTGTTGGACCATATGTATATTAGCTCAATCATGATTTGATGAAACCATCTTGATCGAATGGATTGGGATACCGGATAGTGTCACTTGATCAATCCTACTCTGCAGTGTTAATTTCTATCTCCTTCGACATTCTCTCTCTACTTGATTTATGAGCCTAATGAAGGATCTCAAGCCATGTTGCTTTGAATTTGAATTGATTCCGGTAGGGGATTTTGAATGCTCTGTTAGTCAGACAATGTGTCCACACAATCCGAGCCTTTTTCAAGCATTGCAAGATCTGTTTTTTTGTTGATCTCTATTAAATTATTATATTTTAAGTGATCCTAATTAGATGAAGCTACTTGATCAAATTGATCTCTGACTACCAATTGGTGTATCGATCTCCATTTTGACTCTTGTTAGATACTAATAGATTTGATCACCTTCGATCTCTACTGAATTACCTATATTTTAGTCTAATCATAATCGGATAAAATTATCTTGGTTGGACCAATTGAGATATTGGATGACACTGCTTTTGTTAACTTTGTGAAGGCGTCGGAACTTATGATTTTTATTTTTAATTAGTTGTGGCTTAAAATTGATGCAATGATATATTTTGAATAATAGGTTCTAAAGAACTCTCTTAGGATTAATTGAATTTGTCCATTCAATGTTCTATAGAGATAAGAAATGAACCATCATTTTGAAATATTTTATTTAAATAATTTATTTTGAAAGTAAATAATTAGTTTTTGATTTGTGTTATTTATGAAACTATATTTAAACAGAGAGTGATTTGCAAATATTGAGATTTTTAAAAATTATGATTTATTAATTTATTATGAAATATGCATATATTGATTGGAATTATGACTGGCTTGTAAAGTTGCCCGGCATGGCTGTATGCTTTCACTAGCATTTTTGCATTAATCAAGCACTTGTAAATGCCCAAGAGCCCCGAGCTAGACCAGCTTTGGCGGACTTAAAGCCTGGTTTTGACTTTTATGTCAACAAGTTGGCCAGGATGATTTTTTTTTTAAATGTTTCTTTTTCTCAAATAAATTATTTTTACTATTTCTTTAATAAGAAGTTATTGTCGAAGATTTTAGTTAGCAATTTAGATGTGTTGTTTGGCATGTGATTGCCACATTAATGGGGTCACAAAAAAGCAATAGGAGCCACCAGCATGGCATATTTATTTTCCTTTTTCACATGTTCACTTTAAAATTAAGATTAAAGAACTTAAAACAGTTAGACTTATTTTATATAGAATGGCTAACAACATTAGACATAGAAATGATTTAATCTAAAGGCACTATCACTACTATAAGCAAGTATTTTGAAGTGCATAATAGGAGCTGACACAGTTTTACAAAGTATTTGGTTAATCCAGGCTCTAGCTTCTCGATCTATCATTGTAAATTGAGAAGTAGAAAGAATCACAATTCCCATGCCACCTAAAAATTCAGGAATTCGTTGATGGTTGGAATAAATTCATAAACCGAGTTGGGTGATACACTTTAAAAAGGCCCATATATTCCTTTCTTTGTCACAGGGTTGAAAGTAAGAAATATTTGTATTTTACCAATGTTCCTGAACATTTTCAATGAAGCCTTCTCATAGAAGTACCTTGACAATGTTTTCATGATATTTGTAGATGCTATTCCAAGAAATAAAACTCCAATCCACTTTCATATACAATAGTTTGTTATCAAAAAATGATTGGCTTTGCTAAAAAGCATGTGATTAATGTATGGAAAGAGGAACTCATACATCAAGCACAAAAGTTTTCAGAAACAAATGAGATTTTATCACAGATGATTCCCCTTTTATTTTTCTAAGATTATGCTATTTATTAAAAAAATTAAGAGAAAAAACTCTATAATGAAAGAAGTCTGCAAGTCTGGATTTTTAGTTTGTGGCTGACTTCCTCTTGTGCAGCCACAGCCACACTTTGAGAATTGCAATGCCAGAAATCTTCAAGGCTGATTTTTAGTTTGTGGCCGGCTTACACTAATCATCATTTTTTTTTAACAAATCACATGCATTGTGCATGTTCAATTCTAGTAGCCTAGACATGAGAGAGACAAACAGCAGTTGCATTTGCTAAATAATTAATCCTCTTTGTTCCACTGAGGAGCTCTGGACATGATTTCCAAGACTGATTTGCAGTCTGAGTAAGCACATTTCTGACATTGCACAATATGGCATAATCTGATGAAATGTGTATCTGCACTGGCCGATCATAACAGCTGACTTCATTAATTATCTGGTTTTGATCATTTTGATGGCCTTCCAAACAAGTGAATATTAAGAGACAGCCAACATTTGATGCAGTAGGTATGTTATTAATCAAGATGTTGATTTTATCGTAGCAAAATGAGGGGCCAAATGACAATGTTTGTGTAAAAGAAAGTGACAACTCAAGATTATGAGGTTTAATAATGAAGAAATTACTTAGTTTTGGGTAGCATAGTTTGAGCATCTTCTACTTGGCATCTCCATGTTGCCAATATGTTTTTGCTCCCTTAGGAACAGAAAAATGAATGTTCATATGCTCAAAAAATGTGCAAAGGTAGTAAAATTGAATGGAATAATTCAAGATTAAGATAACTTTTTCAGGATATGCTTATACTTTTGCTCCTTGTCTTTACTTTGTAGGGTGGTTTTCTTATTAAAAAGGAGCATGTCAAAGTCAGATGTAGTTACCAAAAGTCTGCAATATGCAGCTGCCGAAGGAGCACATATTTGGAGTAATTCAAGATTAAGAAATTTTTTCACAGAATACTTACCATTTTTCTATGGCTTGGAGGTCAATTTTCTTATACCACCAAGACTGCTGAAATTCGGTCGTCCTTTTGATGACCTTAAAAAACTCCCGAATGAAGGATTTGCTGTGTCGTTCCAGTCAAGGTAGATGCCAAAGACGAAAAGAAAATGACATGATTTGGGGCCAATTTGTCAGTTTCCACACTTGGAGGTCAATTTTACTTGATTTGCCCAGATTTATGCCTTAAAAGTCAATTTACCCAGCTTAATGACTTGGAATTCAGTTTGAGTGGACTTGCCTAGTTTCGTTAGTTGGAGCTTAAGTTTATTTTTAAAATTTTAAGATGACTTTTATGCATTCCTGGTTTGGGCTTTAGCCACCCTTCTAGATTCCAACCATGGTGCTTTTCTTTTTAATAAATGAGCTATTCTTTATCGCTTTAGGCATAGAATATTCTATATCCTTAGATCATTTTAGGTGAGTTTGTGCTTGTTTTTGTGCATGCTTTTATTCTTTAAGCATATGAGCCTAAAGAGCAATGAACATTTTATCTTCAAAGTAGTAAGTTCTATGCTATCATGCTCAACATTAAAGGTTTTCAATCCATTAGTTCTCTAAAGGTAGAGGCCCTTTTTCATATTATCTTTCTGAGGTCGAAGTTCACATGGTCCTTTTAGAATTAGGCCATATCTAAAGGTCAACACCACAATGCATGTGTTTGGCCATGGAGTCTGTCTCTTTATCACTCTTAATGTTAATCTAGTGGAGGTTAGAATCCTATATCCATCCTCATTTCAGTTAGGCAAACCCGAAGGCAGAGGCCATTGTTTTAAAATGAAAGTACATACTCAAATGTAATTGCCAAGTGCTTTAGAACCTAGCCAACATTGAAGGTGAATGATGTATACATTAAACCAGCATATGGGATGCCTTTAATAGCAAGGCAATACTCTGAATCCTTTTTTTCCTAGGCCGTGTTTGTTCTTGCTAGATGTAGTAAAGCTTTTATATGTAGCGCTTTGGACAACAGAGCTTTTGCTGATAGAGTTTTTAATAAAAAGTTGTTTGCTGTATGGTAACTATATTTTTAAAGTGCCATGAAACTTTAATCTCTATTTGATAACCAAATCAAGAAAGTATTTTTAGTATAAGGAAATGACAATAAAGAATATTATATAGTGTTCTCAATATCTAACTATTTGTATTATCAAAAACTGTTTCTATAAAATATTCTTAATTTGTAAATCATTTATTTTAATATTTACTATAAATAATGTAATGAGTAATATATTTTATATTTATTTAAAAATATAAAAATATTATTATATTATTATGATAATATTATTAATTTATTCTAGTGTAATAATATTATATTATATATTATGATTATTTTAGTATAAAAATTTTGATAATAATTATATTATATTATATTGTATTGTTGTTATATTCTGCAATATTTATGGTTATTCTAAAGTATTGCTAACTTATAAATTATTTTTAATTCTAATCTAAATAGTATAATAAATAATATAAGTTTTTATGGGTCGTTATCAAGTAATAAGGATATTATTATATCAAATTGGATAGTTCTTGGTTCTAAAAATGCAACATAAATGTTTGATTTTTGTTGTACACTCTTCTTTCGGTGGTTCATCAATCTCTGAGTAGTCAGGAGAGAA
Organism: Cocos nucifera; assembly: GCA_006176705.1. Lineage (NCBI taxonomy): Eukaryota > Viridiplantae > Streptophyta > Magnoliopsida > Arecales > Arecaceae > Cocos > Cocos nucifera. Next base: position 713,834 of record QRFJ01000318.1, read on the forward strand.
TAGATCATCATCATCAGAATTTTGAAACGCAAAATCCGTAATTGCATGATTATGACAATAACAAATCAACTCGAATTAATCTTATAAAAGAATTCTTTTGCGAGGACTCAAACTTGAGTCTCTTGGATGGGCCTAAAGAAAAAGCTTTTCGACCCATCTCAAGCTGAATTTTTGCCCCAAAGCTCCAAATTGGAGCTTTTTCCTAGTAGATCTTTTAGCTTGTGGAGGGACCAGAAAGCTATTTAAAAATTTTTGTCAAATACTTCAAAATCACCCAAAAGAGCTTCCAACCCCCCAAGAGGCACTTTGTGACCATCCAAAAGCAATGCCAAATTAGGCCTTACTTCCCTTTGAACCAACTAAAAGGATCCATATAATGCATCTAGACTCATGTGTCTTCCTTATCTCCATGTAATGTAGACAGCATGCTGCAGTAACTAGTAGTTGGAAAATGTAAGCTTAGACAACAGACAAGGACTAGCAAGGCATGAACAGCTTCATCTCTTCTTGCTAGTTAGGAAAAAGAATTTTGAATTTGTCTAGGCCTTTTTTTTTTTTTTTTTCCAATTTTGCTTGCATCTCTTAGACTTCACTAACCTCTAGAGTCTAGAAAAAGAGGCTCGGATAAAGAACCTGGAGGCAAGGTGTCATGGATAAGAAAACTAAGAGCAACAATGTTATTGTGTTTGATGAGGCTTCTCCATGTTGTAACATCGTAGTCATAGTCATGATGACAACATTGTACCATGACATAATATGGTCAAGATTAGAGCTATAGGCTTGCCTTGAGGTTTTAAGATATGCTTAACTTTCTTCATTGGGTACGAGCCTTGAGTCCATGATATTGGGAATCATACTCAGTATTCACTACCTGGCCAACTATAACCTTTTATTGATTGGAGGATATTGATCCATTATCCTTGGAATGTTAATCCACTATCCTAAAATGATATATTATCTTACAACAAATGAAAAATAGGTGGGCTGATACATGTAGAATCGTGCACATCACGAGATCCACTAGTAAGATACAATTTATATGGCATACCAAATAAGTTTTCTATTTGAGATGATTAATAAACCTTTGCTTGTGCAATGGATGCCAATTCATCTCCTTTTCTATCTTTCATGTCTTCCCAATAATGTGGAGAAAGAGAACACCCTAGTAAATAAGAAAAGAAGCAAAAGCCAAAAATTGAATCTGCGAGGACAAAAGGATAAGGTATCTTTTCTGTTGACTTTTTATCCCTTGTTGGTCATCTTTTACATTTATGACACCCATAATTCCATTCCCTCATCACGTTTCACCAATGTGCCAAACTCAATAGTTTGCCTCCTGCAACAACCCACAACCTCATCCAAAAGGCTAGTTAGAAGTTGTTAGTTGGATTCCTTGGCCTTATTATGGTACCTAGGATCTTCCTAGTGCATAATTGTTGTTGGACTGAATACATGCCTGCACAGATCCTCGTATGCTTCTCTTATTTAAGTCCCAATGTCTGCTAGGCTAAGGGTCCAATCTCAAATATAATCAAATTGGCTCATGGCCAGCCCCACAAGGGCCAATGCTACAGTCTCTTCTAGTCACACATGAGCCATGAGTCCACTCTCATCCGGTATATGATGGCCAACAATCTCACTCAAAAAGGCTAGCCAGAACTTTATTTGGATTTTTTGGCCTCTTTAAAGTACCCAAGATCTTTCTAACATACAACCCATGTGGGACTAAGCGCATGCACACCTAGGTCACCACATTGCATCCTTGAGATCTTTGCTGTTTCCTACATCTTCATCACCCCAAACAAGCATCCACAACCTAGCTACATCCTGCAGATGCACCAAGCTTGATCACTCACTTTGTTCTTTTGATCCTTATCTCATCTCTTATATATTTGAAATTCTCACCAGCTTTCTCTTTGTAGCAAATGGAGATAAGACAGCCATGTACTGGCCTGAGCCACGTTCATATAGACTATTTTAGTTGGTTCAAAAGGATCCAAGAAAGTTAAAAGATCCAAAACTCTTGCCTGAGTGTTAAAGGGTATATGTTCATCATGTTGTTTAAATTCTTATGACTTCACCTTCGGTTTGGCCAGGTTTTGAAGTGTTTGGCCTATTTGTGTTTGGACATTCATGTATAAACCATGGCATTCACCTTAGTGTTTGGACTAATTGAAATAAGAAATGGACAGAATCTGAAACTTCCACTGTCTAAACATTAAGAGCGACGATGAGATTTAATTCATGGCCAAATGGTTGCATGGAGTTAGTTACTTTAACCTTACATATGACCTAAATCTAAGATGTCCAAGTGGCGTTTAACCTGAGCATGGTCCAATGCTAAAGAAAATGAAAAAAAGGACCTTGACTTTTGAGTGAGTTTAGACAAAATTACGAAGTCATGATCTTTGCTACTGAGAACAGTGACAGAGAGGTTTTTTGAATTTTGATGAGATAATGCTCATGACTTTCTAGTACGATATGTTTCAAGAACAAAAGCTTACTCAAGAGCAAGGACACATTGAACACATGAAAACATGACATTTGCAACTTTCTTTGTGAATGCCATTCCAATTCTGCCAATGTCAAAAGCTTAGTTGGTCCATAATATTGAGCATGTAAATTAATGTCTTCTTTTAAGGTCTTAAAAATGGAAGCAAAAAATCACGCTGAATGCTGCGATTTGGCGGGATCAGCACATACAAATTTATAATAATTCTTTCATCTCTCCAGAGGTTTCTCTGACCCATCTTTAAAGCAGATTTGTCATACCACAATAAGTACCAGTTGGCATGAGTTTGAGCACAAAGATGTAGAAGCACCTTTGACTTTGGTACCAAGCAGTATTTGGTGCTGGCTTGGGGTGAGTCAGATTGATTTCCCAATATTGGTCAAGGGGTTGCTGAGGATTGGATCTTGACTGATGCGGTGTTGTGCTGACTGATTTAGGTTGGTATGCCCAGTATATGTATCCTTGTGTAATTTCATTTGATCCCTTTAGATTCATCTCATGGTATAGGGCCTCTATTTCTTTTTGGGTCCATGAGTTCCATCGCTACCTACTTTCCTCGGATCTGAAAATGATTAAGAGACCTTACTAATAGCACCGACAAAAATGAGGAGCAAACCAAATAATTTAGCTAACTACTCTATATTAAATTGCCCGGTTAAGAACATGCTTCTAGTCTATAATGTGCTGGTATATAAGATATCATGTTAAGTTTCTGCTGCTACATCTGTCAGTATTAAAGAGTATGATACTTTTTTTTTACAGTTATTTCAACTGGGAATGATCAAGAGACTACACCAATAGCACCGGCAAAAAATAGGAGCAAACCAAATAATTTAGACTACTACTTTATATTAAATTGCCTGGCTAGGAGCATAGCTCCAATCTATAATATGCTAGTATGTAATATATCATGTTAACAGAATTTCTGTTGCTACATCTGTCAATGTTTAATAGTATGATACCTTTTTTTTTGTACTTAGTGCGGAATCTGGTTGACGCCGGAACTGGCTGGAGCTGAAGAAGCAGAGGTTGCCGTCAGGACCCGCAAAAGAAGTCCAAATCGGAGGGGTGGCTCCGGTAGGACCTTTCGATGGTCAAATCAGCTCTTCCGACCAACAGAAATGAAATGCTCAGTAGAGAAAGTAGCAGAGTTTCGAGATGGAGGAGAGAGCTCGGAGAAAACGTATCTGGGGGATCTTTTTTATAGACGGAGCCTGTAACAAACTGATGGTGACAGCTGCAACTGCTAAGTAGTGGACCGTTCAGGCCATGTGGGATTTGTTACAAAGGGTAGTGTTTGTTGGCGCAACGCGTCCATTATCGTGACATGCAGACGGTTGAGATTTAATTGTTGAAGTTCGGACTGAACCGCTATTAGTATCGAGAAAGGTTTGACTAGGAGAAGCCTTTTGGATGACTGGAAGGAATTCGGAGGAAGTTCGACTGATGGAGAAATCCGTCTGAAGAGAGTTCATTTGAAGAAGTCGAAGGAAATGAAGGAGAAGTCCGTCTGGAAGAAAATCCGGAGGAAGTTGGTGAAGAAGTCCGAAGGAGAAGTCTGGAGGAAGTTCGTTTGGAGAAAAAGTTCGGAGGAAGTTCGATTGAAAGAAGTCCGGCGGAAATTCATCTGAAGAAGTCCGTCTGGAGAAGTTCGGAGAAGTCCAGAGGTCCGTCTAAGGAGAAGTTCGTTTGGTGGAGAAGTCCGGAGGAAGTTCGTCTGGATGAGAAGTCCGTCTGGAGAAGTCTCTCTGGAGAAGTTCGGAGAAAGCTCGACTGAAGGAGAAGTCTAGAGGAAGTTCATTTGGTAAGATGAAGTCCGGAGGAAGTTCATCCAAGCAATCCCAAAGATCGGCAGGCATACTAAAAGGTCGGTCAACCCAGGGACAAGCGAAGCCACAGTTGAAGCTCTTTCCACGATCGGGAAATCCTTCTCGACTCAGATGCGCTGGTCCGAAGCTTCGGCATGAGCGAGGATTTTATCCCCAATAATAGTCCCCCTACTCTCGAGTTCGAAATTCGAGGGGAGTACAGAACAGGCGACTGTCGAAGTTCCGATCCGAATTTAGCGCTAATAGGATGGGAAGTTTTGGCGTTTATCGCGCTGGCGCCGAAGCCTCCTTTAAATGCGAAGTGATCCGAAAAAGATAAATTTCAAAACTTCCCGCTTGAAGACGCTGCCCTAAGTACAGACGCAATTATGGTTCTATCGACCGCTAGTCGTCCTGTCGCACAACGAAGTGGGACGCGTCAATTGGAAGATCCAGACTAGGAGGAGCCTTTCCATCATAACCGCTTCAAATTCTGCGGGATATTTAAGGTATGGCACTTTCTCCTGAGGACTCATTCTTTCCTTACACTTCTTCTCTTTCCTTCCACTGTTTTCTTCCTTCTGCCTGAGAGCACTCCAATTCCTTTTTCCGATTTCTTTGCTTGCCGGCATTTTTCCTGTTCATTTCCTACCGTGCCAGTCATCTCGTTGATCTTCCAGACCTAACTAGGTTAGCTTCAAAATCTTTCTCTTGATTATTTCTGCATCTTTTGCATCTCGTTCTTTCGGTTTCTCCGTAGTAGTTCTGTATTTTATTTTCTTCGAATTTTTGGGATTTTTCTGTATTTAAGTTTGATCCAAATGTCTTCTGAAAATCCGCTTAAAGTCATCCGATTCTTGGAGTTCGTCCGATCCGACCTCTTTGAAACTCCAAACTCCCGGTGAGGAAGCCGAACTCAGAAGTGTATCCCATTCGACCTTTATACCTAGCACCATTCCTTGCTCTCTGTCTTTAGATGATCTTTCACTGAATTAGGATTCCGATACGGAGGTCCCTTTCCCGAGTATGAACTAGAATTTTCCTGGAACCCAGCGATCGGGCTTGCTCTCCCCCACTCGACGGTCGATTTTGTATGTACCTGGAAACCTTCGTGTTGGACTAAGGCTTCCTCTCCCATCCTTTTGTAATTAGCCTTTTTCGCTTCTTGAACATTTCGCTTTCCTTCGTAGTACCGAACTCCTTTAGATTTTTGATTGGATTCCTCTCTCTTTGCCATCTTGCCGAAAGTTCGTCCAACCATCTTCCATCTTTAGAAATTACTACACCTTCAAGCGCCACCCTTCCGCAAAGGACTAGGTGGTACTTTTCTACCCAGTTCGGCAAGAATGGGGTTATTGAAAGGAGCCCCTTCTTCTATCCACAACTAGAAGGAGGTTCTTTTTGGTATCTTGCCGAACTTTAATGCTAGGACTTCTTCCTTGGGGTCTTCTTAGAGAGTCAATTCGCCGAGCTTCTAGTTTAGATAGGGGTGATCTTGACTCTGTTAGTAAACTTAGGAATTACCGGGCTCTCCTTCTATCCGAACTCTTGAAGGATCAAACTCTGTTCAACATGGGTTTGAGTCACCTCGATCTGGCTGATACTTTTCTGCAAGCTTCGAATTTTCATAGGATTTTGTATGTATGTGGATGTTGCTAATTATAATCTCGTATTTGTTGCAGAGATGGATGCTCGAGCCGTTGACAGACTTGCCAAAGGACTTCATGCCCGAAAAAGAAGGGAAAATATCAGGAGAGAGTTCGAAGAGGGTGAAGATTATTGCCCTGAGCTCCACGGCTCCTTCCGGTGCCGCTGCCACTTTCAAAGCTGTCGAGAGTGCCGAAGTCCCTCGTCCTGCCGAGGTTCTTCCTGTTGTCGGGATTGATGTTGCTGGGGTTCGGTGCCTCCTGCCTCTGCGAGTTCCCCCGCCGAAGATCGTCCTATCGAGAGAGAAGGGGGAGAGGAGAAGAAAAAGAAGAAAAAGTCGACCGTAATGAAGGTGCAACGCAAGGCTCGTCCTAGTCGATCCAATGATAATGATGACTTGGAAGAGGGCCCCTTCAGCACCCCGGACACTATACGGGAGCTGGTTGACAAGTTTGCCTTATCCGAGGTCGTAGATCAGATGGTCAACCTCGATGATGCCTGACTCACCTGGGACTTCCTTGGTACATTCCTTCAGGTAATCATCCCGCTACATCTTCTTTCTTTTCCCCTCTAATGCCTATATAACTCTGTTTGCTTCTTGCAGTCAGATCACCAATTGCTAGCATACATAAAAAAGGTGAACCATTTGAAGTCAGAGTCATCAAGGGCTCAGGAGAACCTCCAGACCGAAGTTGACCGCCTTCGGGAGAGGACCGCTGAAGCTGACCGTCTCTTGGAGGAGAAGACGATCGAGGTTGGGGTCCTTCAGGAGGCACTCCGGAAGGGAGAGCTCGTTCTGGCGGGGTCGCAGGCTGCTTTGGCTTTGGAGGAAGAGAGGAGGAAAAAAGCCGAGGTCAGGATTCCCGAGCAAAAGGATGAAACCTCAAGGCAGATCTCGGAGGCAAAGGTCCAGGTGGTGGAGTTCAAGGTTTCATCTAAAATGGACCTGAACATTGCCTTCAGTTACGAGGCTTTCCAAAAGGGATATGAGCTCTGCGAGGACCGAGTGGCTGGGAAGTTTTCCGAACTTGATCTCGGTTTTCTTTATGGAGATGTCTCCGATGAAGAGACTGGACCATCAGTTGTTGCGGCCGACCCTTGTCCTGTCGAAGCAGCCCTTGAGCCCTCCGAGCCTGCTGTCGAGGCGCCCAAACCCGTGCTGGAGCCCGAGGTTGCCCCTGAAGCATTGGGCTCCCTTGCTGCTCCTTTGAGAATCAGTTGAACCAGGCTCTCAAGTTCGTGACTTCTGTTGGAGCACCAAGCTCCTCTCCTATTTCTCCTCCTGAGGTTGGGGGTTCTTGATAGTTGTCTTTTTTTTTTTTATTTTTTTACTTTACCCTGTACTCAAAGAACTTTAATCAATGAAAGTAAATTTCTTTTTGTCAATACTTTCGAGTGCTTTTGAATATTTTTTGTGCATTGGATGCAGTCCCCTGGCAATGCCGATCCGTTGCCTCAAGGCGTCCCTTTGAAGGCTCATCTTAAACATTTGAGGAAAGAAGTTCATCGGCTGAAAAAGAAATTGAAGAAAACTGAAGATGAACTTCGGAAATCTAGGGAGCATGCTTCGGAAGCCATAATCGAGGTCACCTGCCTTTGCAAGCTACACATGCAAGATTCTGCAAGTGTTGCCATCAGGAAGGGTGTCTTCGAGAAGGTGCTTGCCGAACTCAAGAAAAATGCCAGCGATAACTCTTGGGCGTTAACGGCGAAGATCAGCTCCCTCAAGGTCGGGCTTAAAGCGGCCAAGGAGAAGATTTGATTGTTAGAAGGGAGTTCGTCATGGTCCTCTGACAAAGCACGCTACGAGTGGGATTGGTCGAAGAAATTCTCCACGCTCTAGAAGTAGTTGCACAATGCCGAGCTCACTTACGACACTTACTGGTTGGGTTGGAGTGAAAGAATATCCAAACTTGAGCAAAAGTTTCGTGTTGCTGAGAGTGAGGTGGTCCTGCTCCAAAAGTAGCTTGCTGATAGCTATTTTTCTGGATCGAGCAGGGAGTCGGAGCAGGTTGTAACCTTGAGAAGGATCATGGGCGAACTCTCTGAATTCGTCGGGCAGGAGAAGGCCGAGGTTCAGCAGTTGAAGATCCAACTGGCTTGCGAGCAACGAAGCCGTTTTAAGGATGCAGAAGCTGAATCGGAGGTTCTAAGGAAGAGGTTGCGGGAGTCAGAGAACTAACGACGGGCTGACCGGATGTTTCGCGATAACTTGATGAGGAGGAAAGAGCTTGAAGAAGAGATCGTCGTTCTGAAGGAAAATCCTTAGTACTAGTCTAGCAGTCCGAAAGTCTGAGGAACCCAAATCCTTTTCTTAGGATTTTCCCCGTCCTTCTATATTTTGTACTTGGTCTTATAGACCTTCGTTTTGTAACTTATCCTCAAACTTTAATGAAATGGCACTTTCTTCTATTGTCCTCTTGCACAGGATTAGATGTTTGTCGAACTCTTTTATATTTCCTTATCTCCATTTTAGTAGGATGAGCGTTCGAAATAGTATTTTTCCCTTCCATTTTAAGCAACCAGGGGGTTTTTACCCATGTTAGGACTCAGGTTGTTGGGGCATTCTTTGCTCTTGCTAGGACGAGGTTCTCCATTCCCATTCCTAGTGAGGCTATAGGGGTGCAAAAGGGCCATTGTTGAAAGGGCCTCTTCCCCGCATCCCGGCTTAAGTAACCGAGGTCTTCGCTTTTAGCTTAATGTTAGGATAAGATTTTTCTCCTGTTCCTAACAAGGATATAGGAGCACAAAAGGGCCGTTGAACGAGCCTCTCTCCGCATCCCGACTTAAGTAATCAAGATCTTTGCTTTAGCTTAATGTTAAGATGAGGTTCCCCTCCTGTTCCTAACAGGACTATAGGAGCATAAAAGAACCGTTGAAAAGGATCTCTCCGCGCATCCCGGCTTAAGTAACCGAGGTCTTCGCTTTAGCTCAATGTTAGAACGAGGTTTTTCTTCTATTCCTAATAGGGCTATAGGGGCACAAAAGGATCGTTGAAAGGGCCTCTCCCCACATTCCGGCTTAAGTAACTGAGGTCTTCGCTTTAGCTTAATGATAGGACGAGGTTTTCCTCATGTTCCTAACAGGGCTAATTTCGTCTAATGACAAAGTTCGGAAGGCTATTTTCTATCATCATAGTTTTGCACCAAGATCGAAGATATTAAAATAAGGAGATTTTATTGAAATGGGATTATTGATAGTACATGCATAAGTTCTTCGAGCTCCATGGGCGTGGGAGATTGGTGCCTCCGAGCTTTTTCAAGTAATAAGTTCTAGGCTGGACAACCTTTTTGACTTCGTAAGGACCTTCCCAGTTGGGGGCGACTTTTTCTTGGTTTTGAGGTTGTGAAATGACTGCTCGTCGAAGTACCAAGTCTCCTACTTTGAATATTTTGCCTTTGACTCTGGAGTTATAGTAGCGGGCCATTCTTCATCTATAAGCAGCCATCCGAACTTTGGCTTCTTCTCATTTTTCCTCTAGTAGATCGAGATTTGCAATAAGGTCCTGCAAATTGCATTGCTCGCTGAAGGCTACAACCCGCGCTGATGGCAGCTTGAGCTCTATCGGGATGACTGCTTCCGTTTCGAAAGCTAGAGCGAACGACAGTTGGCAGCTTCTGGGTAGTTTGGTATGCCCATAGGATATGGTAAAGCTCGTCCGCCCAAGTCTTTGTTGCTCTTTTAAGCCTTGCCTTGATGTCTTGTGATAAGGTTCTATTAGTCACTTCTGCTTCACCGTTCACTTGTGGATCAGCTACTGACGTGAAGTTGTGGGAGATGTTCAAATCTTCACAGAACTCAGCGAACTTCCTCCCAATAAATTATCGCCCATTGTTTGTAATAAGGGTTTAGGGTAGGCCAAATCTGCAAACAATCGACTTCCAGACGAAGTCTTGCAATTTGGCTTCATTAATCTTTGCTAGGGGTTCGGCCTTGATCCATTTGGTGAAGTAGTCGATTGTAACTAAGAGAAACTTCTGTTGTCTGGGTGCTATCAGGAAGGGGCCAAGTATATCCATTTTTCATTGTGCAAATGGCCAAGGAACGCTTAGTGTGGTAAGCTCAGAGGTCGGCTGTCTTTGTATATTTGCATTCCTTTGACAGCGGTCGCACTTTCTAACATATTCGATGCAATTATGATATATAGTCGGCCAATAATAATCTTGCCGAAGCAGCTTGTGAGATAGGGATCTGGCATCCAGATGGTTTCCATAGATTTCTTCATGCAAAGAATATGATCTCTTGTATAGTTCGTCTTCGTAAAGTACATACTGAGAGGCCTGGTTCCTCAACTTCGGAGCTTCCTTTGGGTCGTGAGGGAGAGTTCCGCCTCTAAGATAAGTAGTCAACGGATCAATCCAGCAGGGCTTATGGTCAATCTGCATGGCAGTCAGCAGCTCTTCCGAACTTGAGCATTTCAGTACTTCAAAGTATACTTCCTTCGGAAGTTCATTGGGGGCAAGTGTGGCCAATTTGGATAGAAGGTCGGCTCTGGCATTTTCCACCTTTGGGATCCACTGGATATTGAAACTGATGAATGTTGGGATCAAGCTCTTCACTTAAGGTATTTTATCATATTTTTCTCCCGAGCCTCGGAATCGCCGCTGACCTATCCCACTATCAACTGCGAATCATTGTAAGCTCGGAGCTGATCTGTTTTCAATTCTTTTGCTATCTTCAACCCTGCTATCAGAGCTTCATATTCTGCTCTGTTGTTCGTTGCAGGAAACTCAAAACGCAGTGCATACTCGACAATAACCTCTTTCGGGTTGACCAAGATCAGTCCAGCTCCTACACTGGAAGCATTGGAAGAGCCATCACATACAAGGCCTAGAAACCTTCGGGAAGGTCCGCTCTTTCTTCAGGGAAGCTCGGTTGCAGCCACGGAATGTTGGCCTCATTCTGCTCAGGTTCGGCATCATCTGGGATCGTGCATTCAACTATAAAATCGGCCAGTATTTGAGCTTTGATTGACGGTCGAGGTTGATAGTTGATGTCGTACTTTGTGAGCTCAATTGTCCACTTTGCGATTCTTCCAGAGGCGTTTGTTCGGTGAAGAACTGCCTTGATTGGCTAATCAGTGAGGAATGTTATTGTGCCCTTGAAAGTAGGGTCGAAGTCTCCTGGCTGCAATCAGAAGAGTAAGTTAATTTTAACAATTTAGTGTACCTGATCTCTGCATCCTTCAGGACTTGGCTTATATAGTAGACCGGTCACTGCATTTTCACCTCTTCTTTGACTAAAACCATCGTGAGGGCTGTTGGGAAGACTACCAAGTATAGAAACAATCCTTCTCCAAGTTCGGGCTTAGCCAACAGAGGAGACGAGCTGAGGTAGCTTTTGAGCTCTTCGAACGCTTGTTGGCATTCCGTAGTCCAGCAGAAGTTCTTTGGTTGTTTGTGGGCCTGGAAGAAAGGCATGCATCGCTCAACTGACCTCGAGACAAAGCGATTCAAAGATGCCACTTTTTCGGTTAGGTGCTGAACTTCTTTTGTTGATTTCGGAGCAGTCATTTTCTGGATGGCTCGGATATTCTCCGGGTTGGCCTCGATTCCCCGTCTCGAGATCATGAACCCCAAGAATTTCTCCGAGGTTACTCCGAAGGTGCATTTGGTCAGATTCAACTTCATCTTATATCTTCGGAGCATTGAAGGTCTCTTCAAGGTCGGCTACGTGACTGATTGAAATTCGGCTCTTGACAAGCATGTCGTCTATGTAGACCTCCATGTTGCGGCCAATCTGCTTTCTGAAAATCTTATTGACCAGACGCTGATATATCGCGCCTGCATTTTTGAGCCCGAAGGGCATGATCCTGTAACAATAAAGACTACGATCAGTAATAAAAGTAGTTTTCTTCTCGTTCTCCGGTGCCATTCAAATTTAATTATAGCTGGAGAAGGCATTCATGAAGGTGAGAAGCTCATGGTCTGAAGTTGCATCCACCAGTTGATCAATTCTAGGTAGGGGATAACCATCTTTTGGACATGTCTTGTTCAGCTTTTTGAAGTCTATGCACATTCTTCATTTGCCGTTGACCTTCTTGACTAGGACCACATTGGAGATCCAACTTGGATAGTTGACTTCTCGAATGAACCCAGCTTTAAGGAGTTTGTCCATTTCCTCTACTATCGTCTTCTGTCTTTCTGGTGCATGGCTTCGAACTTTTTCTTTCACTGGTCTGCATTTGGGATCAACAGCCAGCCGATGCTCCATGACCTCGGCGTCAATTCCTGGCATGTTTGTGGGGACCCAGGCAAAGGCGTCGATATTCTTCCGCTAGAAGGCAATGAGCTGCTTCCGAACTTCGTCCAAGTTAGAGCCGATCTACACCGTGTTCTGTGTTCCCATCATCTAGAGAGACAGCTATCAAGTCTTCCATGGGTTCATCCCGCTCAGTAAGGTCGTCGCGAACATCCAGCCCGTCAACCCGACAAAGGTCGGGTTGACCACTTTTTTGTAAGGCGATGGAGTAGCAATGCCTTGCCAGAACTTGATCCCCTCTAACCTCTCTAACCTCTGATCTGTTGGGAACTTCATCTTTAGATAATAAATGGATACTACTGCCCAAAGTGCATTCAGACCAAGTCGGTCAAGAATTACATTGTAAGCAGATGGAGCTTTTACTACCAAAAAGTCGACCTGCGCTCTAGCCCGTTTAGGGTATTGTCCTGTAGCCATAGTTAGTGTTATTATTCCCTCAACTGGCACAACATTGCTAGTGAAAGCCACCAATGGAGAATTCATAAGTCCAAGGTAGTTTTTAGGTATAGACATTTTAGAAAAAACATCATAAAATAAGATATCGACAGAGCTTTCATTATCCATCAGAACGCGGTGCACATCATAGTCTGCAATGTTTAGAAAGATTACAACCACGACGTTATGCGGGAACTGAACTTCTTGAGCATCTTCATTAGTGAAAGATATTAGTTCTTCAGTCCTCCGCCTCTTTGCTTCTCCCGTCGATCCGCTAGCTTCTCCCCACCGAAGTCCCCAAGAAATGGTGTTGATGATGTCGAGGGGTGGTCGATTTCCTTATTGCTCTTCCTTGATTGTTCGGGTTGGGGCAGCGCCTTTGGCCGATCTTTTCTTTAGATCGACGTCGCAGAAATCGACCAAGCTGGTCTCGCCTGATGAGCTCCTTGATCTCGTCTTGGAGTTGGATGCATTCCTCAGTATCGTGACCATGGTCACGATGGTAGAGGCAGTACTTATTAGGGTTTCGCTTGCTGGGATGAGATCGCATTTTCTCCGGCCTCGGTAGCTGTTCCTTGATCTCCATCAGGACTTGAGTCTTCGGAGTGTTGAGGAGACCATAGGTGTGGAATCTTCTGGGAGGGAGAGTTCCGCCGTGTCCTTTGATCAGGGCTTTTCTGACGAGCTCGAGGAGTTCGAACTCATCTGTGCTCGGAAGGAGTTCTAGAGCGCGGTCGAGCTTCACTCGGTTTTTCTTCAACTGCGGGCTTGAATCACTCGCCTGCCGCTCTCTTGTGGCTTCTTCATCCTTCGGCTTGAAGGTCTCTTTCGCTCGGGAGTAACCATCAGCTCGGGCCAACATATCAGCAAAATCTCTGGGGTACTTCTACAGAGAGAACAGCAGATCATTCTTCTGGAGGCCGTCCTTTAGTGTGGCCATTGCAACAGACTGGTCCAAGTTTTGGACCTCCAGAGCAGCAGCATTAAAGTAGTAGACATAGACTCGAATGGACTTCCCTTCTGCTTGATATGGATGAGGAAATCCGAGCCTCGTCGGGGACGTCGGTTGTTGACGAAGTGAGCCGCGAATTGGTGGCTCATCTGATAAAAAAAAAAGATAGTACCCAGCTTGAGGGTCAAGTACCAGTTTCTAGCAGCTTCCTTCAGAGTAGATGAAAAAGCTCGGCACAAAATGGCATTTGGTGCACCATAGAGCAGCATCATGATTCGGAAGGCCTTTAGGTGGTCAACTGGATCAGCAGTTCCATCATAGCTCTCGAACTGTGGAAGCTTGAAGTTCAGCGGAATTGGTTCCTGCATAATTTGCTGGAAAAAAGAAGGGTCCGTATAGATGTCGTTGATGTGGGAGGGAGGAGCATGTCGGAGTTCTTCGATCCATCGATTTATTTCTTGCAGCTTTTGGTCTAGGAGATCCTCACGATCGTGGATCTCCAAAGTCTTCTGAAAGAATTGGGGTAAGGTCCCCCCAGGGGTCGAATCATGATCGGAGCAAGGGCTCTTTGCCATCTGCTTCCCTTTTTTGAAAGTTACCGGCCGACTCGTCCAAGTCGATCGTCCCCATACCGGATCCTGGGGTTCCGATGTAGCCCGCTTCGGTTGGGCAGGCGCTGGAGGCCGTTGTTGCTGCATGGCCTGCATTGCTTCAGTGAGGTTTCTAACCTATTGAACCAGCATGTTGAATTGCTCCGCATCCACCATTGCTGTCGATGGAGCTTGAGATGCCGGGGATGAGATAGGGGCGGACAGATCTGGATGAGATCTGGCTGTGGAGGTGGTTGACCGTCGAGTTGAGGCCTTCCTAGGAGGCATTGCCGAGAAATTGATCGAGGAAGAAAAGCTTTGAAGGGGAGAGGAAGAAAATGCTTTCGCTGAGCACTCCTTTGAGAACAAGGGATCCTTTACAAAAAAGAGATCCCTTTAGCGCCAATTCTGTTGGTGCGGAATTTGATTGATGCCGGAATTGGCTGGAGCTGGAGAAGCCGAGGTCGCCGTCGGGACCTGCAAAAGAAGTCCAAATTGGAGGGATGGCTCCGGCAGGATCCTCTGACGGTCAAGTTAGCTCTTCCAGCCAATAGAAATAGAATACTCAGCAGAGAAAGTAGCAGAGTTTCGAGATGGAGGAGAGAGCTCGGAGAAAACGTATCTGAAAGGTTCCTTTTATAGACGGAGCCTGTAACAAATTGATGGTGACAGCCACAACTGCTGAGTAGTGGGCCGTTTAGGCCATGTGGGGTTTGTTACAGAAGGTAGTGTCTGTTGTCGCGATGCGTCTATTATCGTGACATGCAGGTGGTTGAGATTTAATTATTGAAGTTCGGACTGAACCGCTATCAGTAGCGAGAAAGGTTCGACTGGGAGAAGCCCTTTAAATGACTGGAAGGAATTCAGAGGGAGTTCGACTGATATAGAAATCCATCTGGAGAGAGTTCGTTTGATGAAGAAGTTCGAAGGAAATTCGGCTGAAGGAGAAGTCCGTCTTGGAGAAGTTCGGAGGAAGTTCGTCTGGTGGAGAAGTCCGAAGGAAGTTCGTCTGGTGGAGAAGTCCGTCTGGCTGGAGCTGGAGAAGTCGAGGTCGCCGTTAGGACCTGCAAAAGAAGTCCAAATCGAAGGAGGGGTGGCTCCGGTAGGACCAGTCAGCTCTTCCGACCAACAGAAATGGAATGCTCAGTAGAGAAAGTAGCAGAGTTTCGAAATGAAGGAGAAAACTTAAAGAAGAGATCGTCGTTTTGAAGGAATCTTTAATACTGGCTAGCAGTCCGAAGTCTGAGGAATCCAATCCTTCTTAGGATTTTACCCATCCTTATATTTTGTACTTGGTCTTATAGACTCTCATTTTGTAACTATCCTTAACTTTAATGAAATGACACTTTTTTCTATTGTCCTCTTGCGCGGATTAGATGTTTATCGACTCTTTTATTCTCTTCATCTTTTCTTTTAGCAGGATGAGCGTCGAATAGTATTTTCCCTCCATTTTAAACAATCAGGGATTTTTACCTGTGTTAGGATGAGGTCGTCGGTGCATTCTTTTCTCTTGCTAGGACGATGTTCTCCTCCTATTCCTAGCAAGGCTGTAAGGGTGCAAAAGGGTCTGGGCCTTTGAAAGGGCCTCTACCCGCATTCCATTTTAAGTAATCGAGGTCTTGGCTTTAGCTCAATGTTAGGACGAGGTTCTCCTTCTGTTCCTAATAGGACTATAGGGGTACAAAAGGGCCATTGAAAGGATCTCTCCCCGCATCCCGGCTTAAATAACCGAGGTCTTCGCTTTAGTTCAATGTTAGAATGAGGTTCTCCTTCTATTTCTAATAGAGCTATAGGGGCATAAAAAGGTCGTTGAAAGGGCCTCTCCCTGCATCCCGACTCAAGTAATCGAGGTCTTCGTTTTAGCTTAATGTTAGTATGAGATTTCCCTCATGTTCCTAACAGGACTATAGGGGCACAAAAGGGCCGTTGAAAGGGCTTTTCCCCGCATCCCGGCTTAAGTAACCGAGGTTTTCGCTTTAGCTCAATGTTAGGATGAGGTTCCTCTCCTATTCCTATCAGGACTAACTTCGTCTAATGACAAAGTTTGGGAGGCTATTTTCTTTCATCATAGTTTTGCACCAAGATCGAAGATATTAAAATAAGAAGATTTTATTGAAATAGGATTATTGATAGTACATGCGTAAGTTCTCCGAGCTCCATGGGCGTGGGAGATCGGTGCCTCCGAGCTTCTTCAAGTAATAAGTTTCAGGCCGGACGACCTCTTTGACTTCATAAGGACCTTCCCAACTTGGGACGAGCTTCCCTTGGTTTTGAGGTTGTGAAACGGCTGCTCATCGAAGTACCAAGTCCCTCATTTTGAATATTTTGCCTTTGACTTCGGAATTATAGTAGTGGGCCACTCTTCGTCTATAAGCAGCCATCCAAACTTGGGCTTCTTCTCATCTTTTCTCAAGCAGGTCGAGGTTTGCTCCGAGGTCCTGCGAATTGCATTGCTCGCTGAAGGCTACAACCCGTGCCGACGGCAGCTTGAGCTCTATCGAGATGACTGCTTCCATTTCGAAAGCCAGAGTGGACGGTGTTTCTTCAGTTGGTAGCTTTTAGGTAGTTCAGTATACTCATAGGATATGGTAAAGCTCATTCGTCCAAGTCCTCCTTACTCTTTCAAGTCTTGCCTTGATGCCTTGCAATAAGGTTCTGTTAGTCACTTCTACTTCACCGTTCGCTTGCGGATGAGCTACTGATGTGAAGTTGTGGGAGATGTTCAAATCTTCATAGAACTCAGCGAACTTTCTCCCAATAAATTATCGCCCATTGTCTGTAATAAGGATTAGGGGCAGGCCAAATCTACAAACAATCAACTTTCAGATGAAGTCTTGTACTTTGGTTTTAGTAATTTTTGACAGAGGTTTAGTCTTGACCCATTTGGTGAAATAGTCGATTGCAACTAAGAGAAATTTCCATTGTCTGGATGCCATCGGGAAGGAGCCAAGTATATCCATTCCTCATTGTGCAAATGGCCAAGGGACGCTTAGTGGGGTAAGCTTGGAGGCCGGCTGTCTTTGTATATTTACATTCATTTGACAGCGGTCGCACTTTCTAACATATTTGATGCAATCGTGGTACATAGTTGGCCAATAATAATCTTGCCGAAGCAGCTTGTGAGATAGGGATCTGGTGCCTAGATGGTTTCCACAGATTCCTTTATGCACTTTCCATAATACAAAATCGGCCTCAGAAGGTCGAAGACATCTTAAAAGCGGTAAAGAATATGATCTCTTATATAGTTTATCTTTGTAAACTACATACGGGGAGGCCTGGTTTCTCAACTTTCGAGCTTCTTTTGGATCGTGAGGGAGAGTTCCGCCTTTGAGATAAGCAGTCAACGGATCAATCCAGCAGAGCTCATAGTCAATCTGCATGGCAGTCAGCGGCTCTTCCGAACTTGGGCATTTCAGTACTTCAAAGTATACTTCGGAAGTTCATTGGGGGTAAGTGTGGCCAATTTGGATAGAAGGTCGGCTCTGGTATTTTCCGCCCTTGGGATCTGCTGGATATTGAACTGTTGAATGCCGAGGTTAAGCTCTTCACTTTCTCAAGGTATTTTGTAATGTTTTCCTCTCGAGCCTCGTAATCGTCGTTGATCTGTCCCACTGTCAACTGTGAATCACTGTAAGCTCGAAGTCGATTTGCTTCTAGTTCTTTTGCTATCTTCAGCTCCACTATCAGAACTTCATATTCTGCTTCGTTGTTCATTGCAGTAAACTCAAAACGTAGTGCATACTCAGCAATAATCCTTTTCGGGTTGACCAAGATCAGTCCAGCTCCTGCACCGGAAGTATTGGAAGAGCCATCAACATACAGGGCTCGGAAACCTTCGGAAAGGTCCACTCTTTCTTCGGGGAAGCTCGGTTGTAACCACGGAATGCTGGCCTCGTTCTGCGTAGGTTCGGCATTATCTGGGATCGTGCATTCAACTATAAAATTGGCCAGTATCTGAGCTTTGATTGACCGCCGAGGTTGATAGTTGATGTCAAACTCTGTGAGCTCAATTGCCTATTTTGCGATTCTCTCAGAGACATCTATTCGGTGAAGAACTGTCTTGATTGGCTGATCAGTGAGGAGTGTTATTGTGTGCCCCTGAAAGTAGGGTGCCTCTGAAAGTAGGGCCGAAGTCTCATGGCTGCAATCAGAAGAGTGTAAGTTATTCTCCAGGCCTTGAGGTTTCATCCTTTTGCTCGGCAATCCTGACCCCGGCTTTTTTCCTCTCTTTCTCCAAAGCCAAAGCAATCTGCGACCCCGCCAGAACGAGCTCTCCCTTCCGGAGTGCCTCCTGAAGGATCCCAACCTTGGCCGTCTTCTCCTCCAAGAGACGGTCAGCTTCAGCGGTCCTCTCCCAAAGGCGGTCAACTTTGGCCTGGAGGTTCTCCTGAACCCTTGATGACTCCGACTTCAAACGGTTCACCTTTTTGATGTATGCTAGCAATTGGTGATCCGACTGCAAGGAGCAAATAGAGTTATATAGGCATTAGAGGGGAAAAGAAAAAAGAGATGTAGCGGAACGATTACCTGAAGGAAGGTACCAAGGGAGTCTCAGGTGAGTCAGGCATCATCGAGGTCGACCATCTGATCTACGACCTCGGGTAAGGCAAACTTGTCGACCAGCTCCCGTATGGTGTTCGAGGTGCTGAAGGGGCCCTCTTCTAAGTTGTCGTTATCATTGGATCGACTAGGACGAGCCTTGCGTTGCACCTTTACGACGGCCTTCTTTTTCTTCTTTTTTTCTCCTCTCCCCCTTCTCTCTCGACAGGACGATCTTCAGCGGGGGAACTCACGGATGCAGGAGGCACCGAACCCCTAGCGACATCAATCTTGGCAACAGGGAGAACCTCGGCAGGGCGAGGGACTTCGGCGCTCTCGGCAGCTTTGGAAGTGGCAGCGGCACCGGGAGGAGCCATGTAGCTCGGGGTGGTAATCTTCACCTTCTTCGAACTCTCTCCTGATACTTCTCTTTCTCGGGCATGAAGTCCTTTGGCAAGTCTGTCAATGGCTCGAGCATCCATCTCTACAACAAATAAGAGATCATAATCAGCAACATCCACATACATACAAAATCCTGTGAAAATTCGAAGCTTGTAGAAAAGTACCAGCCGGATCGAGGGGACTCAAATCCGTGTTGAACAGAGTTTGATCCTTCAAGAGTTTGGATAGAAGGGGAGCCCGGTAATTCCTAAGTTTACTAACAGAGTCAAGATCACTCCTATCTAAACTAGAAGCTCGGCGGATTGACTCTCTAAGAAGACCCCAAGGAAGAAGCCCTAGCATTAAAGTTCAGCAAGATACAAAACCGAAGAACCTTCTGTCCCTCATGTGGATAAGAAAAGGCTTCTTCCCACTTTTAACTAACCCCCTATGCGTGTCCACCCCATGAGCTGAAGCGAGTTAAGAACGAGCAAGTTTTTCACCAAACTAGTCCTTGGCGATGTCCCGAAGACTTTCCCGTGCCCGCTTCTCAAAGGTCATATAAATTGCATAAGATTGACCGATGAGTTAGTTTTATGCGCGTTGACGAAACTCTTGCCAAGAGTTCTCCGTTACTCAAGCGACAAAAGGAGAAGAATCCAACTCCAAAAAATCTGTAAGTATACATTCTATCGTACTATCTAAATTATGCTAACTCAAAAGTTATTTCCATATAAATGCGAAATAAACGGATAATTTACACACAGAAGAGTCACAAGGTAGTTTTCACCTGAGTCCGATGCTTACTGATATCTCCTATTGAGCACTGCACTTCAGCATTGCTATATCAAAGTCGTGTAAGTACCACTAACAGAATCTCACGATCCGAAGTCGGCCCCGTGAGTAAGCATAGCGCCCAGATCGAGTCGCATAATCGCAGGGAATTCCCTTAGGCTTCTGAGGACTCGCTGTAGGGATTCCCTATCCATACCTTAATTAGTGTTGTAATGACATGATCATGCGCTAAAGACACGAGAGCAAGAATTGTGCTAGTATAAAAGGTCTGACCTATTGGTTGGAAAAAGATGCTACACTTTCGATTCGCCCCAGTTCTTCCGTCAAAGCCGATGTTAGTTTCAAAATAACGCCTCTTCGATGATTTTCTCGGAGTACTAAAACCTCTTAGTACTTCCTCTATGACATCTTCCTGTTGAATAACGAACTCCAACTATCGAGAGACTGAGCCTGAATCAATAGACATTTGTCGGATCAACACTTAAAACAGTAATCCAATATCCCAAAAATGAAAGGAACCCAGTATTAACACAGAACTAGATTAAAGGCTGACGGAAGTAGCACAACCGAAATTGATACGCAACTAATGCTAAACAGATCATAGGAAGAATGAATCAAAAGTAAAGCTTTAGCTTATGACACCACCGTTAACTCTGTGCTATGAACCTCAGAGTACAGACTCATCATCAGGAATTTCCATTCGCCCGTTTTATTAAAGGAAGTGAACTGTAACATAAAACCATACGCCGTACGAATGCAACGGCATGCGAACATGTGACCTAATACTAGAAGCAGGAAATACGCCGAACCTCATCACGATACGATAGCTACCAGCCCTACCAGTACTTCATTACAACCCGATCCTATCCCTCCTCTCTACCTCGCTTGTAATAAAGAAAGAACAAACAATAGGGTTAACGTCTTCAATATGATTAGATGAAACAACTGCCTCAGAAATGTTAAGTTTGCATCAACACTCTAATTAAGAAACGTGCCCGTGCTTGCCAAGGCCTGAAGCGCCGTTTGAGCTGATGAGAAACGCACTACACTCTAAGTCGACTCTTTTGCAGCTCCTTGCAAAGACTCGTGTGCCCTCCTAGCATCTTCTGGACTGTGAAATCCTAGGTCCGACGTCCATAAGACAATCCGTCTTCCAAATTATCTCAGCATGCCGTTTCAGTTCCCATTTTGTCAAAACTATTAATGCTACCTATTAAACATCATAAGATAGCGTCGTGGTAAGCGCTACACAAGCCATAAAACTGTAGGCGGATGGATGGTTTGCACAGTTTTGCGACAACCTTGAATCTTCTCGATGCGTTTCGCATAAATGAATATATGCTTCCCGGCATGGTCCACCGCAAATCCCCTACCGCCACCAAACTTTTCCATGCCTGCTTTAGATACAAAATCTCGTTATTTCAAACCCATCCGTAGTCACAGTCTCTAGCCCTTTAGCGTCATCCTCACATTTCTCTACACTCACGTTTTCATCGGAGCGGACAATTGTGGACGAAACCCAATCCTTCATTGCTCAATCTGCGTCCTAAGTCCCATTTCAACCCACGCAGACTCATAGGTCGAGGAATAGCATTTCCCGAATCACGCTTGTGCTAAGAGCTTCATAGACATCTGTGACTAAGGTCCACATTCCCTTGGTGTCTCTCTGCGAGTTGTAGACTCCGTCGAATGCTTTGTATTAGGTAACTTCCATCCTGCCGTTTCTGTGGCGTACTTAATTAAGCCCAATATCACTCCCTTCGCAGACTTCATCCGCTATAAGTCACATGAATTCTCTATCTGGCACTCTGCCTTCCGTATGCCAGAGCTTTTTGGGCTAATCCACCAGTACTTTCAACCCACATGCCATACCGGACCTACTTCCTCTCGACGTCCCTCTACGGACTTCTCTATCAGTTCAAAACCCTTCTGCCAAATGACATTCACCTAGTACTACGTCCCTCCTTCCTATGTATACTTCATCACTTTCCTCCGACTGTCTATCAAGATCGAACCCTCCCATTACCTAACTTAACACCTTCCCCCCATATCCAACTTACCTCCAGACTCTCCTTCGACTTCTTCAGTCGAAACTTCCTCCGGACTTTCCTCCAGACACTTCTCCTCGGGGACCAACAACAAACAGTAATTCTTTCCCTATCAATTCGAACTCTCAGATTCTATTGACGGGAATGTGTACGGTTCTAGTGATTTCCTTTATGCAACTCCCTTCAACCCCTCAAGTCAACTTTGTGCCTAGTCTCGAACCTTCGAAGCGTTCTCCTTTAGGGTCCTGAACACGCTCGTTTTCCTCGCTTTCTGAGTATCACTTGTCTCAAATCGGTATCAAGTCCACTTAATCTAAACAATCTAATTTTAAGCATCTCTTAACCTCACCATAGCATGCTCTCAACGACATCATGTACGCGGTGAACTTATGCAACAGACACTAACTACTGTAATCTATCCCCACAACAAAATTAGATAACTGACCGCCCACTACTAGCAGTTGTGGCTGTCATCCATCAGATATTATTCGCGCTCGTCTAGTGAAAGGGACTAAGCGTCCACTCAATTAATACTTTTTCTCCAAGCTCCTCTCCTCCATCTCGAAACTCTGCTACTTTCTCTGCTGATCATTCCATTTTTGTTGGTCAGAAGAGCTGACTTGATCGTCGGAGGGTCTTGCCGGAGCCACCTCTATTTCGGTTTGGACTTCTTTTGCAGGTCTCGGTGGCGATCTCGGCTTCTCCAGCTTCAGTCAGTTTAGGCGTTAACCAAATTCCGCACCAACAGTACACTAACTAGTTGATGCCAAGAAAGAGTTTGCAACTCACCACCATCACCATCACCATCACTGTTGCCATCATCATTATTTTTGATACCAAGATATGACTTCAGAATATTTTGGATACCATTATTTCATTAAAAAGACTTTATTTACCCTTTTCTCTGCCAAATATCTACTAGCGTATTCTTTCAGGATTATTTTGTGTTGACGTGCTATATGGTGTAGGCACGGGTTTTTGAAACTAAAAGTTGCTATGCATGGGCTGATTTATATAGTTAGGAAATGAAGATCGACCAACTGAAAAAATGTTGAGTGACATATTATGGCTTCATGAATTCCTCTACCTTGGTATGCTACTCATTGACAGGATCAAGTAGCTGAGATCATAACCTAACTTCCTGAAAGGATTGAAGTTGCAACCCATAACTATAATATCTTCGTAACTCAAGTTTTTCTATTAGTCCTTGAAGGATGAAAATGCAAAAAGTATTTGGTAATTTTGGTTCATTCTTTTTAATGAGGAAATTATCCTTAATCTTAGAGATTCTTTTCTCTTGAGCTGCGTCTGGAAGTGGAGTAAGCTCACCCTGTGTAAATAGGCTAATTTCTACTCTTTACCCCGAGAATAAACTACTCCATCCTACATGATAGAGTAATTTATTCCTGGGTTAAGTTGGATAAATGGGTTTGGAAGGAAAAAGGTTGTGTACCAACTTTTTTGAAATACCATTTTATCCTTCCAAAGAAGTGGTTTAATTGAAGTGCTTCAATGAATGTTTGGCGACAAAAGCTTGGAATAATTGGGTTAAACAACTTATACTTCATTTTATTCTACTTCCAAATGCAACCTTGGATGCTAGAGAAGAAAGAACTACTTTGTTTGTAAAGTGTGGACTTGGATCATTTGGAAATATATTTCTTTCCCAAGTTTCACATACTCATTAGACCTGCAGCAGCGGTAGTAGCCTCGTGCATTGGGCCGCCCTTTTTTGTTTAGCATACTCGTCAGCTATAAGTTGTCTATCAAATTTATAGTTTACCATTATTTTACTTTGTTGTATGGTGATTGTTGGGAGTAATTTGTTGGATAGACAAAATAAATGGTATAATCTTTTTTTTTTTTGGGTACAAAAATGGTATAATCTGTTTACTACTATTGTTTTTCTCATGTTTGGCTAATTTGACTTGTAATTATTTTGCTTGTATGTTCTCCTCTTGACAGTTGTGTTTTACCTTCGATATAGGGATGACCAAGAACCCCAACTTCTTAAAGGACGTATCCTCAGTATTTGAGAAGGATGATGCAATAACTGTTGTGAGCTCGCTTAGATTCCTCTCACTCATGCTATACTTCATTCTGCTCAGCTTTCTAGCTTTCCCATCTTGTTATTTCCCGTCTTTTTCTAGTGCTGTTGTTTAAGCGGGAAACGGTCACTGATGGCTGCAACCGAATAATGCTATGGTCAGCAGTAACGTATTTGATCACATTGCTGGTTATTGTACAGCTGAGCAACATATTCTCCATATGCATCTTACTGGCTCTAATAAATTAGTCACCACTGACATTGTAAAGCAATTTGGAAAAACAGCTGTGCTTCTATCAGTGTAAAGCTTCATAGGTTAGCAGGCAAATTATAAATGCCTATATGTAATTGATTCTGCCAGTGATTGGGTTATTCAAGCTTCTTGTTGGCTCATAAAGAAGGACCTTTTTAACAATAAAGTTGTTTCAGGGTATGCAAAAAACTTATAACTTAATTGGTTATTTTACTATTACGGACATTTGGAATCATCATACTCAATGAAGATACTTTGCGATTACAAGTGTCAATGTTGGTCATGTTTGCCATTATGATCTAGTATATAGATTTAGAAGTCTATCCATCCATCATGCAATGTAGAAGGTCATAATTTGTCATGTGGTATCTCTATTGAAATAATTTTTTTTTCAATTAATTGAGATATGTTTTGAGAATCCCGAACTTTGGGATAGCCCTTAAAGGAGCTAAATTGGGTTAAAATTATATTGTTTGTGGTCTCAAAAGATTTTGGTCGGAAGTTATCTTTTAATCCGTAAAGGATTAGGAAGTTATCTTTTAATCTATAAAGAATTAGGTGGAATGGTAAAAGATAAAATTAATGTAAAAATTGAGATCTATTTTTTAATAAAATTATAATAATTTTTTATAATTTTTATATTTATATATTTTTTTAGAGATTTTATCCTATGGTTTAGGAGTCCAATCCAAATTATTTGAAGATTGACATCCTTCTAGAAGATAAGAATAATTCGATCTGAATTATGTAAGGATAGATTTTGCTATTATAAATATAGGATATATATCTTATTTTAGTGTATAAAAAATTAATTAAAAAAGAAGAAGATTTAAGTGATTTTATCATTTTTTTTTTTTTTTTTTTTTTTTCGAGTTGAGCGGTTGTAGAAAATTTTTCTTCTCCCAGACCGGATCAGCTGTCCATGTCTTTTTCATGACTTTGAAGAAGTCCATTCCATTTTGAACCTTGAAAGCTCAGCGGTAATATTCATTTTTGAAGTTGCATGGTAATCCATCAGTCATTGCAGAATAATATCGTTCTGCAGGTTAGAGCTAAGCTCTTCCATGATCATTGTCAGACATATCTTGGAGACTGCCCATCAAAGCCTTAAAAATCGTTTTGTGAAAACCAAAAGGTGATCGAGAAGACTGACATTTAGTATCTTCTTCGTCAATCCATTTTTCCAGATCTCTGTTCTAGCCCCAAAACATGTGTTAACCTCTGAGCCTTTTTACCCTATACCCTGCTACCTTGAGATCTTAGGTTATTGTTAATGAGGTGGGCTAGATACATTACAATATTGAGAAATAAATGTAAAGAAAAATATAGAAGACTCGATAAATTCTTGAATTTAATTTCTATAACCCATCAGCTTTGCCCTATAAATTTTACATGCTTACCCTGAGATCATAGGTCTTGTTTATATTGCTTGCAAGGGCCAAATGTTCTTTTGGATAATTTTGAGGTGCTTGGTGAAAATTTTGAAACTTTTTTATGGCTCTGCTAAAAGCTTAAGAAAAATCTACAAGGGGAAGCTTTAATTTAGAGCTTTTATTCTACTTAAGGCGTGTTGGGAAGCTGTTTTTATGTTAACGAAAAGTTTGTAAGGATGAAATTATTCATCATAACAATAATGGGTTTTGCTATGGTATTTCAAAAGATATTTTTGTCTTTTTAATGCTACTATATTTCTGGTCATTTGATTGCATATGGATTTCTTAGATTTATCAACCAATAATTGGTTATGGTTAATAATCTACATTGGTGTGATAAATAATTTAAAGTTTAGAATCATTTTAATGTTAAAACAGATAGTGAGTACCATAATTTTCTCAACCTTAGTGGCTTGTTCAAATGTCTTCTATTGTTTTAGCCTCGAACATTTTCTTTTTGAGTTTGACCCTCTTGTAGTGCAGCTATTGCTCACTATACATCATCACCACCAATAGGATCCCTGAAGGAGGCCTCTCGTGGTGTCACCGCTACTCACCATACATCACCACCATTGGTGAGGACGCACATGTGAAGGTGTGGAGAGAGAGAGAGGAGGATAGTTGCTCGAGGAGGAGGAAGTCTGTCATGGTGTTGTCATTGCTCACCATGCATTGCCACCGCTAGTGGAGATGAGAGAGAGAGGGAAGAGGAGAGTTGCTCGAGGAGTAGGAGGCTCTTCATGGTGGTGCTACTACTGCTCATCATGCATTGCCACCATCGATAGTGATGAGAGAGAGAGAGAGAGAGAGAGAGAGAGAGGGATTTAGGGAGGGAGGGAGGAGGAGGTGGCCCCATCACCATGCATCGCCACCATTGATGGAGATGTAGAAGAGAGAAAGAGAGGTGGAGGAAAAGCCACTCGAGGAGGCCCCTCATGGTGCTGCCACTACTAACCACCCCCAATGGGTTTGCGAGAGAGAGAGGTGGAATAGGAGGCCTCTTGTGGTGCTGCCATTGCTCCCCACCATCGATGGGGACATAGAAGAGAAAGGAGGAGAGTTGCCTAGGGAGGAGGAATTGGAGGACCATGCAAGGAGAGGGAGGAGGAAGTCTTAGAGATGATGAGGTGCTTGGATATCATGGAAGATTGCTGCTCGAGGAGGACAGCATGAGGAGAGGGAAGAGGAGGATTGTCTGAGGAGGGGGAGGATTGTGACAATCGGTTCCAGTATAACACTAATAATACCCAATGGGAGTCATCTTCCTCCTCAAGTCCATTAATGAAAAGGATCCTAGGGTTCATTAGACTTTGGTGAAAATCCTAGGATTTTATCTATAGAAAGACCTCCCTCTTCTTACTAGGCCTCGTTCTTAATCTATGGTCAATCTGAAGGAATCGGTATTCTTAGGCCGCAGGATTGATCTGATTTGATAAGATCTAAAGTAAAAATTTTTAAAATTTTTCTTAAGATTTGATCAGACCTGAGAGTTTTTAGATCTGATTAGATTGATCTGATCATAAAAATAAAAATTAAAATAAAATAATAACATCATATGTTACCTGATCGAATAAACGATTTACCTGCAATGATGATCTATCGGTGATCCGAGGTTCTGACTTGAGCTGTGCGTGCACCCAACCTCTACCATAGTCCACTCGAGTCGGATCTGAATGCCCTCTTCTTTTGGATTTGATCTCAGAAAATTAGTTCTGATGTCGATCTATGGAGCCTTCAAACTGAACTTTGATGGCAGCACGTTCGTCTTTTGATCAGCAATTGATTGTGCAGCCTTTGCAGTATCAGAAACTCAACTTTTGATCTTTGATTTTATCCAATTCCTTGGGCGTGGGAAGGAGGAAGAGGAGGAGGTGAAGGGATGTGGGAGATAGAGGATTTTGGCAGAGTTTGGGTGTGGAGCAGAGGGCATAAGAAATCTTAGGGTGCAAGAGACTTTATATCACTATAAGAAAACTGACTATTAGCGATGGCATTTTTGCCATCGCTAATAGTCAGTTTGCCATCACTGATGCTATTAGTGATGGCGAGCTGTCGCTAAAAGTCCGATGAATATATCTTTATTGCTAATTGTCATTATTAGCGATGACAACTATTATCATCTCTAATAAGTAATTAGCGACGACATTAGCGACAAAGAAGTCATCGTTAAAAATTTTAATTTTTATTAATTAAATTAATAAAAATCTATTAGCGATGGCATTTTTATCGCTATGCCATTGCTAATAATTTTTAAATTTTAAAAAAACTTAAAAAACTATTAGTGACGATAATTTTGTCACTAATATCATCATTAATATTTTTTATTTTTTAAATTAAAAAATATTAGTGATGATAATCTGCCATCGCTAATGTCATCGCTAATAATTTTTAATTTATTTTAAAAATTATAATTAAATAATTTAAAATTTTTTAATAAATAATTACATTTTTTAAAATTTATTAAAAATAAAATAATAACTATTTAACATAAATATAAAATTAATTATATTATATTAAAAATATAAATTATATAATTTTATATTAAGATACTGCTTTACAAGTATCAAAATTATATATCAATTAAAAAAAAAAATCAGGTAACGTCCTCATTTTTCTTCTCCTCATCCTTTGGCTCATCTTTAGCAGCTGGTGAATCAGAGACGGATATCCCAGCATCTTGAAATAAAGAAAAATAAAATATTATTCATAAGTTTCGATATAAAGACGTATCTTTCGATACTCTCCTTCGATTCTCGAATAGATTATTTCTATATGTTTCATTCTATGATACAGAACTATAGACACTCTCAACCCATCAGTTAGATAGTTAGATTAAATTTTTAGTCTCTAGATTCTCTTTCTCGACCCAAGCATAGTTTAAATATATGAAGCTTCTAAATATGAAAACTTAAAACAACTAAAAGAGTTTACTAATAAAATTACTTGATGTGATGGTTGGGACAATGAGTCTAGCTGGTCGCATAGCCGTGGGTCTTGAAAAGCCTCCACGATCGCATGGCGAATGACATCCTAAATGCTCTGAGATTGCTAGCTCAAAAGCCTCTACATGACCTCCTCCATGTGGGCATTGCTTCAAATCTGGGACGTCGAAGCCTGTAAGGATGCCAAAGATGATCAAGCCACTGGAGGATCAAAACTATGACCAAATTTTATGATTTGGCTCCTACTCACCCCTCTGGTGATCTTGAGCCATCCCTCAAGATCAAGAGTGGACTAAGTGGACGGATCATCACCGTACCGTGCAACAACATACTTCAGATAATTTGCTACATAGTTTAGAAATATATTAGTTTTAATATACATATTAAATCCTATAATAATTTAATAAATATAGTTTAAAATTCTTACCATGATCTATCACGATCTAGAATCTAAATAATCACCAATCCTTTTAGATCGGTATATGGCCTCCCACAACTACAGCTAGTTTGGTGGATGACCCGGTTGCCATATCTATAATAAATAAATAATATAATTAAATTAATTAAAGCATATATGTAAGAATTTCTATAGTTCTAGTAAAGAGTTTTGGTATAGATTTATTATCAGTCTGTCGATCATAATATAAAAAAAAATTAGATAAAGTCCTCATCCTCCTCCTCGTCCTTCTACTCATCTTTAGTAGCTGGTGGATGAGAGCCAGATATCCCAACATTCTGAAATAAAGAAAAATAAAATATTATTCATAAGTTTCGATATGGAGGCATATCTTTCGATATAAATGCGTATCTTTCGATACTCTCATCTAATTTTCAAATAGATTATTTTTATATATTTTATTCTATGATATGAAATTATAGATACCCTTGGCCCATTAATTGGATGGTTAGATTGAATTTTTAGCCCATAGATATCTTTTCTTGACTCAAGCATAGCCTAAATATGTGAAGTTTCTAAATATGAAAACTTAAAATAAGTAAAAAAGTTTACTAATAGATTTACCTGATGTGATGGCTGGGACAATGAACCTAGCTGGTCGCATAGCTGCGGATCCTAAAAAGCCTCCACGAATGCATCACGGATGACATCCTGAACGCTTTGAGGTTGCTAGCTCAGAATCCTCTGCGCGACCTCCTCCATATGGGCATCACTCTAAATCTAGGATGTCGAGGCTTGTGAGGATGCCGAAGATGATCGAGCTACTGGAAGGTCGAAGCTATGGCTGAATCTTATGATCTGGCTCCTACTCACATCTCCAATGATCTTGAGCCATCCCTCAAGATCAAGCACAGGCTGAGTAGATGGGTCATCGCCATATCATATAACGACGTACTCCACATAATCCACTACACAGTTCAGAAATACATTATTTCTAATATACATATCAAATTTTGTAATAATTTAATAAATATAGTTTAAAATTTTTACCATAATCTGTCACAACCTAGAATCTAAATAATCAAAAGTTCTCCTAGACCGGTATGTGGCATTCCACAACTGTAGCTGGCTTACTAGATGACCCAGTTTCCATGTCTACACTAAGTAAATAATATAATTAAATTAATTAAAATATACATATAAGAGTTTTTATAATTCTAGTGAAGAGTTTTGGTATAGATTTCTTATCCGTCTGTCAACCATAATATGTGTCGATGGAGCTGCTCGTATGCCTGATCGGATCCTACTGGGCAGTTCAATTCTGCCATGCTCTCTGCCACCTACTGATGTACTTTTCGCTGCTCTACTAGGGCACATAGAATAATGTCCCATAATATAAGTATTTCTTATCTTTTAAGTTGATTTTCTTCACTTTTAAATTGAACTTATTCTCTTCTTTAGATTCATTTTTGTCCTTATTTTGGCTATCCTAAAGCCTAGCAACTTCATCTAACTCATCTTCTTTGTTTAATATAATATTCATGTATGTTATGATATATTCATCATTTTCAACTCAAGTCCATATTTTAGTCTACGTAGACAGTTTTTCTATAATCTCTTCTAGCATTTTCTATAATGAAATCTCTACAATATCCATTTCTACAATAATAATTAAGAGAAATATTAAATATTCATGGAAGAAAAAATTATATCAAATATCCATTAATTTTCATATGTTTCTCTTTCTTTATCTTAGCAAAAATAACAACTTGAGAATAATTCCATTAGAGCACTATTAAGATGTGGCAGATGGACAAAAGTTAGTATTTATAAAACCAAAACCAAACTGACCTATAATATGGTATCTTATAATATATAGGATCATCGTCTAAATATATATATTTGGATATTGTCCTTCTTCTCATGGGTAAAATATATTTGTTCAAAATTTGTTAGATCTGAAAGACATATTATACCATCAGTAGAATATAAAGATTCTATTGATAATGAAAGAAAAATAAAATCAAGAATTTTTTACTTTCATAGGGGCCGCAAGATCAGAGCTGTAGGTTAAGGATGGTGGGGCAGGGCCATAGGGTCGGGGCCATGGCTCGAGGATGCAGTAGCGAAAATGAAGAAGCGAGGATGGGGATGTGGGAAGACAGTGTAGTCGGGGCCATGGGGTCAGGCCAGCGAGGCGGGGCCGTGGGTTGGGGGTGGTGGCTCGAGGATGCAGCCACAAAAATAAAGAAGCAAGAATGGGGCCGTAGGAAGGCAGCCCAGGTTGGGGCCGCGGGGTCAAGCCAGTGGACTGGGCGTGGTGAGGCAAGGGCCATGGGGTCGAGTCGACGACGTCGAGGTTGGCGGTGTCGGGGTGGACGCGGGCATGGAGGGACATGGGCTTGGGGCCGCAGGGTTGGGCCGACGGCATCGAGGGTGGTAGAGTCGGGACGGCCACAAGGTTGGGTCGGGGACGTTGGGGCCGACGGGGTCGAGGTGCGACCATAGAGTTAGCCTAGCACCATCAGTGTTGGCAGGGGTGGGGTGGCCGCGAGCATGGACGGATGCGAGCTCAAGGTCGAGGGGTCGGGCCAGCATGGGGACAAGGTCGACGGGGTCAGAGTGGCTGCGGGATGCTGGAGGGATGGGGTGGGGAGGGAGGAAAGGAGGGATAAGGGGGTGGGGGGGGGGTTAGGCACCGGCAAAAGAAGGACGAAGGATGGGAACGAGAGAGGATGAGCATGGGAAAGTGAAATTTTTTTTCCTCATGGTTGTTTTGAGGTTGCAAACTATTATCTTTGGTAAAAACATTAGCGATGGAACTCAATTGCTAAAAATAAAAATCTATCACTAATACTTTTATTAAATTTTTTTTTTCATAATTTTTATTAGCGACGACAAACTTATCATCCCTAATGCCATCGATAAAAATCTATCATTAATATTTTTTAATTTTTTTCTAAATATGATATAATTTTATAATTTAAAGCCTATCTTCATCGTTCATTATCTAAATAAATATTGTTAGAGTATCATCATAAAAGACCATCTTGATTTGATAGCTCTAGCTGTGCCGATCAATAAAATTTAATTTTAATGGTCACAAACGATCGCTTGATGAGTTGATAGATCGAGACCATCGATGGGTTCAAAAATTTATAACAATGATCTCGATAATATTTTTAGCATACGATCAAAATTTTACTTCAATCAGACATCACCGTCATGGTTAATTTAGTATAAAATAATTTTGATCATTAAATAAAAAATGAATGATCAAAAAGCCAAACAATATTCGATTAAGATAATTTTTTAGATAAATGATCTTTACTACTACTTTAATCATTAATACGGTGGTGATTAGGGCTGTTAATGAATTGGACACGATCAAACACTTCACTGTTCAGGATCGATTGATTCGAATTACTGTTTAGTTCATGTTCGATTCAAGTTCGAATGTATTTAAAAAAAAATTATTCAAGATCGAGTTGGTTATGTTCAAATTTGGCTCGAGTTCAAATTGAATTCGGCTCGAAAGCTTGTTATGTTCGAGTTCAACTCGAGTTCGATTCGAGTTCGGCTTGTCTATAGTAATATAAAAAATAAAACTTAAAAATTAATAAAAAATATTTTATTTATTTCTAAAATTTTAGTATAATATATAATTATAAATTTTTACATACTATCATACTCATTTCAAGAGAAATTCAACTCAAATAATTTTATAAATTATAATGACTGACAACAAGAATTATAGTTGAGTATAGGAATTACATCATAAAAAATTATTAAGCAAAAACTTGTTTACCTCTTCAGCATGAAACCATTAGTTTCACAACAAGAATCACTGAACATATTGACCATTAAACATCAATCAAAATTCGAAGCTATGGCTACATGCAAATATGCCTCTAGATTATCCATTACTCACCATTACTCAGTGAATAAATGGCTACTTCATCATTGCACCAATCAAATAAACAATCAAATAAACTAACAAGAAATCAAGTAAACTATAGAAAGTTAAAATAAGTAACTAAAAATCTTAAAGATCCCTTGTGCTCAAGAGTATTTTATCGATAATTAAAGCTACGGTTGCATGCAAGCATGCCTCTAGGCAGTTCATTACTCAGTGATTAAATGGCTGCTTCATCATTGCACAAAATATAAAATATTGCCACAAAAAAATAAAGAGATAGACAAGAAAACTGTAAGTGGTGCAATAAATCTAAAATAAGCAAAAACTTGTTTACCTCTTTAGCACGAAACCATCAATTTCATAATAAGAATCATTGAACATACCAACCATTAGGCCACTTGATAATTTTGCTGCAATAAATAAAATGCTTAGAAGAAACGAAGTATACAATAAACATTATTGCCTTGTTGATGAAAATTTTGAATTGCAAAATTATAAACTATCAAGAATTTAAAGCCACCATAGATGATTTATAATACACATCTGAAACTAATAGATGATTTATCATATCACATAGCTATTTAAATTATGAAATGTCAAGAATTTGAAGCCACCATTAATAAGATGAAATTAAGTTGGTCAAACTCCATTGTAAGCCTACCTTTTCAAGGTAAGGTCTAACATGTTATCAACAATGAAAGATCCATATCCTATAATATATATAAAAGAAAAACCTAACAAAGTTATCAATAATGTGGACATATATATGATATCAGCAATCCAATCTTATCAGATGCAATCTGGACATCAAATTGCAAATAGGATAATAGCACATATTTGATAGACAAAATGCAAGAGGTACAATAAGGATTTGCTGTAAGAAAGGTTCTAGCCAGATCATGCCAGCAGCAAACAACCAGTAGCAAATAACCAGATCATGCCAGCAGCAAACAACCAAAAATCAATAGATTATAAAAGCAAATATTACAGGAGAAATTAATATGATAGATAACAGAAAACTGAACAACTAGCAAACATACAATCAAAATCAGTAGGAACCTCTATTCTAAAGTATATAAATCTCTTTTAAATATGCTAATTGCCATGCATCAATCAAAGAAAACACAATAAGGCCACTGGTCCACTACACCCTGTAAATAGCAGTAGAATCAAAAGCTTGCATTGGTCCTTTACAATAATGCTTTATATCTTTTGGAGAAACCTATATTCTTTAGGACGAACATCAACATCTCTTTTTTCCAAGCACATGCTGAATCTAAACATAATATTCACCATTTGAAGTCAAACAAAGAATAATATAAAATAACTTTTCTATTCAAAAATAGAATTATAAACTGATCAGAGATATAGAATTTGAACCAGAGCAGCCGAAGGATAATATGGATGATTTAAATTCCATTCTCTAAGATAGCATAGAGATAATTGGTCAGTGAATAAGTGGCTGCTTCATCATTGCACCAATCAAATAAACCAAAGAGAAATCAAGTAAACTATAGAAACTTAAAACAACTAAATAAGTAACTAAAATCCTAAAAGGTCCTATGCTAAGGAGCATTTTATCGACAATTGGAGCTGTGGCTGCATACAAGCATGCCTCTAGGTAGCTCATTACTCAGTGATTAAAAGGCTGCTTCATCATTGCACAAAATCTAAAATATTGCCATCAAAAAATAAAGAGATAGACAAGAAAATAAGAAAATAAAATCAAGAAAATACGAAAATAAAACTAACAGTCATTGATAGATAATACTTATATTTTTCTTAGGCTTGATAAATGCCTCAGATATTTTGGTGTTGCAGCTCCAAAAGATCCCATCAACCAAGGTAGTCATAGCTTTTATATAAACTTAGAATGTAAGTGAACATACATTACAAGTATTTGCTATTAATTAACTACAAGTAGTAGTAGCTCGTATTCACTTTAAAGTTCAATTACAAGGCCAGAATTGATAAATACAAAACTTGCAGGTAAAGAACAATATTTTTAAGTGTAATTATTATAAAATGACATGATAGAGGTTAGTTATGTACCAAAATATCATTGTGTAGGTTCTCTAATAAAAAACTATCCACTATGCACTGTTAATTAACAAAAAACTAATCATCTAATATAATCTAACCCCTGATTCTCAACCAAGCAGCCATTTTCATGTTTCAGATGAAGTATCAGGTATCTTCACAACCAATTTTTCTTCCTCAGGTATTTCTTGTTGAAAGATAAAAAAATAAATAATAATTAATATATAAATATTAATAAACTAGAAAGCATTAATTAATAACTAAAGATAATTTATACTAGTATAAGTTTTATATTGATATGTCTTGATCTGATCCAATTTCCAGCATAAACTAAGGCATTCACTGTCTTAGGAGCCAAAGAGCTCCTATAATCATTCAAGATTCTACCTCTAGTACTAAATGCTGACTTAGAAGCAACAAAAAAAATAGGAATAGTGAGGATATCCTTGGCCATTTTTGATAATGAGGAAAACTTAAGAGTGTTTAACTTCCACCACTAGAACATTAAACTTTAAATTTTCTTGAACCAATCCTTCATCCAAATAAACTTGCAAGTCACTTTTTGAAGGTTGGAAAGAACCACTAGCAGCCACAAACTCATTAAAATCTTGAAGTGGATCAAACATCCCACTATCAGGTCCACTACTACTAAAAGAATGGTTTGATGTGTCATGACCTACACCAACCATGCTAGAAGAGGATCCTTCCCTATCTGAATAGATGTCATAAATTTCTTGCAAGGCATTCCTAACCTTTTGAATTTGAATATTAAATTTACCATAACCAGAAAATATGCTAGGAAAAGTAAAGATGATGAGAGTCATTTTGTACCTAGGGTCTAGTATAGCAGCCTCTGCCATTAATATGTTGCACTCACCCCAATATTTGTCAAACTTTTTTCTCATCACTCTAGCCATATTCCTCATGTACTCATCAGCAGCCATAGATTGCTCCATCAATACCCTCCTAATATGACTAATAAAAGGAAGAAACAAATTGGGTGTAGGCTAGGCAGTACCAGATATAACTTTAGTAATAGTGCTGAATACCTCCAAAAACTTTCTAATCTTTCCATACTTGGCCCAATCTAACTCTGTAGGCAGCCACTTGTAATTTGCATCCAAGTTCGTATAATAAAAAAATGCATCCCTATAGGCAAAGCCAGATTCCAACATTAAGAAGGTGGAATTCCATCTAGTAGGTACATCTAAACATAACCCCTTTTTAGTAAGAATATCATTATGCCTAGTAACATCACCAAACTTTGCTAATCTAGATGGTGACTTCTTTAAGTACTTCACTATCTCCCTTACCTTCACAATGATACCCTCCATTCTTTAAGTACTTCTTTAAGTTCTTCACCATCTTGAACTAAAATGTTAAAGATATGTGTACAACACCTCACATAAAAAAAAAAGATCTTTAAAATGCAATTTGTTCATAAATGCAAACTTTTTCATCAACAACTTAGCAGCTACATCATTACTGCTAACATTGTCAAGGGTTATGGATGACACTTTATCTTGGATATTCCACTCTATAAGACAAGAAAAAATTGCATGAGATATGACAACACCAGTATGAGGTTGTTTCAACTCAATAAAACTGAGAATCCTCTTTTGAACTATCCAATCATTATGTATAAAGTAAACTATGATGCAAATATATCGTATAGTCTGATAAGAAGTCCAACAATCAACAGTCAATATACTTTTCCAATAGTTTTTAAAACATTTTTTAATTTTTCCTTCTCAGCTTATAGATTTTCATATAGTCACTTTTAATTATTTCTCTCAAAACCATCTCATAATTTGGATTCAAAACTTTTTAAAGGATATTAAACTAGTAATGCTTAACTATTATGAAAGGATACTCATGAACCATGATCATGGTAGTAATGATCTCCCTAATCTTGTACTGATCATAGTTCTTTGGGTCATAAAACATAGGAATAGGAAGTTCAGAGGTAGAACCATCAGGAAGAAGATTAAGAGTTTTTTGCTTTGGATCAAATACAACCTTAGCTTTAGGATTGATCTTAGTGCACTCTTGGACATGCCTCAACAAATGAGAGGTTGTCCCAGTATTCTATTTTTTAAATTTATGTCCACAAGCCTTGCATATACACAATAAGCACTCTTTTCTTCTATTATTAGGATCTTTACCCCATGCCTCATCAAGGTACTCCCAAGCTTTTGACTTTCTTTTTCTGGTCTCTTTGAGTTTGGCTCTATAGTTTCAGCTAATTAGGTTTCATTAGCAGCCTTCTCATTCTCATTTTTTTTTGCTTGTTCAATCTCCTAATTAGTTTGCTCAACTTCTTCAACAAGTTGAACTTCTTTGTCTGATGCAGAATTAGGTTCAGAATTCTCAAGGGTTGTCATTATAATCCTTTTAATCCTAGAATGAATTAACAATGATATAATTTTATATCAAAATACTATAAATATTAAAAAAATCATATAACATGGATCAAGTCAGTCAACATAAAAAAAAAAATAACTAGGGTACAAAAATAAATTGAAAATACTATAAACAGCTAGCAGTCAACATTAGACTAAACTTCATCAATTGATAAGCTAACATTTATAAGAATAAAAGAGTAAATTCTCTAAAAAAAGTAACAAAAATTTTTAAGTAGAAGAAATAGGAAAGAAAGATAAAAAACTTCATAAATAAATATAAGCAATTAACCTTAGCTTACTGGTTCTTTGTCCAGTGGGCAAGCTGCATGACCAATACCAATATACCATGGCTCCATGTATGATAGTCACAGGCTCACAACTTAAACTTCAAGACCATCATTACACCATCGATCCACTACTAGCCACTAGGAGGTCCACCGCCAGCTGAAGCAACCTTCATTAGGTTATTGGGGCTGCTACAGCTCTGGCAACCACCTATGGGCACTAGGATAGTAGCCAAAGCTCCGTGGAGGTTACCATGTCGAGAGAGCAACCAACATGAACAAATATCATCAGAAAAAAAAAATGCATAAATATCGTTCCTACCAGCTGCGCCGTCGATGGAAAAAATGGAGATCGAAAGAGAGGTAGAGAAAAATGGGATTAAGATTTCGGCCAGCTGCGCCATCGATGAAAAAAATCCAAGAGAGATGGAGGGAATCGAGATTAGGATTTTGGCCAGCTACACTATTGGCGGAAATATTGGAACAATCGGTACTGCTCTGGTACCAATTGTTGGAATAATCGGTACTACTCTGATACAATTATTATGCCTATGACTACTTGGAACCACAGTCGTAGATTTGATCTCTTGCGTGAACCTAGGTATTAATTCAAAAATATAAAGAAGAGCAAAAGTTGATGGTGGTAGCTAGGACTTGGTGTTGGAATTAGAGAGAAAAGAGAGATGAAAGTTAGGAAGAAAAGCTTTATATTGATTCCACTTATTATAAATATTACAATATCTACGTTTATACATCCTAGGATTTCTACTATATCACATGAATCCTAATAAACCTAAACTCCAGCTAAAAAACTTTTTTAGGCTAACCCAATATATGAAAGCACTCACCAAGCTCATGTACACCCATGTCTTCCATGCTCTCATCTCTTGGATCTAAATCTGATCCATACATGAGTTAGTCACCTTTAGATCTTATTGGACCAGTTCTTAAGATCCCTTAGATTAATCTCAATCCAAGACTAAATAGAAAATGCATCCTGTTCTATATGACACCGTCGAGCTAGCTCTGTCAGAAGCCAAGCTGGCTTGACTGCATCTCATCCAAACCCTATCTTCTATCTACCTGAGACAGTCGGCTCGACTGCACCCAAAGCTGGCTCGGTCTCAACTCGAGCCAGCTCGACTGTATATTCGAGCCAGCCCACCTATATGTCAGCCTCTTATCTTGGCTGATTCTTCTTCTGATTTTGGTCTTTTGCTTCACCTTGTGTCCTAGATTTTTGGAGCACCTACCAAGCCTCCTTAAGGTCCTCACATCTGAACCTTGAGCCCGTGCAGGGCTACATGCCACCTTCACCCTAAGACAACTTCTGTCCTAGCCCTAGGATTTACACCTATCCTAGTCTCCCAGAGCCAATACCCTGGCTCCTCCCATGGCCTCCCAAGACTTAGGAGTGCTATACCAAATCCTACAATCTCCACCTTGGTGCACCCAAGTCTTGGCACACCTGATAATATTTTTTTGCACGATCCTACTATCGTTGCATGCCCTGATAGCCACTTGTATACACCTTGCCATTGCCATCATTTTTTAGCTATTGAGCTCTCTTTGAGGCCTTTGGAATGATCACCTCCATCGCTGAAGACCTTGGCTTGCACCTATGCACCATCCTTGGAGCTGTAGGCACTCTTCTGCTTGGCAGCCACATCATTTATCCTAGATTTTCATGGAGAATCTATAACAATCCTATGCCGACGCCCGCTGCATACCCTGACACTATCTCTTCAGAACTATGTTTGTTCACCCACACGTGCTGCTCCACTTGGAATTATGCATCTTCAACGTTGGTGCTAGGATATTTGTCTGCTTGCACTCTGCTCTGAACTCATGTCAAAACTCTCTCCACTGGTGAAGCCAGCTCTACCCGGTATCTGAAACTAATGCCCACTTAATGCCGCAGAAGTCGACTTTGTAATCAAGTTTTTCGAGGCCAACCATTCAATGCTGCATTACTGAGCCTGCCGTTGCACCTCAAACACCGTCGGTGCTCTTTTGGATCCTTCGCACTCCATAGATCCCTCCAAAACTATCTCATATACACTGCACCCTGTAGGCTTCTCTGAAACCACCAAGAGCTCATATGACTCTTCACTTTTAGTGACTGAAATGATGGAATCCTTATCCCTCTTTTTTCCTTTCTTGTACTTCTTCTAAAGCAGACACTCTCGCTTAAAGTACCCTGCTTCACCACACTTGAAGCACTTCTTGGATCCTTTGTTGCTTTCTTGATCACCCTTCTTCTTCTCTTTTCTTAGCCTCTCTAAAACTATGAGACCCTCCTGGAAGACCACCATATTTGTCATCCATTTCTGCTGCTCGATAGACCTTAGTACTGATCCAATCTCCTCGTACACCAATGTCTCCTTACCATACAGCAACATCGTTACCAATGGATCAAAACTCTTGGATAGTGAATATAGCAGCAATAAACTCTTGTTCTTCTCTTCGAGCTCCACCTCAATGTTGAGCAAGTCCATGCTCATCTGATCAAATCGCTGAATATATCCCACAACATTCTCACCCTCTTGCATCCGAAGGCTATACAGTTGTTTCTTCAACACTAACTTATTGCACATATTCTTTCTCATGTATAACTGATGTAACCTCGACCATAAACCCTTGAATGTCTTCTCCTTCAATACATCATACAGCACCTTATCTACCAGACAAGTCCTAATTATGGCACATGCCCTTTTCTCCAAGGATTTTCACTCCTTGTCTGTCACCTCCTCCGATCTATTCTTCAAGGCTGAATCCAACCTAATCTAAATTAGTAGATCCTCCACCTTAATCTTTCACATCATGAAACTATCCTTTCCATCAAACTTCTCAAATCCTACCTTTAATCCACTATTCTCTATGATCAAACCAAATAAAAAATAGCCAGCAGGTAGATCTAAAAAATATCTTGACTAGGAATGGTGGACAGCAGCCCTTAGATCACTTCCTTCCGTACGAAGCCCGAAAAAAATCTTAGATTTGAACCTCACTGTTGATCTTTGCTAAAACTTGATCTTCTTCCTCCTTTATGCTCAACTTGGCTCTGATACCAATTATTAGAACAATCGGTACTGCTTTGATATCAATTATTGAAATAATCGGTACTACTCTGATCTAATTATTATACCTACGGCTATTCAAAATCATAGTTGTAGATCTAATCTTTTGCACGAACCTGGGTGTTAATCCAGAAATATAAAGAAGAGCAAAAGTTGATGGCGGCACCTAGGGCTTGGCGTTGGAACTAGAGAGAAAAGAGAGAAGAAAGTTAGGAAGAAAAGCTCTGTATCGATTCCACTTATTGTAAAGATTACAATATCTGGATTTATATATCCTATGATTTTTGCTATACTACATGAACCCTAATAAATCTAAACTCCAACTAAAAAATTCTCCTAGGCTAACCCAATACATGAAAGCACTCATCGAGTCCATGTACACCCATGTCTCTCATGCTTTCATCCTCTGGATCTAAATCCGACTCATACATGAGTTAGCCATCTTAAGATCTTATTGGATCAGACCTTAAGACCCCTTGGATTAATTCCAATCAAAGATCAAACAGAAAATCCATCCTATTCTATATGCCACCATCGAGTCGACTCTATCAAAAGTTGGGCTGGCTCGACTGCATCTCATCCGAACCCTATCTTCTATTTGTTTGAGACCATCGACTCAACTGCACCTTGAGTCGGCTCGATCTCAGTCTGAGTTGGCTCAACTGCGTATCCAAGCTAGCCCGTCTGTATGTCAACCTCTTATCTTGGCTGATTTTTCTACTGGCTTTGATCTTTTGCTTCATCTTGTGTCCCAAGTTTCTGAAGCACTTACCAAACCTCCTCAAGATCCTCATACCTGAACCTTGAGCCTGTGCAGTGCTACATGCCACCTTCATCCTCGGATAACTCCTATCCTAGTTTTAGGACTTACACCTATCCTAGTCTCCCAAAGCAAACACCCTGGCTGCTTCCATGGCCTTCCAAGGCTTGAGAGCACTACATCAAATCCTACAGAAAAAAAGAAAGAGAGGTTGAGAGACTAGGATTAGGGTTTCGGCCAGTTGCATCATCAGTGGAAAAAAGAAAGAGAGGCAGAGGAACTGAGAATAGGATTTTGACCTACTACACCATCGATGAAAAAAAGAAAGGGAAGCAGAGGGAACTGAGAATAGGGTTTTGGCATGCTGTGCCATTGGTAGAAAATGAAAAGAAAGGCTGGGATTAGGTTTTTGGCCAGCTACGCCATCGACTGAAAAAGAAAATAGAGATGGAGGAAATTAGGATTAGGGTTTCGACCAACTACGTCATCAGTGGAAGAAGGGAAGAGAGATGGAGAGCTCAAGTCATCGAGGAATGAAATGATCAATTGGTATTAGGATTTTGGCCAGCTATGCAATTATGCCTGCACCATTGGTGGAAAAGGAAAGAGAGGCAAAGAGGTTGAGTGGTTGAGAGTTGAGATGAGGGTTAGGGTTTGAAAGAGTATAGGAATATATATGCTGAGACTAATTGATCACGACCATCGATTCATTAATCCAGCGGTGATAAATTAATGCCTTCTTCAGCCACTGGATCAATAATTTGATGGTGATGATTAGAACTTATATATATAATACTATAGTAATGTACAATATATAGTATATATACTAAAAAAATACTAAAAATCTTATAAAAAAAATATTAGTATAATATGTATAAATATATATAATATAAAATTTATTTATTTATTTTATTAAGCTTTTATGGATCCAAATACGATCAAATAAAAGCTTGTTCTAGTTTGGATCATTAAGATATTGATTTTAAAAATTATGTTTGTCTTTGGTTCTACAATTTAACGAGTGAGTCGAACATGACTCAAAAATAATTTAAACATTTCAAACAAATCAAGCAACAAGCTAGACTAACAGTCCTAGTGGTGATCCTAAAATACAAATTGCATGTATATGAACCATTCACGTTAAGCAGATCTTACAAA
Source organism: Cocos nucifera (assembly GCA_006176705.1). Taxonomy (NCBI): domain Eukaryota; kingdom Viridiplantae; phylum Streptophyta; class Magnoliopsida; order Arecales; family Arecaceae; genus Cocos; species Cocos nucifera. The sequence goes on from QRFJ01000318.1 coordinate 756,520, forward strand.
AGTATAAGTATAATTACTTAAGGACTTCAAGAATAAGTATCAAGAATCATATAATTTTGGATTGTTCATGTATGTGTGGTTTGAATTTTATGATCACCATCATACAAATAATCAAAATAGTAATAAAAATTATTTATCTAAAAAATATCTTATAATTAGATGCCATTTGATTTTTGATCACTCATTTTTTATTTAATGGTCTAATTCTTTCTGTACTAAATTGATCATGATAATGATATCCGATTGAAGTAAAATTTTGATAGTATGCTATAAATATCATCAAGATCATTATTATAGATTATCGAATCCATCAATGATCTCTATATATCAGATCATTAAACGATCATTCATGAATGTTGAAATTAAATTTTATTGATCGACATAGCTAGGGCTATCGAATCGAGGTAGTATTTTCTGATGATACTCTAACAATAATTATTTAGATAATAAGCAGTGAAGATGAATTTTAAATTTTAAAATTATATCATATTCAAAAAAAATAAAAAAATTAAAATTAGCGATAATATTTTTACCATCGCTAATATGTATTAGCGATAGATTTCTGACTATTAGCAATGGAAAGCCATTGCAAATAAATTTATAAATTTTTTTAAAAAATTAATTATAATTATAATTAAATTAATTAATTATCGATGGCTCAATTTACCATCACTAATAATTTTTTTAAAAAATATTTAAATAATTTAAAATAATAATTTTAAAAATTATTAATATTAGCAATGATTTTTTTCATCACTAATAATATAATTCCATCACTAATAATCCTATAATAAAATTTTAAAAAAATAAAATTATTTTTTATTAGTGATGATAAAACATTATTACTAATAATTATCTATCATTGCTAATAATAATAAAATTTAATTAAAAAAATAAAATTACTTAGTATTAGCGATGGCTAACTGTCGTCGCTAATATTGTCGCTAATACCTATAGCTATGACATAGCCTTCACCACTATTGTTGCTAATAATTATTAATGATGGCTAAACTTCCATCATTAAAACTATCAATAAAAAAAGATTATTGACGATGATAAAATTATCGTCGCTAATTCTATCGCTAATATCCATTATTAGCGATGGTAAAAATATTATCGCTAATACTCTATTTTCTTATGGTGTATAGACCTTTGTGCCATTCTAGAGTCCTGCAGCTTTAAGCAATCTATTTGCTTAAAGCAGAAGGAAGATTGCTTAAAGCAGGACTCTAGGCTTAAATCCCACGCCCCCATCAGATTTAATCTATCCAAAATACCATAAAAATGGATCCAATAAAAGATAAGAATGAAGTGTTGGCATAGAGGTTTATCTCCCTAGGAGTTTGAATAGTTCAAACCTTTTGACTAATTCAAAGTCCATTCAAATTGAATAACTCCAAATTAATCCACATGGAGCGCATGCCAGGAGGGGCATGCATCCTTCTCTCCATGCACAAAATACCTGGGGACATGTGCTCCTAGAAAATCTCTAGGGGGTGCATGCCCTTTCCTTCAATTCCTACATGATTGGGTCTTGTCCTGGTGCCCCTTGCATGGATTTAAGATAAGCCCTGATCTCATTAGAATAAGCTTTGATCTGATCAAAACAAGCTTCAATCAGACTAGAACAAATCCATACAGGATTCTAGGATGAGTCAAATTCAATCTGACTCAATCAAGATGAACCAAAAAGATGACAGAAGAAGAAAGTCAGGTCCAATCGTATGCTAGCATAATTTTCTTGAGCCTGATTGGATCTAACCCAAATCAATTAAACTGGATTAGCCCAATTGATGACATCCAGATCTAAATTCTTATTTGTGTGATCTAGTTAGATTTAGTTCTATATGATAATGGGATATATCATGATCTCTATCATCGACATCATCAAAATATCTTTTGATGGATCAAAACTCTTTTGATTCATCCAATTAGAATCATCGATCATCAAGATAATTCTAATTAATCTCAAAATTCACTAGTGGCACCTAGCAGTTGTGATGGCAATCCATCAGAACTAAATACGAACCTCGATGCAACTACCTATGTGATTAGATTCTTCTATCATGAGCTCCAACAGGATCAAGATCAAGGTAAACTCGTCAGACCTAACACCCATCATATGAGTGAATCATTCGATTCAAGTTCGATGTGAAAAATCTAATAGAAACTTCTTTCTATTATTTCACACTACCATGGCCATTGTCTTAAGAACTCGATCTTATGATCATCATAGGGCTACTTCTTCTCTATCGAGGTTGATAGATCTTCTATTGGTGTAATCTAATTCATACAATGAACATGCTATAGCCAACATACACCTTAGGATTCCAAATGGCTAGTGGATTGAGTTGTGATATAGCCAAACTATAATACACTTAAGATGAACTACCGATGTACCTTAGGTCAAAGAACTAGACATACAACTGCAGCATCGAGCTAGTCATCGATGAGAAGATAAACTTTCTTATGCCTGCTCGAGATGGTCATACTCAGTGCCCCTATTCTCAATAAGTACTTATACTCTCACTTCAGTGTCTCCACACCATAGACTCAAGATTCATCTATCCTAAAAAAATGATCGTATACTGATCTTTCGGATCGATCATCATTCTCATGGTGATTCTACGATTGAAAGTAGTTTATGAGTTAATTATGATAACACCTGTCTTAAATTCTTAACTCTTGAGAATATATGTTATCATACCCATTAACTCAATGGATGTATCATAGATACTTTAAATACATAATATGATAAAAAATAATTTTTTTTATTAATTTTAAGTTAAAATTATAAAAATGCTCCTAGAAAGTATTTTATAGGTATCAGCCAATCTGGATTCTAAGGCACACATCTAACATAATTGTCCATGAAATCCCTTAAGCTTTCCTCTAGTTTCCATTAAGTAATCTTAATGAGTTGCCATCAATTCTTCACCAAAAATGAGGTAATCCATCCCAATCTCTCCTTCATACCAATCTTCAAGTCTCTCGACCATTAATTGGTCTGATTTGATGCCAGTGAGTCACTAGATTCAGTTGAAAACTCGAGGCCCTATTTCCACTTCCATGTTTATTTTTCTTCTCTTGCTGAACCGGCCATGGTTGCTGGGCATGGCTATGTTTTGTTGCCATCATGCTGTGGGTTTGGCCGACTTCCTCTCTTTTGAGAGATTTGCAGGCCTCTCTCTCTTTCCCTCTTGCTCTCTCTCTATCCCTTGCTCTCTCTATTCTCTCTTTCTCTCTCTTTGTCACTCTTCCTCTCTCTACATTCTCTCTTTCTCTTTAGATGCTTTAATGGGCCCGAGAAAAGGATCCAACGCTCTATAGACCAGTTGCCATATGGAGGGATCTTAGGTCAGTATTGTGCAACTAGAGGCTTTGAGCCGATATGGCATAATAGGGATCTTGGGCCGATATTGATCGACCATCTACCCATCCATTTATAATATTACAATATTAACCATGATTATTTATGATTAATCTAAGGATGAGACTTGATCCTATAGGAGACCATCTGAGTAGGAAGGTGTTGAACTAGGCACCTTACCCCCAAGTTCATAGATCAAGAGTGGATATGTATTCGCTATATTTGAGTTTAAGGTCAGTATAGGTAAGAATCCCTTTACATGATCATCTGTACGATATATGTATATATTTTTATATCATATATGGTGACTTTTGGTTTTGCACCAGATGATTATTGTTTGTCGCATAACTTATTGATAGGAATATGTAAAAAAATACATGATTCTTTATTGCTATACATATATCACATATTGAGCGCTTCAAATAAGATGTCAGCTATTTTGAAGTAGTATAAGAAATATAGTATAAAATTATGTTTCATTGAAAAGGATAAAATTGAATGATTTATTGTTTGAAAAAAGGAATTGGACTAGTCATGGTATGGATTGCCAATTATAAGCCAAATCATAACTCTTTATATGGCCAATTATGGGCCGAATCATAATATCTTGATTTGTAACCATAGGATGAAACGTGGATAGTATATGGTTTGCCACTACGAGTCAAAATATGGATATTATGGTTTACCACCACTGGCTCAAGTATAGATATATATTATGGTTTGTCATCGTAAGTCAAAGTATGGATATTATGGTTTGCCACTATTATGGTTCTAATAAGGGAGAGGACACCATTAGTCCCACATTAGTTGTGAGTCAAAAAAGACTCATACTTATATGGAAAGAATAGACTTTCCATGTGAGGTGCCTTTTAAAGGACAAACTTGTGAGGCCCACAGGCCAGAGCGGATAATACCTCATGTGTGGCCCATGGATCGGGGGCTGAGCCCTTGTCCTCAATAAATGGCATGCCAGGTAGGGGCAGAGGTCCACCCTTGCCAACTATGGGGCTCCTTGGACTATACGTAGTCGAGTCCATCCTTAATTTGGGGATTCTATTGTGGTTCTAATAAGAGAGAGGACACCATTAGTCTCACATTGGTTATGAGTTAAGAGGAAATATGGTTTATATGGATCGAAATCTTCTCTAACCTATGTGAAGCATTTTTTGGATTGGAATCCAATGTATAAAACTATGAGACTCATGGGTTAGAGTGGACAATACCTCATGTGTCGAGCCCAGATCTCTATAGCCACAATGTGGAATTCTAACCATTAAACTACAGCCATTTAATGTTTGATTGATTGAGATAGGTTCTTGCTTCTTACCGAGAGAGAAGGAGAGGTTCTTGCTTCAATTCTGTCTCACAAATGGTGGGGTGGCTTGAAGGAGGAAAAGAAATCTAAAACTGGAAAGTGAAAAAGTTTGACAATTCCTTGATATGTGTCCATCATCAACCTACCTAACATTAGGTCCCACATTGGCATGTGAAAAACTATTCCTACTTTTTTAGTTGTGCTTTTGTGTATGGAAGCATCTAGAAGAGCCTTTGCATGCTGCCAAACCATGACTGACATTGCTTGGTGGGAATTCCCAATACTTACCTCCTGGTGAAAGTATACAAATGATTTTAACCTTTTTTTTTTTGTTAAAGTTTGAGAGGACTGAGATACATGAGTTGGTGAATTTAAGTTTGTCTCCATTTGGTCGGGGATAATCTGGCATGAAAAAATAATTCTCATATTAGATTACCATATTTGATATGAAAAGTAGAAAATTGAGATGGTAAAATAAATGATGGGCTCTATGCTAATATTTTGGAGAGAGTAGGTAAAATAAATACCATGGATGGCTTTATTGTGGTTCTTAGTCCTACATTGATGGTAAATCAAGGGAGACTCGTGCTTGTATAGAAGGAATTGACCTTTTCACGTGAGACACCTTTTAAAAGGCAAAACCGTAAGGTTCATAGGCTAAAGCAGATAATACCTTATGTGCGACCCATAGATTAGGAGTCAAGATCTTATCCACAACAGCCATCATAGACTGAAATGTAGATTATAGTTTGCCGGTCACAGGCTAAAGCATGAAGATAAGATATATGAAACTACCATTGAACAATAGTTTTAGCTTGAACAACAATTTTAGCTTGATGATATATATATATATATAGGGCTTCGGTCAATGGAGCCCAGTTTATATCTTGTTGGATCCCCGACCATTCGATCAGCTCACATCTTCAAGACATGCATATGAAAAGGTGCGTTTGCTGAAAAAAATAGGCTGCTGCCTAAAAAAATTTCAAAAAAAAAACTTGAAAAAAAGTTTGAAAAAATTTTAGAAAAAAAGCCTAAAAGAAATTTTAAAAAAAACAAGCAAGGTGCTTTGAAAAAAAAAAAAAAAAAACACCTTTAGAAAAAAAAAAGCCCCTTCCTTCTTTAGAGAAAGAAGGCGCCTTCCCTTCTTTTTTTTTGTCTAAATTTTTTTCAGACTTTTTTCAAGCTTTTTTTTTTCAGACTTTTTTTTTCAGATTTTTTTTTCAGGTTCAGCAAGTTTTTTTTCTGAATTTTTTTTAGACAGCAGCCTATTTTTTTTCTAAATTTTTTCAAACACGAGCACATGCCTGTTTTTTTCTTCAACCGGCACATCTTTTCAGGTGGTTATCTCGAAGATACGTGCTGATCGAATAGTTGGAGATCCGATCGGATATAGACTGGGCTTCGATCAATTGGAGCCCACTTTACCTCTCTCTCTCTCTCTATATATATAATATTTTTTTAAATGAGAAGGATATTTGATAACATACATTTATATGCATAATTATGTGGATTTATTTGAGCTATGTTGAATAATTGGTACGAGGTTTTATGATTTTACCGATATTTTAATTTGGTTTATAGCTAATCTTTATCTTAAATTTATTTTATCTATATTGGTATGAGTGTTGGGGATTCTTATTGGGTTGTAAAGTTTATGGTATCTCTTTACTTTTTCTTTTTATAGTTGCAGGACACTTAGTCTCGGATGGGTCAGGCAGGGTGTTCTTGTGTAGCTATATAGTTGAATTTCTGGTACCAGATGAATATTAATTTGAATCTTTGTATTTGAGTAAACTCTTCTAATGATGGGTTTAGTTAGTTAGGCTATTATAGTTGAATTTTATGAGTAATTTAATTATTTTGGTGCCATCAAAAATTTTGTTCATCTTAAAAGCCTTGCATGATTTTTAGGGTACCAATCTAGGATTCATGTAATTGTGTCGCGCAGCCGATCGAAGCAATAGCTCTAAGGTATGATAGGGCCCTTTTTGGATGGCTGGACCAGCATCCATCTAATGACAGCAGCAGAATTTCCCTCAACGATCCAATCCAGCAAAAGAAGGTAGAAGGGAAAGGAAAAAGATTCCCCACCCATCGTCTTCGTGCCATCAGTACATACTTGTCCCAGTACGCCATTCCTTTAACTCATCGACGGCAAGACCAAAGTCGCTCCCCAAGACGTGATGAAGATGGCCAAAGCCCCGCATTGGGCTCTAAGCAGTCCGCCGAGCCAGCATCTGATCGTCCTGCAAAACGGGCGACATTCTTGAACGTAGAGGCCATGACACGACCATCTTCAACTCCACGTACGGCGACGGATGACGATCCTGCCACCAGAGAAACAGATTACTCATGAGGATGATAGCAACATATGGAATCATTCTCGTGGATGGAGCTGACGGTGATTACCCTCCAAGCCTGCTTCAGAGGCCACCCAGACTTCCGAATTTTCTCTTAGATTCGCTTTTATTGTCTTCGTAAAATTCCTTGCATTGTGATTCCCCGCTCCTCTCTACTATTCATTTACATCACTTGAAGCTTATGGGACCATGTATATCCATCCCCTCCTCCCTCCTCTATGACCCAGCCCAAACTAAAATTTGGCCCATGGTCCATCCATTATGCGACCTTAATTTCAAGTTACTGTATGCGGTTGGTTAGCTTGATTGCGATTGTCAATTGCCTGGTCGCTATAAGGTTACAATATACTTACGGTGCTATGCTAAAAGATAAAATACAGAAAGAAAATTTGACGGGGAAAAAAAAAAACATAACAAAGAAAGTCGGAATAAAAAGGCAAATAATATTTCAGTTTCTGATGTTCTACAGATTTAATTTTAGACAGCGCATTTCTCAGAAATAAACGGTTGATGGACTTTTATCTCTTAAAATTATTGTTAATATAAAATCTGTGATATTGTACCACAAAACCTACTACTAAAACAAACCTCAGACAAGTGCAGGGCCATTTGACAACTTCGTGGGATAAACAAACATGAGCACAAGAGATGAGTAAAGACACCAGATTGAAACACTCCGAAAGAAAGCAAGAAAGCAGAGTTGGGATCCTCTGCGGTGCAAAAGTCGCATCGCTATGTCCTCAGATAACCCCTCAACTCTATATCAAGCCAGCGGTGGCGTCTCGTATCCTCAGATAACAGGGATATCTCCTGCTGCATCTCCACCACCCTCTGCCACGACGGGCGAAGCGATATCTTATCCCACCACCTGATCACCCTCTTCCTCGACCTGATCAACGAGCAGCACTCGTCGTTCGACACCAAAAACTGAGTGTTGGGCAGGTGGAAGAGGTCGGCAAGCGTGAACTTGTCCCCCGCCAGGAACTTCGTCTCCTGCAGCCTCTTCTCGTACTCGTCCAGTACCTCGTTCAGCCTCTGCTTGTCCTTCTCGATCACCTCCCTGTCCGCCTCCATGGGCAGCTTGAATCCCAGGTTGAGCACCAGCTCAGTGCTTGGGCGGTCGAAGATCTCCACCTCGGTCTTCAGCCATTGGTCGATCGAATCCCTTTCGACGGTGCCCGTCTTGGCTAGAAGGTCTTTGTTCCCTTGGTGGGCATACGTCTCGGCGATGTGTTTGCAGATCTCCCTCGAGTCTGCAATTAAAACGGCGACACCAACCCAAGATTTAAGGCCGTTAGGATGCAACCGAGAACTGACTTAATTAGCTAGTGAATGTTTTTTCTTACCATGGCGGGTCCCATCCCCGTCCTGATATGAGAATCGTAGGCCCTGTAACGCAGCATAGAATTGATTGGTATTTAATCATTCTGGAGTGAAGCTATGCATGTATGTGCTTATTACCTTCCCCTGGATGCTGGGCATCCTTTTCAGGCCCTTGTAGTTGCAGGGGCGAATGAGCTGGAACTCGACATCCTTCTCGAAGAGGCATGCGAGCACCCTTGCAACCTCAGGCCATGTCGGGCAACCGGACACCTGAACACTCGCCATCTCCATTGGGTGGAAACAAGGATAATGGAGCAATGCACTGCTACTCTTCTGGGTTCGAGTGATCTGTAGGTAGGTGGTGGAGCGGGGCGGCTTTAAATATGGCTGGTGAACGGCAAAACGCATTGCTTCACAGCTACAAAATGTTAAAGGAAAAGGAAAAGAAATAAAGCAAAAGAGAAAGGGTTAAAGTGAGAGTTTAGCTGATGCCAAATCTGCATGGAAGTATACATCATGATTACCATGGGAATCAGATGGTAATCATGGAGACCAGTGCATTTATTGCTTTTGGTTAGAGCTGCTCCATTGAGACTCGGAAGCTTGATCTATAAGACTTACCATATGGATCGTGACGAGGAGATCTAACACTTTCAAACAAATGGGACGTACTCTTTTTTATATATATAGAATATACACTTTGGCGTTGATAATATCACATGAGGATGCGAGGCATTGGAATCAAATAGAGCGAAAGTTTGTCAGGGCCTGTCCAATCTCTAAATCATTTATCTCTAGAGATTCAAAAATTTACCATTTCTCATGACAGTTGACGGTGATGGCAATCAATTCATATCCAAAATTATGGATGTTTATAACTATCCAATTAGCTATCAACTCGCTTATCTTCGATCTAAACCGAACATGACTTGCAGATATGATTATAGTTCACTTCATTTTTGGTAGGGATACTAACATACAAATCATACTCTAATGACACACAAAACAGATTATACTTCCGCGCAAATATAAAAGATGCAAAAGAATGAGTAGCACCAAAATTAAATAATACATGAGTATAAATAGATATAACTGATAATATACCTGATATCACAATGTTGTATGCATGCGCATCTTGCTAAGTTAGTGTATAGATATGTCTCTAAGTACCGGTCCCCTCCTTTTGTCACCCTTGGAAGGGTATTGGAATTGCCCAAGCTCGAGCAATTGGGGCTTGAGGGTGGTCCTATTTACATAATTTACTCTGCTTTTGGCCGGCTTTTGAGTTGAAACTTTGTTCCTCAACTTAAGAGCTTCAATATATCCTCTTCGAAGGTTTCTAGCTTTTACCTAGGTTTCGAGGTGAAGAACTCTCATATTAAGCATTTGAGTTTTCCTATTCGAGAGAGCTCCTTGGCTTGGGCTTTCGAAGCATATAAGCTCATGGTATAGTTCATACTTACATTAAGCTGTGGTCTTCATGTTAATCTCATGCCTTCATTCCTTCGGTACATGCACACACACACACACACACACACACACACATACACACACACACACACACATATATATATATAGTAAAATACCTATCTCAAAGTCCTATCACTTGAGTGCCATCAATCAGTGTTCTCAAATCCCAGATCTCCATAGTCTCCAGTTGCTTGAATTGGTTCAGTCTTGGTAGCTTGGGGGTTCCATACTAACTGAAACTCCTGAACATTCTAATAAGGATATATCTATTTTATGGCCGTACTGGCCACATTTAAAACAAGCTTGAGATATTAACCTATAATTTTCAGTCTTATAGATACCTCCATAGTATTGAAAAACTAGTAGGATTTCATATATAGATTTCGAAACCATTTCGAAAATTATATAGCAAAAGACTTAGATTAATCAAATTAATCTATTAATGCATGTAAAAATACTTACATCTAGGATCTTATGACATGATATAAAGCATGTAATAAATCTGAAAATAAATAACATGCATAAGTATTAATCATATCAATACTGATCTAGATCTAATCTAGTAGGATGTAGAGATAAGATCTCTATACCTGATTGCGGGTCGAGAATTCTGTTGCTTATTACGTGGATGAGAACGTTGCTCAGACCTACATAGGATGTCTGGCCTCTATAGGTTGTCCACACGAGATTTCTAGGATGATTGGAGGTTCGACGATTGAAGATTTGTGCAGCATGCTAGCACCTTACAGGTCTCTCATGACGGTTGATCTTGATTCTTCTTCTTCTTTGGATCTCTTGGACCTTTTAAGGGATAAAGAACTTGAGGAGGACTTAAGAGAGATTATCTTCCTCTTTGATCTCTCAAAGATATGTAGAGGAAGAAGGATGAAAAGCTCTAAAGAAGAACACCTTCTTCTCTTCTTTTTTTCCTCTCACCAAGACATACTAGGATGTTGTCCTAAATAAAGCCCATGCCCCAAGGAGATGTGCGCCCAATAAAACCCATGCCCAATGACTTTATGCCATGGTGAAACTCTCTTGAAAATTCTATGCCAAGACTTCTTTTAAATAAAGAGATCAAGATGAGTCCCAGTCTAGGTCAAATACCTAAAATTAGAAAGTTCAAAGGAGCAATTGCAGGGTTGGCACCTCCTTATTTTTCTGGGCATGGGATACCAAAAACTTATGCTAATTTTCTTCTTTTGCAATGCCAAAAATTAGATCAAATCTAATTATAATAGGCACCTTGGTTGGATAGAGTTTTAGAATATGAAAACTCTATCAAATAGAGTTCTAGGTCAAAATAAGCAAGTTGTTTTGACCTAGCCAAAATTAATTTCCAAACCAAGAGGGAAGGGGGATAAGGGGCATGCATGGGCTTTTTGGGTGTGATGTTGGGCTTGGGTGCTTGGCACAAGAGAGAAAGAAGAGAGTCCCAATCAAACTGGGCTCTCATGTATTCTTTGGTCAAACCAATTCTAACTCCAATTAAATTAAGATTGTTGTAACCTAATTAAGAATGATCCTAGTCCAACTAGGAGTCTATTTAAATTAGATTAAATTATATTTAAATTTGACTAAAATCCTAAACTAATTAAAAATTAGATGCACATAAGTTCTAATTGAATAGAAAATTAATTTTTCTTGCAATTGGTTTATCATATAAATCAATTAGACTTGACCTAATCAAGTTCAAACTAAACCAAATTAAATCTCATTCAATTAGACTCGATCTCAGTCCTAATACTCAATCAAATTAAACCAATTAGCAACCAATTGCTAATTAATCCTTCTATAATACTTGCACTCGATCAAGCATCAATTGCATTGATGACTTGATCCTAAAATAATTCATAATTATTGATCAACCATTTGATCAGATAGAAATATCTTATGTGTGTGATCCCATAGGTTCAAACCTAAGCTGGTAGCATAGAAATAAATTTTTATACTAGTTGAAGTAACCATCTAGCAATGGTACGCGACGTCCGAATAAGTCGAGTATATAAAGCAACATTGTAGAACTCATTTGAATATGCTTATCATATAATTCATCTCTTTGACCTCTGTGTTTAGGATGACTTTGAGTTAAACTATTAATCTTGGAATAGTACATCCATATTGTATCTCAACTTAATCAGTCCCGTGACTCCTCATAAGGACTATCCTGACTAAGATTTTGCTAAAGTAAAATACAGTTCAACATAGCTCCTGAAATCTAGAGTGATCAATCCTATCTTGACTCATTCACCGACTTCATAAGTACTTGATTGTGCTCAAAAATCTTTTATCATTGAATTAGAAATTTAGAAAGTCCAGCATCAAAATATAGTGAGTTGCTTGCAAATCACCGTGGTGATCTCAAGTCGGAGGGATACTTATATCCATATCCCTTTGGAGCAAATCTTGACAATAGGATGCTCTAGAATTGATCATATTTAGTGATAATGTACCCCTATATCTCACTTATATGTTATACCAGTGTCTTCACACTCCTTGGTTAAGAGAACAATCAATCCATATGGCACATAATGACCTACACTCGATAAACATTATTGTCCAGGATAACAATGTATCATTTGGTTGTGAACTAATTTAAGGATTAAATGATAAATTCTCTCTTTATCAATTCTAAATAGTCCTAAGAACTTTATCACAACATAGGAGTTCATAAAAGAAAGATGTACACTTTTAATGAAAAAGCTAAAATAAATTTTTTATTTATTAATAAATCATATATTTTTATAAAATTAGCTCAACCATCAACAAGCTGATAATTGATTTTTGGACATTATTCTCAACAACTTCCACTTGTTCTAAAGCCACTCGGTACAGTATGTTATATTCATCTTCAATTTATGATTATCGAACTTCTTTACTGTAAGGACTTTAGTGAATGGATCGGCTAGATTCTTCTTTCCATCAATTTTTTGAAGATCGACGTTATCTCGATTCATGATCTTTCGGATAAGATGGTAGCAATGCAGAATATGCTTTGTTTGCTGATGTACTTTTGATTTTTTTGCCTGAGCAATGGCTCTAGTGCTATCGTAGTAGAGCATGACTAGACCATCCAGAAAGGATGCTATTTCGAGCTTGGTGATAAATTTTCTCAGCCATACAACTTCTTTGATAGCATCGGATGCTGCAATGTACTCTGCCTCACAAAAAGAATCAGCTACGGTATGCTGCTTGAAATTTTTCTAATAGATTACTCTACCATTAAGGATAAATATATATCCCGATATACTTTTGCTATCATCATGGTCAGATTAAAAACTAGTCTGTAAACCTATAAATTTTAAATCTGACTCACTATAAACTAACCACTAGTCCTTAGTATTTCTTAAATACTTTAGAATAATTTTTACAACCTTCTAATAGTTTTCCTTTGGATTAGATTTATATATACTCACCACTCTTAGTGAGTATATCACATTTGGTCTTGCACAAGTCATGGCATACATAATAGAGCCTACTCCAGAGGCATATAGAATTCTACTTATATACTTTCTCTCTTGAGGTGTTGTCAGATAATCCCTCTTCGAGAGAAAAATTTTATGACCTATCGAAAAATAGCCTTTTTTTAGAATTTTTCATGCTGAACCGCTTCAGCATAGTATCTATGTACGTAGATTGAGATAACTCAAGCATCCTCTTAGATCTATCCTTATAGATCTTCATCTTTAGGTTGTAGGATACTTCTTCCAAGTCCATGGAGAACTGAGATGATAGCCAAACTTTTATTTTTTATAATATAGAGACGTCAATCCTGATTAAGAGAAAGTCATCCACGTACAACATAAGGAATACCATGACTAAACTATTTACCCACTTTTATATGTAGGGCTCTTCTCCATTCTTAATGAAATCATACATTTTGATCATCTTATTAAAATATTTTTTTTAATTTTGAAATACTTACTTCAATCTATAAATGGATTTCTTAAGCTTGCACACATTGGACTCATCTATAGATGTGAATCTTTCAGGCTGTATCATATATATCTCTTCTTCTAGTTCTCCATTCAAAAAAACTATCTTCATATCCATCTACCAGATCCCATAGTCCATATGGACAGTTATTGCAAGTAGAATTTCAATGAATTTGAGCATTGCTATAGGAAAAAATATCTCATCATAGTCAATACGATAACATTGATAATACCTCTTGATAATTAGATAGACTTTATAGATCTCCATCTTTCTATCTATGCCCCTCTTCCTTTAGAAGATTCACTTACACTCAATGGGCTTAACTCCTTTAGGTGGATCAACTAATGTCCATACGTCATTGACCTTCATGGACTCCATTTCGGATTTCATGTCTTCAAGCTATTTCTCAGAATCAGATCTTTGCATTGCATCCATGTAGATGATCGAATTCTCATCATTCTCATCGAGTTTGATAGGATCACTGTCCTAAATCAAGAAATTATAGTATCTGTCTGGCTGATGCGGTACTCTACTGGATCGTCTCAAAAGTGTAGGTACATTAGGCTTTGGATTTGATCTAATCAAATTTGGTTTAGATTCAGTTAATTATATCAATTTTTTTATCTATCGAACTTTCTCAAGTTCAACTTTACAGACACTAATTCCTTCTCTAAGAAACTTCTTTTCCAAAATGAATACCCTATTACTAACGAACATCTTTTGTTCTTTAGCATGGTAGGAGTAGTAAATCCTAATTTTCTTGGGGTACCCTATAAACATACACTTATCAGATCGAGGTTCAACTTTATCTATATATAAACGTTTGACGTAGGTCGAACAACCCAAACTTGAAGGTGACCCGATCCATATCTCATATGGAGTCTGTGCAATGGATTTACTCGGAACATTGTTCAATATAAAATAATCTCAAGAGCTAACCCCAAAACAAAATAGGCAGACTAGCAAATTCCATCATGGATTGAACCCTATCTAATAAAATTTGATTTCTCCTTTTCGATACACCATTATGTTGTGGTATCCCTGGAGGAGTCCACTATGAGAGAATTTCATTCTCTCTTAGATATATCAAAAACTCATTGGATAGGTATTTACTTTCTTGATCTGATCAAAGAGTTTTAAAATTTTTTTTAGTTTATTTTTTATTTTATTATGAAATTATTTGAATAATTAAAATAATTCAGACTTATATTTCATAAAATAGACATACTCATATCTAGATAGATCATCAGTAAACATAATGAAATAGGGATATCCACCTCTAGCACAAGTATTCAAAGGTCTACATATATCACTATATATGAGACTTAGAACTTCACTGGCTATTTCACCTTTTCTAATAAAAGATAATTTCATCATCTTCCTAAGAAAATTGAACTCACAGATCGGTAATGATTCACCATCATCGACATCGAGGATTCTCTCTTTGGCTAACCTGTTTATCCTGTTCTTATTAATATGACCAAGCTTATAATGCCAGAGGTAGGCATCCATGATAGTATTTTTTTTAGAGTGTTTATTAGATGTGTACATTATACTCACAGATTATGATAAAATATAAATTATATTTTTTTATTATCCATGCATTATTATAACATTATTTATAATGATATCATAATAATATCTTTTTATTAATATATGAAAGGCTAATAGATATCATATTCATCATGAATGATGGATAATAATGATAATCACTCAAATTGAAAACCTTTGTATTGAAAACAAGCTCGACAATTTCTAAAGCTAGGACTAGAACAAGATTTTCATCCCTAACATTCAGGAATCTCTCATCATTTTCAAACTTTCTACTCACTTGAAGTCTTTACAATATTTGCAAATATGTATGAAACTATCGGTATCCAATATCCAGATAGTAGAATCATAAATAAAGAAATTATAAGATGTTATTATATAACATCCTTGATAAGCAACTCCTTATTTTTTTCTTGTTCAGGGTCAAAGAAAGTAAGATATTAGGATAATTCTTCTTCTTATGACTTTGCTTCTTATGGTAGAAGCATTTTGCCTGATTTTGGGATCTTTTATTTTGACTTGACTTAGAAGTCCTAGAACAAATCTCTTTGTGCTGCTGAATAATATTCAACTTTTGATACTTATTATTGAAGTTGAGTCTTATAAGTATAACACTATCTAATAGTGAACGGAGCAACTAGGGTTTAGCTTTAATCTAAAAGAAAAAGAGAACAAAGACCTATTAGCATATGAATTATTTTAAGCCTAAAGACTTAGACTTTAGTGTAAAGATTCTCTCACTATTTTATACAAATTGATAGTCTCTACCTCCAATTCGAGGAATTACTTTAATTTCTTAGTAGGTACTAGAATCCTCATAGACGATATATGAGCATGAGAAAAGTTTTGGCCAATCTGTGTGCATCTATGGGTAAGTTCTTAATCAATTATTTTTTAAAATAATTTTTAGTATCACATTTTATCATAGATATCTTTTCAGTAGGTTAGGACCTCCATTGAAAGTCTCAATTAGGTCCAACCATTAACATAACTGAGTTCAGTGCATCAAACGAATGATGACCAGGCCCAAGAAAAGCTTTAGCTAACCTGATCGCCATTCAGAGAGTACAACCTAATCATCATATGATAAATGATAATTCTAATATCTCGATGAATACCAAGCATAAGGCATCTCTAATATCCATCCAGACTATTAGACCCATTACCATCCATCTTAATGAGAGTCTATGATCTTGTTATTACCATAATAATTTTATTTTAAGAACCTAATAATTTAGAAAATTTAGTTAACTCATTTTAAGAGGAAAAAAAAATAACCAACTAATCACGATCCTCCCACAGATTTTATCAAGTCAGATTAATGGAGACCAGGGATAAACTGATCTAGGGGCATCTAAATCAGTCACACTATTTTACCTAATTGACATGGATCAGCCCGAGTCATTAAATGATCTAATCAAAATATAATTTCACCAAGATGGCCATGTAAGTGAGATCGATGGAGGGATATGCCATCAACTCATCAAAAATCAAATTAGTGCGAGTAGCTTTCAATTAAAGACCACCAATTTAAACTACCAGACTTACCTTAGACACCAACTAGTTAATTAGTTTTGACTGGATCTACATAACAATTCAGGCTAGAATAGTGAGCCAAAAATAAAGTCCATTTAGTTCTCATTAAAAACATGGACCTGACCAACTATAACTATTGCAATTGATCTAGAGTATCCTTGACTTAATCTAAGACAATATTTGATTAGATTTAATTAATTACTCTAATTAAGTCCATTGTTTAATTTAATCTTAGGTCTAATCTAATTAATGAACCTAATTCATACTAATCCATTAATCCATGTGTTATGATTTTATCTTAGGATCTTTAATTCTCAATTTTAGATCCTAATTGATAATCCTTAATTTTTAATTAAGTATTGGGCTGATGGGTTGAAATTTGACATTTGAAAATAGTTTTCATGTTTTATAAAATATTTTTATAATCTAATTTTGTCCATTAAATGGGTCGACTCATTTTAGAAATGGGTCGGCTCATTTCATAAACAACAATTAGTTGCATATTTGAATCAATAACAATGCAAATAATATAAATAAAATCATGAATCTATTTTAGATCTAATCTAAATGATCATAAATTTTAGATTGAAATAATTTTAAATCTATTAAATTATAAATCTTTTTAGATCATATCTAATATATTTATGATTAGTTTTTAGATCAGCATGTACTATGATAACCTTTTCACTATAAGGGATAAATCTTATAGTAGGACAATCTTATAAAATCAGTCCATATGACTTAAAAATTATTTATTTTAGATTTAAATCTAATGATACAATTTAGATCTAATCTAAATTATCATATCAAAATATGCATATATACAATTTAGGCTTGTCTTGTTGATAGGTTCCATCATAAGATCCTTATTTTTCTTGATGGGAAAACTTATTATAAAAACTAAATGAATGTACAGAGCTCCCAATTGCTTGAAATTTTATAGGTTTTGTTGGGGATAAACTCCGCTCCTATCGAAGTCCAGTTTGATGCTTAGCCTAATGCAACCGATAATCACGAAAGAGTTTCGATTGAAAATTCTTCCTCCAGCGGCCGAACCCCAGACGACCTCCTCCATCGGTCGAATTTTTTTAGGAGCCGAACTTCTTTTGGACATCTCCTTCAGTCGGATTCCTCTAGGAGCCGAACTCCTTCCAAACTTCTCTAGCAGTTGAATTTCTTCAGGAGCCAAACTTCTTTTGGACATCTTCTTTAGTTGGATTTCTTCAGGAGCCAAACTCCTTCCAGATGTCTCTTTCAGTCAAATTTTTCCAAGAGCCAAACTCCTTTCGAACTTCTCCTCCAGCAGTCAGATTTTTTCAGAAGCCAAACTCCTTCGGAACATCTCCTTCAGTCGAATTTCTCCATGAGCCGAACTCCTTCCAGACATCTCCTTCAATCGGATTCCTCCAGGAGATGAACTTCTTTCGGACTTCTTCTCCAGCAGTCGGATTTCTCCAAGAGTCGAACTCCTTTCGGACATCTTCTTTAGTCAGATTCCTTCAGGAGCCAAACTCCTTCCGAACTTCTCTTCCAGCAGTCAAATTTCTTCAGAAGTCGAACTTCTTTCGAACATCTCCTTCAATCAGATTTCTCTAGGAGCCGAACTACTTTCGAACATCTCTTTCAGTTGGATTCCTTCTGGAGCCGAACTCCTTTCAGACTTCTCCTTCGACAGTTGGATTTCTTCAGGAGCCAAACTCCTTTCGGACATCTCCTTTGGTTGAATTTCTTTAGGAGCCAAACTCCTATCGAATTTCTCCTCCAATAGTTGGATTTCTTCAGGAGCCAAACTCCTTCTGGACATCTCCTTCAGTCAGATTCCTCTAGGAGCCAAACTCCTTCCGAACTTCTCCTCCAGCAGTCGAATTTCTCCAGGAGCCAAACTCCTTCTGAACATCTCCTTCAGTTGGATTTCTCTAGGAGTTAAACTCCTTTCGGACATCTCCTTCAGTCAGATTCCTTCGGGAGTCGAACTCCTTCCAAACTTTGCCTCTAGCAGTCAGATTTCTCTAGGAGCTGAACTTCTTCCAGACATCTCTTTCGATCGAATTTCTTCAGGAGCTAAACTACTTCCAAACTACTCCTCCATCGATCGGATTTCTCTAGGAGCCAAACTCTTTTCAGACATTTTCTTCAGTCGAATTTCTCTAGGAGGTGAACTTCTTCCGAACTTCTCCTCCAGCATTCAAATTTTTTTAGGAGCCAAATTCCTTCCGGACATCTTCTTTAGTTGAATTCCTCTAGGAGCCAAACTCCTTTTGAACTTCTCCTCCAGTAGTCTGATTTTTTTAGGAGCCAAACTCCTTCCGAATATCTCTTTCAATCAGATTTCTCCAGGAGCCGAACTCCTTTCAGACTTCTCCTTCAGCAGTCAAATTTTTCTAGGAGATGAACTCCTTCTGGACATCTCCTTCAGTCGAATTCCTTCAAGAGTTGAACTCCTTCTGAACTACTCCTCCATCGATCAAATTTCTTCTGGAGCCGAACTCCTTCCGGACATCTCCTTCAGTCGGATTTCTCTAGGAGCCGAACTCCTTCTAAACTTTTCATCCAGCAATCGAATTTCTATAGAAGCCGAACTCCTTCTGAACTTTTCTTTTAGTCAGATTCCTCCAGAAGCTAAACTTCTTTCGAACTTCTCATTCAGTCGGATTCTATACGTCTGCTTCCATCGGACAGTTACGACTGCTTCCATCGGATGGTTACGACTGCTTCCACTGGATGGTTACAACTATCATTTATCAGCCTGCTACTGACAACCCCACTACTAGATGGTTATGATTGCCATTATCAATCTATTACGAGTGACACCTTTTTTCATAATAAATTTCATGTGGCCCCGAGTGGCCCATTACCGAATGGTTATGATTGACACTATCAATCTACTCCAGACTCCGTCTATAAAAAGGATCCTTCAGATACATTTTCTCTAAGCTCTCTTCTTCTTCCCAAAATTTTACTGAATTCTTATCTGAGCACTCCATTTCTGTTGGCTAGAAGAACGGACTTGATCATCGGAGGATCCTGTCGGAGCCACCACCTCCGACTTTGGAGGAGACTTTATTTTGTAGGTCACCAGCAGCAATCTCATCTTCTCCAACTCCAGCTCGATCCAGCGTTAACCAGATTCTACACTAACAGGATTGGCGCTAGAGGAAGGGCTCTCCATTCTTGAGGTTCTCTTGATCTTAAAGAAGTGCTCGGTAGCATTCTCTCTTCTTCTTCTCTAAAGTTCTTTTCGAAAAAGAATGCCTCCCAGAAAAGCTTTGACCCGATGATCAACGATCTCTACGGCTAGATCTCATCTAGATCCATCCATTCCCACTCTAGCTCTGATAACTCAAGCTCTACCTACAGCCATGGTGGATGCGGAGGAGTTCAACCTACTGATCTAGCAGATTCAAGATCTCACGGAGGTGGTGTAGGCCATACATCGATAGGCTCCAATGTCAATTCGGCTAGAGCAGGCTCTTCTGAAGCTCTATGATTTGATCAGAGAACGACCGACTTGGGCTAGCCGACTGGTGACCTCCAAAAAGGAGAAATAGAGGGTGGAGAGCCATTGCTCGGACCATGATTCAATCTTGGGGGAAGCTTTGCCCCTGTCCCATCAGAAAACTATAGAGATCAATGATCATGAAGATCTCCTAAATCAGAGGCTCCAGGAAGTGAGTCGATGGATTGAAGAGCTCCGTCATACTCCCTCCTCACACAGTAATAATATTTACACTGATCCTCCTTTTTCTCAGAGGAATATGTAAGAGCCCATTTTGTCGAACTTCAAGCTTTCCCAATTTGAAAGCTACGATGGAACCTCTGATCTGATCGATCATTTGGAGGCCTTTTGGACTATGATGCTACTCCATGGTACACTAGATGCCATCTTATATTGAGCTTTTCCATCCATCTTAAAGAGAGCAATAAGAAACTGATACTCGGCATTGAAGCCGAGTACGATTTTCTCTTTTGATCAGATGAGCCATCAGTTTGAGGCTCACTTCATCAGCAGCCGACGTTCACGTCGAGGTTCGGATTTTTTGATGCATATCAAGCAGAAGAAGGAGAAATCTATCCGAGCTTATGTCATCCAGTTTAATGCTGCTGCATTGGAGGTCCAAAATCTGGACCAGTCTATTGCAATGGCCGTACTCAAGGATGGCCTTCAGAAGAATGATTTATTATTTTTCCTGAAGAAGAAGTATCCCAGGAACTTTATCGATCTACTAGCTCGGACTGAAGGATATGCCCGAGTGGAAGAAATCTTCAAATTGAAGGATGAAAAAGCCACAGAAGAGCGACAGACGGATGAATTTAATAAACCCATAGTTGATGGAGAGCCGAATGAAGTTCGGCCATGCTCACGGACTCCCTCCGAGCGTAAGTAAGCTCAAACTCCTCGAGCTCCTCGTCAAAAAAGTTTCGACAGAAGGGCATGAAAAAGTTCTTCCCACAGAAGGTTTCACAACTATGCCTCCCTCAATGTTCCAAAAACACAAGTGTTGATGGAGATCAAGGAGTAACTGTCGAGGCCAGAAAGGATGCGCACTCATCCTGGCAAATGCAATGCTAATAAATATTATCTCTATCATCGTGACCATGGCCACGATACTGAAAAATATATTTAGCTCTAAGACGAGATCGAGGAGCTCATCAGAAGAGGTCGCCTGGGTCGATTCCTCAGACGTCGGCTTGAAACAAGAGAAGATCGGTCGAGGGCACTACCGCAGCCTGAACCACCAAGGAGGAAGGAATAATAAGGAGATCGACCACCTCTTGGCATCATCAATACTATCTCTGGGGTACTTTGATGAGAAGAGGCCAGTGGATCTGGGAGATCAGTGAAAAGATGGAGGGCTGAAGAATCCATAATCTTCACTGAGGTAGATGCACGGAGAGTATAGTTTCCGCACAATGATGTGGTTGTAATTTTTTTTAAATATAGCAAAATATGATGTACATCGCATCTTAGTTGATAATGGAAGTTCGGCTGACATCTTGCTTTCTTCAAAATGTCAAAATCTAATAGTCAGCTTGGATCAATAAACTCGCTAGTAGGCTTCACTGGCGCTGTAGTACCAGTTGAAGGTGTAATGATTCTAATTGTGACTGCCGGGCAATATCCAAAATAATCCAGAGCATAGGTGGATTTTTTGGTAGTAAAGTTTCCTCTGCTTACAACGTAATTCTCGACCGACCTGGTTTAAATGCACTTCGGATGGTGGCATCCACTTATTATTTGAAGATGAAGTTTTCGACAAGTTATGGGATCGAAGAGGTCAAGGGAGATTAAGCTCTGGCAAGGCATTGCTACTCAATTACCTTACGAAAGGAAGCATAGTCTGACACTTATCCTATTGACGGGCTAGATGTCCATGATGACTTTGCCGAAGAGCGAGACGAACCCATAGAAGATCTTGTGACCATCCCCTGAATGATGAAAATACTGAGCATACAGTGCAAATTGGCTCCAATCTAGAAGATGAAATTTGGGAGCAGCTCATCGCCTTCTTACGGAGGAATGCCGATGTTTTTGCTTGGGTTCCGATAGATATGCTTGGGATTGATGTCGAGGTTATGGAACATCGGCTGGCCATTGACCCCAAGCATCGACTAGTGAAAGAAAGAGTTTGAGGCCATGCACTAGAAAGGCAGAAGGTAATAGCAGAAGAAGTCGATAAGCTTCTCAATGTCGGATTTATCCGAGAAGTTAGCTATCTGACTTGGATCTTTAATGTGGTCCTAATCAAGAAAGCCAATGGCAAGTGGAGGATGTGCATCGACTTTAAGAAGATTAACAAGACCTGCCCAAAAGACAGCTATCCTTTGCCAAGAATCGACCAACTGGTGGACACAACTTTAGACTACGAGCTTCTCACCTTCATGGACGCCTTCTCTGGCTATAATCAAATTTGGATGACATCGGAGGATGAGGAGAAGACTGCTTTTATTACTAACCATGGTCTTTACTGTTACAGGATCACGCCCTTTAGGCTTAAAAATATAGGTGCGACTTATCAGTGCTTGGTTAATAAAATCTTCAAGGAGCAGATCGATCGTAATATAGAGGTTTACGTCGATGACATGCTGGTCAAAAGTCGAAAGACTATCAATCATATTGCCGATCTTGAAGAGGCTTTTGATGCGCTTAGAAAATACAAGATGAAGCTAAACCCAACCAAGTGCGCCTTTGGGGTAGCCTTAGAAAAATTTTTGGGATTCATGGTCTTAAGATGAGGGATCAAGGCTAACCCAAAGAAAATTCGAGCTATCCAAAAGATGACCGCTCCGAAGTCCATCACGAAAGTTCAGCGCTTGACTGAAAAGATGGCATCCTTGAATTATTTTGTCTCTAGATTGGTCAAACACTGCATGTCCTTCTTTCAAATCCTCAGGAAGCCGAAAGATTTTCGTTGGACTCAGGAATGCCAAAAGGTATTCGACGAGCTCAAGAACTAACTCAGCTTGCCCCCTACTAGCCAAACCCGAATCCAAAGAGAAGCTGTTTCTCTACTTCGCGGTCTCTCCTACGATGCTAGCGGTAGTCTTGGTCAATGAAGAGATGAAAGTACAGCCACCAGTATACTACATAAGTCGAATCTTAAGGGATGCCGAGACTAGATATACAAAGCTGAAAAAATTGACTTATGCTCTTCTGATTACAGCAAGAAGACTTCGACCTTACTTTCAAGGACATGCTATAACACTTTTTACTGATCAGTCGATCAGAGCAATTCTTCATCAAATGGATGCTTTTGGAAGAATTACAAAATGGACTATTGAATTAACAGAGTTCGACATCAACTACCGACATCGGCCAGCAATTAAGGCTCAAGCACTGGCCGACTTTATAGTTGAATGTACCATTCTAGATGAAGCCAAGCTTGAGTAGAATGAGATCGACATCCCATGGTTACAGATGAGTCTCTCCGAAGAAAGTGCCAACCTTTTCAAAGGTTTTTGGGCCCTTTACATGGATGGTTCATCCAACTCCGTTGGAGTAGGTGTGGGGTTAGTTTTAGTCAACTCCAAGAGAGTTGTCGTCAAGTACGCGCTATGCTTCAAATTTTCTGCAACTAATAATGAGGTCGAATATGAAGCGTTGATCGTCAGATTAAAAATAGCAAAAGAATTAAAAGTATATTGGCTTCAAATCTACAATAATTCTCAATTAGTGGTCGGCCAAGTTAGTGGCAACTATGAAGTACGGGAGAAAAGTATGATGAAATACCTTGAGAAAGTAAAGGATTTGACTTCGACCTTTGGTAGTTTTGGCATTCGACAAATTTCGAGGATAGAAAATATGAGAGTCGACCTCCTTTCTAAATTGGCCATTTCAGTCCCAGTCGAACTGTCCAAAGAAGTATTTTTTGAAACTCTAAAATGCCCAAGCTTAGAGAAATCACAGCTCGTTATACAGACAGAGCTCGAGCCGAGCTGGATTGACCCGTTAGTTGCCTATCTCAAAGAGGAAGGTCTTCCTCATGATCAGAAAGAAGCTCGAAAACTTAAGAATCAAGCCTCCTGATACGTTTTGTATGAGGATAAGTTGTATAAAAGATCATATTCGCTATCGCTGTTGAGATGTCTTCGACCTTCAGCGACCGACATCGCATTATGGGAAGTACACGAGAGAATTTATGGAAGTCATATAGGAGCCAGATCCCTATCATAAAAACTACTTTGGTAAGGGTACTATTGGCCGACCTTGTACCATGATTCTATGGAGTATGTCAAGAAATATGACTGCTATTAAAAAAATACAAACATAAAAAGACAGTCGGCCTTTGAGCTTACTCCACTAAGCACACCTTAGCCATTTGTGCAGTGGAAAATGGATATACTTGGCCCTTTTCTAACGGCATCCGGATAATGAAAGTTTCTCTTGGTTGCGATCGACTACTTCATCAAATGGATCGAAGCCGAACCACTAGCAAAAATTACTGAGGCCAAGGTACAGGACTTTGTCTGAAAGTTAATTGTCTGTCGGTTCGGTCTATCCTGAACTCTCATAACAAATAATGGGTGATAGTTCACTGCGATGAGGTTCGCTGAGTTCTGCGAAGATCTAAATATATCCCATCACTTCATGTCGGTAGCTCACCCACAGGCAAATGAGGAAGCTGAGGTGACCAATCAAACCCTATTGTAAGGCATCAAGATAAGACTCGATAGAGCAAAGGGGGCCTAGATGGACGAACTCTACCACATCCTCTGGGCATACCAAACTACTCAAAGACTACCGACTAGGGAAACACCATTCGCCTTGGCCTTTGTAATGGAGGCAGTCATCCCAATTGAGCTTAAACTCCCATCAGCATGGGTCGTGGCCTTCAATGAGTAGCGTAATTCATAGAACCTTAGAGTCAACCTCTATCTGCTAGAAGAAAAAAGAGAAGAAGCCCAAGTTCGGATAGCGGCCTATAAGCAAAGGGTGGCCCAATATTATAACTCCAGAGTCAGAGATAAAATATTCAAAGTGGAGGACTTAGTACTTCGACGAGCCGCTATCTCTCAGCTTCAAAGCCAGAAAAAGCTTGCCCCAAATTGGAAAGGATCCTACGAGGTCATGAAAGTCATTCGACCCGAGACATACTATTTGAAGGAGCTCGGGGGGATAGATCTACCTTGACCATGAAATTTGGAAAATCTATGAATGTATTATCGATAATTTAATTATAATAAAATTTTTCTACTTCAACTCCCTAATCTTTGTAGTGTCCTAGTGATAAAGGACTATCCTACGAACTTAATTTCACGACAAATATAGCCCGTTAGGAACAGGAGGAGAACCTCATCCTAACATGAGCAAAATCGAAGGCCTCGTTCATTTTAGACGAGATGAGGGGAGAAGCTCTGACAATGGCCCTTATGTGCTCCTTACAGTCTTGTTAGAGAATAGGGAGGAGAACTCTCATCCTAACATGAGCAAAGTTGAAGGTCCTTGTTCATTCTTAGATGAGATGAGGGGACAGGCTCTGACTGCGGCCCTTATGTATCCCTATAAGCCCATTAGGAATAGGAGGAGAACCTCTTCCTAACACGAGCAAAGTCGAAGGTCTCGTTCATTCTAGACGAGATGAGGGGAGAGGCCCTGACAACGGCCCTTATGTGGCCTTACTGCCCATTAGGAATAGAAGGAGAATCTCGTCCTAACGTGAGGAAAGTCGAAGGCCTCATTCATTTTAGACGTGGTGAGAGGAGAGGCTCCAACAAGATCTCCTTCAATTTCAATAGGAGATAAGATCTCCTTCAACCTCGGCTGGAGATAAGATCTCCCCCGAGCTTCAACTTCAGCCTTCGTTGAAGATAAGATCTCCCCCGAGCTTCAACGTTAACCTCAATAGGAGATAAGATCTTTCTTGAGATTCAACGTCAATCTTAATAGGAGATAAGATCTTCTTTGAGCTTCAATCTCAATGGGTGCAAAACTCAAAAAAGAACTTTGGTAGTCATCTTTTTTGTACTCTTTTTCTTCAAATTTCAAACTTGAAAGTGGAGGGACTATTGTTGGGGATAAACCCCACTCCCATCGAAGTCCAGTCTGATGCTTAGCCTAATGCAACTGGTAATCACAGAAGAGCTTCGATCGAAAATTCTTTGTCTAGCGGCCGAACCCCAAACGAACTCCTCCATCGATCGAATTTCTTTAGGAGTCGAACTCCTTTCGAACATCTCTTTCAATCGGATTTCTTTAGGAGCCGAGCTTCTTTCGGACATCTCCTTCAGTCGGATTGCTCTAGAAGATGAACTCCTTCTGAACTTCTCCTTCAGTCGGATTCCTCCAAGAGCCGAACTTCTTCCAAACTTTTCCTTCAGCAGTCGGATTTCTTTAGGAGCCAAACTTCTTCCAGACATCTCCTTCAGTCAGATTCCTCTAGGAGCCAAACTCCTTCCTGATATCTCCTTCAGTCAGATTTCTCTAGGAGCCAAACTCCTTCTGAACTTCTCCTCCAGCAGTCAAATTTCTCCAGAAGCCGAGCTCCTTTCGAACATCTCTTTTAGTTGGATTTCTCCAGGAGCTAAACTTCTTCCGGACATCTTCTTCAGTCAGATTCCTCCAAAAGTCAAACTTCTTCCAGACTTCTCCTCCAGCAGTTGGATTTCTTCAGGAGCCGAACTCCTTTCGGACATCTCCTTCAGTCGGATTCCTTCAGGAGTCAAACTCCTTCCAAACTTTTTCAGCAGTCGAATTTCTTCAGGAGCCGAACTCCTTTCGAACATCTTCTTTAGTCGAATTTCTCTAAGAGTCGAACTTCTTTCGGACTTCTCCTCCAGTAGTTGAATTTCTTCAGGAGCTAAACTCCTTTCTGACATCTTCTTCGATTGGATTCCTCCAGGAGCCAAACTCCTTCTGAACTTTCTCCTCCAGCAGTTGAATTTCTCCAGGAGCCAAACTCCTTTCGGACATTTCCTTCAGTCAAATTCCTTCAGGAGCCAAACTTTTTTCAAACTTCTTCTCTAGCAGTCGAATTTCTTTAGGAGTCGAACTTTCTTCTGAGCATCTCCTTCAATCGAATTTCTATAGGACCGAACTCCTTCGGACATCTTCTTTAGTCGGATTCTTCCAGGAGCCAAACTCCTTCCAAACTTCTCATCCAGCAGTCAAATTTCTTCAGAAGTTGAACTTCTTCTGAACATCTCCATCAGTCGGATTTCTCTAGGAGCCAAACTCTTTCTGAATTACTCCTCCATCAATCGGATTTCTCCAAGAGCTGAACTCCTTCCAGACATCTCTTTCAGTGGAATTCCTCCAGGAGCCGAACTCCTTCTAAACTTTTCTTCCAGCAGTCAGATTTATCTAGGAGCCAAACTTCTTTCGAACATCTCCTTCAGTCAAATTTCTCTAGGAGCCAAACTTCTTCCGAACTTCTTCTCCAGCAGTCAGATTTCTTCAGAATCCGAACTCCTTCTGAACATCTTCTTTAGTCAGATTTCTTCAGGAGCTGAACTTCTTTCGGACATCTCCTTCAGTAAAATTTCTCTAGGAGTCGAACTCCTTCCGAACTTCTCTTCCAGCAGTCTGATTTCTTCAGAAGTCGAACTTCTTCCAGACATCTCCTTCAGTCGGATTCCCTCAGGAGCCAAACTCCTTCCGATCTGCTCCTCCATCGATTGGATTTCTTCAGGAGCCAAACTCCTTCCAAACATCTCCTTAAATCAAATTCCTCTAGGAGCCAAACTCCTTCCAAACTTTTCCTCCAACAGTCAGATTCCTACAGAAGCCGAACTTCTTTCGAACTTCTCCTTTAGTCGGATTCCTCCAAGAGTCGAACTTCTTTTGGACTTTTTCTTCAATCAGATTTCAAATGCCTGCTTTCACCGGATGGTTACGACTGCTTCCACCAGATGGTTACAACTATCATTTATTAGCCTGCTACAAGCAACCCTACTATCGGACGGTTATGACTATCATTATCAGTCTATTACAAGCAACATCTTTTTCCATAATAAATTTCATGTGGCCCCGAGTGGCCCATGATCGGATGGTTATGATTGACACTATCAATCTACTTCAGACTCCATCTATAAAAGAAATCCTCCAAATACATTTTCTCTAGCTCTCTTCTTCTTCTCAAAATTCTACCTTATTCTTATCTGAGCACTCCATTTCTGTTAGTTAGAAGAGCCGACTTGATTGTCGGAAGATCCTGCCGAAGCCATCACCACCGACTCCGGACGAGACTTTGTTTTGCAGGTCACTGACGATGATCTCATCTTCTCCAACTCCAGCTCGATCCAACATTAACCAGATTCTGCAACAATAGGTTTGCTAGAACTCTATCCATGCTGACCACTACAAGCATCAAAATCTCAATTCCTTTTCTTTTGCTTTTCTCCTTTTATATCCTGAGTTTCTTTCTAAATAATTTCTAGATTCCTAGTCCTATCTACTAGATCATCATAATTTGCTGAGTGTACTATAGCTAGACTCCTTCGACTATATGGCCTCAATCCTTTCTCAAATCTCCTTATCTTTGACTCATCATCCATGACTAGTGTAGTAGCAGAGCGGGATAGTCTATCAAATTCAGTCTCATATTTGTCTACATTCATTCCCTTTGATATAGATTAAGAAATTTCTTTTCCATCTCCATCAATTGGCTTGAAGGAAAAACTTTGCTAGGCAATTGGCCCATAATCAAAGGTTAGTGTGTGCTCTATCAATTTCAACTAGTAGTTAGCTTTATCCTGAAGCATATAAGTAGCAAATCTAACCTTCTCCTTTTCGATGCACTCTATTGCTCTAAAGGATTTTTCCATCTAGTCTATCGAAACCTCAGTCTCATGGGGATTACTAGTGCCCTTAAAGGCTGGAGAAGCTATCTTTCTAAACTCAACTATGCTCTTTCTACACTCAGATGAGCCAAAGATTTGTTATAGTAAGTGTAGAGATTGCTTAGGTAACTCTCTTAGTTTATGCACCAATCCCACAATCTCCTGGATCAATTCAAGCATCCGATCCTAATTCCTAGCTATGTTCCCTAGTGGATCTACTAGCTAGTCCTAGATTGGTTGATTTGTAGCTTGTTGATCAACCATCACTCCTTAAATATCCAAATTCACACTCTGATTCAAATGATCTTGATCTTGTGTATTTTTAGCCATTGATTTATGAGGAACTTCATCTTGAGAACCTCCTATCAAGTTACTTACTCTTCAGCTATAGGCATAGCATGGGGTGGCATTCTTTATTTTAGTGAAAAGATAAAACAAATAATACAGTAATATTCAGATAAAATAATATAGAATTATCAACAAGGAAGAAATCATTAATAGAGATATCTTATGACTTAATTTGCTCAACTCTCAACTTTTCCAGTGAGTCCTAAAGAACCTAGAACTTAGACTCCTATATTACTATTTTAATTATAGTATATCACAATCCCTGATTATCTTATACCTAAGCTCTAATACTACTAAATCTATCATATCCCAAACCTAAAGCATAATAGATGCCGCATGCCTATTCAAAATCTCAACTCCTTTTACTTTGCTTTCCTCCTTTTATCATGAGTTTCTTTCCAAATATTTTTTAGATTCTTGGCCCTATCTACTAGATCAACATAATTTGTTGAGTGTGCCATAGCCAAACTTATCTGAATGTATCGTCTCAATCCTTCCTCAAATCTCCTCATCCTAAACTCATCATCTGCAACTAGGGTGGGAGCAAAGTAGGATAGTCTATCAAATTCAATCTTGTATTCATCCATAGACATTTTTACTTGAAACAGATTAAGAAATATCATTTTAAACTTTCTTAATTTACTATAAGAATTCAGACTATTAGTGATTGCTAACTACCTTTGCTAATAGTTCTTTCGTCATCACTAATCTCGTCGTAAAAGTTAATTTGAAAAACTCTTATCGTTAATATCATTATTAGTGATGGAAAACCTAGCTGTCGCAAATAAGGCTATTAACAATAGCTTTAGCAATGAAAAAATTTTTTTACTAATAATTTTTTAATTTTTAAATTATTTTTTTAAAAAAAATTTAAATATATTAGCGATTATGTTTTCATGGCTAATGCCATCACTAGTAATTATTAGCGATAAAAAATACCATCACTAATGCTGTCTCTAAATTTTTAATTTTTAAATAAAATAAAAAAATATTTTAAGAAATATTAGTGATGGTAAGTAGTCGTTAATGCTGTGGCTAATAAGTATTAATAATGGTGAATGCCATCTCTAATACCGATACTAATATTTAATTTAATTTTTTTAAAAATTAATAATAATATTTTTAAAATTTATTTTAATTAATCATGATAAATTATGGCTCCTAATACCTATTATAATTAAAATTCAAAAAAATATGGTAATTATAAATTAAAAATTAATTATATCATATTAAAAAATATAAATTATAGTTTTTTGTACAAGCAGTATCAAGAAAAAATATAATATATTAAAAAAAATTAGATCCGATCCCCATCATCATCCATCTCCTCCTTCTCCTGCTCTTCTCCAGCAATTGGTGGATGAGAGCCAGATGTCCCAGAATTCTGTAATGAAAAAAATAAAATAATATTAGTAAGTTTTGATATGAAGGCATATCTTTTGATATATTTTTTTGATTCTCAAATAGATTATTTTTACATATTTCATTCGATGATATGGAGCTATAGACATCCTTGATTTATCAATTGAATGGTTAGATTGATTTTTAACCCCTAGATCCTCTTTTCGAACTCAAATCTAAATATATAAAATTTCTAAATATGAAAACTTAAAATAAGTAAAAGAGTTTAGTAATATAATTACCAGATGTGATCACTGAGATGCGAGCCTAGCTGGTCGCATAGCTGCAGATCCTAAAGATGCTCCACGACCGTATTGTAGATGGCATCCAGAAGGCTCTGAGGTCACTAGCTTAGAAGCTTCTAGATGACCTCCTCAATGTGTGCATCGCTCTAGGTCTAGAACATCGAGGTCTATGATGATACCGAAAGATATCAAGATGGTGGGGGATCGAAGCTATGGTCGACTCCTATGACTCGGCTCTTACTTATCCCTCTGGTGGTGCTGAGACATCCCTTAAGGTCAAAGGAGGTTGAGAAGATGGGTCATCACCATACCACTCAGCAATGTATGCCATGTAATGCATATGCACGGTTCAGAAATATATTAATTTTAATATAAAAATTAGATCTTATAATATCTTAATTAGTAAATAAAGTTTGAAGTTCTTACCGTGATCTATCATGATGTAAAATGTAAATAGTCACTAGTCCTCCTAGACTGATTTATGGCAAGCCACAATTACAGCTAGTCTGATGGACAACCCAGCTGCAAATCTATAATAAGTAAATAATAAAATTAAATTAATTAAAACATGCATATAAGAATTTTTATAGTTCTAGTGAAGAGTTTTGGTATTGATTTCTTACTTGTCTGTTGGCTACAACATGTGTTGACCGAGCTACCCATGTATCTAATCGGATCCTATTAGATAGCTCGATTCTACTGGGCCCTCTACCATCTATTGGAGTACTCCTTGCTGCTCCACTGGTCATAGATGGCCTGCCATATATCCACCCGCATCTTGTGATCCATGAAGGACCACCAGTCCGATGGTGATTGAAAATCAGAGTGCTGGATGGTGGACAGCTTGATGTTATAGAGGCCATCTCAAAGCCTCCATATGGCCACCTCCTCGAAGGTTTGATGGCCAATCTTCTTATTCTAGAAAATCTCGAATCAATAGTACTCCTACAAGATAGAAGTAAGCGTGTATTAATATGTAATTAAAATATCAACATATCAAAAATTTAAAAATTAAACTAATTTTGACTTACCAGAAACATCTCTTAAGTTGCATCACAACCTCTCGATGGCTAACTCCAGCAATCATTCATTAGTCCTAGCATCAATCGACGTATGATCTCGATAATGACACGAGATGTTGAAGGCTTTCTGAATATGCTGCAAAATTAATTTTAAAGAATAAATATTAATTTTAAAATTATTAAATTTTAAACATATTAATTAAGCATGTAGTACTTATGAGCGGCTCTAGATATGGATGATCTATCCATCCTCCGACCAAGTTGGAGGTGCCACGAACCGAGCGAATCCTCGACCATGGTGCTATCCTCCAAACTTGAGCATAAAAAATCTAATACAAAAAATATTATATTAATTAACAAATGATAAAATAATATAAATGAGAATATATAAGGTGTTAGAGCTTATTGCTAGTTTGAGAGGTGTAAAATCATGCGAGCTAGCCGCATTATCGCTCTCTCCTTGATTGGCATGGATCCGACCTTTGGAAGACATGATATATGCTCTCTAAAAATAAAAATAAATAGATTCATCAAATTAATTATATAATTATGGATGGCAATGTAAGATTAAAATAATTCAAGATAAGTAATTAAAATGATCTAAGAATTATATACTTAGCGTTACTCATCGGTCTTTTCAGATGTTTGGTATCCTTCAAAATCTTCTTTCAATTTTTTCTCTTATCCTTTTCTTCCATCTCTTTCTTTTCTTCTTCCTCTTCTCGAAAAGGATTGTTCTTTAAAACAACCTCAGTTGGTCTACCTCCTCATATTGACCATCTTCACATAGGAGAATTTCTGGATTATCCAATTCTACATCATCGAAGGATTGATAAACTTTTAAAAGCATTATGATAAGTGGGACTCTTCTGTAGGATTTTGTGTGGTGCTCCCAAGCCTTGAGGGGCCACGAGAGGAGCTAGGGTGTTGGCTCCAGAAGACTAGGATGGATGTGGTCCTAGGATTAGGATAGGAGTTATTCTAGGATGAAGATGGCGTGTAGCCCTACACGGGCTCAAGGTTCAGGTGCAAGAACCTTGAAGGGCTTGGTAGGTGCTCTGGAGACTTGGGACACAAGGAGGAGCAAAGGATCAAAGTCAGGAGAAGAATCAACCAAGATAAGGAGCTGACATATAGGCGGGCTGACTTAGATACGCAGTCAAGCCAGCTCAGGCTGAGATCGAGTTAGCTCGAGGTGCAGTCGAGCCAACTATCTCAGGTAGATAGAAGATAGGGTTCAAGCGAGATGCAATCGAGCCAGCTCGACTACTGATAGAACCAGCTTGATGGTGGCATATAGAACTGGATGGGTTTTTTGTTTGTCTTGGATTGGATTTAATCCAAGGAGGTCTTAAGGCCTGGTCCAATAAGATCTTAAGGTGGCTAACTTATGTATGGATCGGATTTAGATCTAGGGGATGAGAGCATGGAAGATATGGGTGTACATGGGCTTGGCAAGTGCTTTCATGTATTGGGTTAGCTAGAAAAGTTTTTGATCAGGCCTAATAGCTATGTATAATTACATAAGTTATATTAGGATTTTATAATGTAGATTGGAATACAGATCTTTTCTCCCTCAATCTCTTTTTTCTATAGAGTTGCCACCCCAAGGAGGGTGGCTCCCTCAAGCCTAAGGAGGAAGGTGCCCCATGATAGATCTAGATTAGATGGATCGATAGTCTACTACCTTAGAGAATGTCAAAGGTCTCTTTAGGTCCATGCTAAAGATTAGGGATTTTTACAACACGTGATATCAGAGCTAGGTGATGCCATGGTGATGTTACAATAATTGGTATCAGAGCCTGATGGTGCATGAAAGTAAAGAAAAAATCATACAGGATGAAATTAGAAATCTGCACAAGCATTCTATGGTATGTCTCAGATCTACCTTTGTTATTGCTGTGGTTTGGCCAACCGGGAGTAGTAGGTTGAAGATGGAGGTTGAGAGGATTAATGAGAAGGATTTTTTTCTAGGATGGAAGGTTTGAATGCATGATTTTTTGATTAATCTTGGTTGGAGAGACTAGGATGTATGATGAGTGATAGGGTTTTCTAGAAAGATGGGTAGTGTGGTGCTGTTTGGCAGATGAAGAGAGATTTTTCAAGGAATAATGGTCGAAGAAAAGCTAAAAAAGCGACTATACATCCTTCGGTTGTAGGAAGGCAGGAGAAGTAGTCGGGAATGCATTCAACGATTCGACCAGAGCATGGATTTATGAAGTCTTGGAGGTGATGGAGATAGATGATCCATGGAGGTCTAGCAGATCAGTGCTGGATGGCTGATCTTCAATCAAGTTTCTTCTATAGGAGCACTAGGAAGAGTCATGATTCAGATGGAGGATGGGTTATGTACAGCAAGAAAGGACCTGGATACCTATGAGAAGGTGGCACAGAGATGAGGCAGGGAGCGGTGGAGTGCTGCAGTAATATTTTTCTAGAGGCATGGGACTGAGAGAAGCTCGGTGGTGTAGCAGCTGAGGAAGGTATCTCAGCAAAGAGTATCAGAAGGCATCTCAGGAAGACAGGAGCAGGTCTCAGGAAGAGCCAGGGTGTTCCAGAAGCCTCGAGATGAGATATATGGGTCTAAGCTTAGGATAGGGTTTGAGCTGTAGTTCCTTCGAGTGCAATTGAAGCGATGGTTAGTGCAGGAGTAGAAGAGAAGAAGTCCTAGGGTGGAATTCCCTAGGGTTTAGTCATTGATTTAAAGAGTTGGATGAGTTCTTAAATTTTGGAGGTGCTTGTGGGTTACGAAGGTATCCAAGATGGCTTTGGAGGGGTTCCATGGAGTGTGGAGGGTCTGAAGCGATAGCGATGGTATTCAAGGTGTAGTGGAAAGCTCAGCAGTGTAGCATTGGATGGTTGGCCTCAGAAGACTCGATTATAGAGTCAGCTTCTACGACATCAAATGGGCTTCAATTTTAGGTGAAGCACTGGATAGAGGTGGCTTCACCGATGGAGATGTGACATGAGTTCAGAGCGAAGAAGTGTAGGAGGATCAATATCTTAGCACCAATGCTGGAGATGTACAGTTCCAGATAGAGTGACATGTGCATAAAAGACTGGCAAAGTTTCGAGAAGACCGTATTAGGATATGTGGCGAGTGCCGGTATAGAAACATTATAAGATCTCAAGGAAAGTCTAGAATAATTGATGCAGCTACCAAGTAGAAGGCTTCCTATAATTTTAGGATGGTGCGAAGAAGCAAGCTAAGGTCTTCAATGGTGGAGGTGGTCATCTCAAAGACCTCAAGAGTGTACAACAGCTGAAGAGGATTGGCGAAGATGATGTTTGTACAAGAGGCTACCAGGGAGCGCAACAACAGTGGGATTGTGTAGGAGAATATTACTAGGTGTGCCAAGACTTAAGCACACCAAGGTAAAGATTATAGGATTTGGTGTGGTGCTTTCAAGTCTTGCGGGGCCATAGGAGGAGCCAGGTGTTGGCTCTAGAAGACTAGGACTGGTGTGGTCCTAGGGCTAGGATAGGAGTTATGCTAGGATGAAGGTGGCATGTATCCCTACATAGGCTCGAGGTTCAGGTGTGAGGATCTTGAGGGTTTTGGTAGGTGCTCCAAAAATCTAGGACATAAGATGGAGCAAAGGACCAAAGTCAGGAGAAGAATCAGTCAAGACAAGGGGCTGACACATAGATGAGTTGGCTCGGATATGCAGTTGAGCTGATTTTGGTTTAGATCGAGTCGGCTCGAGATTTTGGTTGAGATCGAGCCAGCTCGGGGTGCAATCGAGCTAGCTATCTCACGTAGACAAAAGATAGGGTTCGAGCGAGATGCAGTCGATCCAGCTCGACTACTAACAGAGTCAGCTCGATGATGGCGTATAGAACTAGATGGGTTTTCTATTTGATCTTGGATTGGGTATAATCTAAGGAGGTCTTAAGGCCTAGTCCAATAAGGTCTTAAGATGGCTAAATCATGTATGGATCGGATTTAGATCCAGGGGATGAGAGCATGGGAGACGGGTGTGCATGGGCTTGATAAGTGCTTTCATATTTTGGGTTAGCCAGGAAAGTTTTTGGTCGAGCCTAATAGCTATATATAAATACATAATAGGATTTTATAACATGGATTGGAATATAGATATTTTCTCTCTCAATCTCTCTTCTCTCTAGAGTTGCTGCCCCAAGGAGGCACCTTCCTCAAGCCTAAGGAGGGAGGTGCCCCATGATAGATCCAGATTAGGTGGATCGATAGTCTGCTGCCTTAGAGAATATCAAAGATCTCCTTAGGTCCATGCTAAAGATTAGGAGTTTCCTTAATATGTGGTGTCAGAGCTAGGTGATGCCATGGTGATGTTACAACATTTTCTTCTTTTTTGAGTATGTAATGAACGGCTCGAGACTTAATTTTGCATATAGTCCACCAATTTTTTCTTCCTCTTTTTCTTGATGAAAAGGAGTATAATATATTTGAGCAGCTTTTTTTGCAGCTCATACATATGGCTCAATGCCATAAGCTTTTGATCCATGTTTGATTTTAGTAAGCTCATATCGTGGATCAACCTTTATACTACTGTCGGTATCGAACCATTGGCACTTAAATAGAATGACACTATTACCTCTAATGTAGCTCATCTTAATCACTTCTTCAAAGATTTTATGATAGTCACTCTCCATCTTATCTTTTCACCAGCTACCTTTTATACACATATTACTGTTCACTGAACTTTTATAATTTTCATATTGCTGGGTGTGAAATTTAAAACTATTTACATTGCAGCCATTATAGCATGTCATGTATTTTTCAGGCCTGTAACCTAATGGTCTCAGCTTTCTTGGTATGGACTTGCTTTCTTGAATGATCAATTAACAAAACCAACATACAAAGTTCTCTGAGCACTGTATTGATATTTTTTCATCACTTAATCCTTAGATTTTTTTTCTGTATCTCGTTATATTGCCTAAACATGAACAAGATAAGTATATTAAAATAAGTGATAAAAAATTGGAATTATGATGAATACTTATAGGACATATGGGTTGATCTCTGCGTAATTTAGAAAAATATATATCTATCAAGAAATGTGTCCTAAAGCCAATCATCTAAGTTATAGATGATTGAAATCAGTATGTGAATTATCAAATAATAAAGTTATTTGGCTTATTCATCATAAAAGTTCTATCTTTCTTAAATAAACTCCTAAATTATAATGAAGTTCTTAGAACCACACTCAATCGATAAAGAAAGATTTGTCGGGTGGTTCTTAAATAGTTCATGACTAAATGATAAGTTGTTAATTAAGATGATAACTTATTGAATATAGATCTCTGTATACCATATATGTTGGTTGTCCTCATAACCAAGTAGTGTGAAAACACTGATATGGCATCCAGGTAAGATATAGGAGTACATTTGCATTGAACGTGATTAATGTAGCACTCTACTATCAAAAGTAGCTAGTTAAGGCCGATGGGTATAAGTGTCCCTCCGATCTGAGATTATCATGATGACTTGCAAGCAACTCACTATACTTTGATGCCAACCTATCTGTATTTCTAATATAGCAATGAAAGATTTTTGAGTATAGTTAAGTACTTGTAGAATCGATGTGTGAGTCAAGATGGGATTGACCATTCTTCATTAAGTTCAGAAAATGAATATCTCACTATGTTTCAATTCAGCAAAATCTAGGCCTAGATAATCTTTGTGAGGAGTCACAAGATTTGCAAAATTTTGAAACATAATATGAATGACTTATATGAGTGTTGATAGCTAACCCGATGTTATCTTGAGTATTATTGGTCAAATGGATGAATTATACGGTAACCATAGGCCAGAGTTCTAAGAATGTTGCTTTGCATACATTCGACCTATCTGAACGTCGGGTACCATTGCTAGATGGTCACTTTGACTAGTATAAAAATTGATTTCTATGCTACCAACTTAGGTTCAAACCTATAGGGTCACACACATTAGAGGTTGTTACTTGATTAGATGGTTGATCGATGATTTAGAATCATTCTAAGATCAAACAATCAATACGATTGATGTTTGATCTAATCCTAGTGTTGTAGGAGGATCGATTAGCAACTATATTGCTAATTGACTTAATTTGATTGAGCAATCAAATTGAGATCAAGTTTAATTAAATTAGATTTAATTATAATTAATTTAGACTTAATTGGATTAAGTTTAATTAGTTTATTGGATAAGCCAATTGTAAGGAAGAACAAGTTTTAGTTCAATTAGGACTTGAGTGCATCTAATTTTTAATTTGATTAAAATTAAATTAAATTTAAATTTAATTTAATCTAATTTAATTAGACTTCTAATTGGATTAGAATTATTTATTAATTAGATTAACTCAAAACTATTTTGAATTGGATTCAAAAAATTTTGACCTAATCAAAATAGGAGAGTCCTAGTTAGACCAGGACTCCTCCTTCCTTGCACCACCTAAGAGAGCCCACACCATCTATTTATTTTTAGATGTTTACAAGAGCTTTCCCTTGTTAAAGAAAATTCTCCATGTCTTAAAATCTGGTGGATTTGAAATAATATTTGACTTGTTCAAATGTGAAAGTTGGTTTTGATATGAACTCTATTTGATAGAGTCCCAAATTTTTGAAACACCTCTTCTCCCTTTATGGATTTTTTCTCAATGCCTCCCTTATTTTTGTGTGCCCTCTTCCCATTATTTTAGGTGTGTTTTTGCTGGTTCTCCATGTTGAAAATGAATTTGGGTGTTATGGGGCACCTTTAACACTAGGTTTTGACCTAGTTTTAGTTGGTTGTTTTGGGGCACCTCTTTTATAGGAGGTGTGGAAAACCCCTAAAACGTTCATGAGAAAATAGAGGAATAAGATAAGAAGGCATGGGAGGTTGAGGTGCAAATAATCTTGGAGGAGAGACTTTCTTAAGACATCAAAAGTTGATATCTTGAAGAGACAAAGCTAGCACTTCGAGTGGATCTTTGTTCGACAAACCTCCGATCTGTATTGCAGTCTTATGTGGACTATCCGTAGAGGCTGGATGCAATGTGCGGCTCCAAGCAATAAAGGACAACAACGAGATTCAACTGTATAAAGGACAACAACGAGATTCAACTGTAGTGTTCTCGATCCATGCATAGGTATAAGATTTGAGATCCATGCATAGGTATAAGATTTGATCTTTTATCTAACCTAGATATGATCTAGGTTTTCTAGAATAGTTCTCGATCTAGGTATTGATTTAATCAATACCAATCATCCTTGTCTAATTTTTAGATTTATGATAGCATCATGACATATTGTTGGTCCTAAATATAGGGTTAATTGATTAGATCATATGCATTAGTAGATTAAATAGTTTAATCTACATTTTTCGCTGCGTCAGAGTTCAAAAAAGTTTTGAAATACAAGCATAAAATCCTACATATTTTCCAACAATGGTATCAAAGCATCTAGGTTCTTTTATGATATGATCATATTTGTATTAAAATAAATCTAAAAAATATAAATTAAAGATTGTACATACTGACATAAAGTTGTCCTATTGTATGGTTAACCCCTTATAATGAAAAGATTATCCTAGTATGTGCTGATCTTAATTTTTGAATTATGAATAAGTTAGTTATGATGTAAGAAAATTTATTATTTATTTTTTTAATTTTAAATCTAAAATAAATAGATGTTAGATCTATTTTAAATTATTTAGATTAAATTTATATAATATTGAGTCATACATAGTGATTATAAGGTTGTCCTGCTGTAAGGTTTATCCCTTATAGTGGAAAGATTATCCTAGTATGTGTTGACTTAAAATTAGATAAGATCTAAAATAATTTATAATATATTTTTAAATTTTAAATCTAAAATTAAAAAATTTATGATCTGATTTTGATCATTTAGATGAGATCTATATGATGTGTTGCATATATTGATATGTTGCTTTATTTTTGAATATAAAATTTATATATTTGATATATTTATTTTATAGAATTTAAATCTAGAACTTACTTTCTATAAAATTCTAGATTCAAAATCCTAGGATATGATCTAAACATTGAAACAAATCAGATTTAAAACCATGAATTGAATTTGATTCAATGTAAATTGTTTACACTTGAAAATGTTTCAAAAGTTGAAATCAGAAACTAGTTTTGAACTTCCAAACCCCAACCTATAAGCCTTGGACTTAATTGAGAATTAAGTGATTATTTAGGATCTAGGTTTATGATTTGAAGATCCTAAGATAATTTTATAAAATATAGGTTAAAGTGTAATGGGTTAACTTTGATCTGGTCATTAACTAGGTTAGACCTAGGATTAGATTAAATATGGACTAAGTTAAGAAATTGATCAAACCTAATTAATAGTTAATTAGGATTAGGTCATTTCTTTTTGATAGATCAATTCAATAGTTGTAGTTGATCAAAGCCATACATCTAATAAATGGATATTGATCGTGGCTCAGTGGTTGAGCCCAAGTCTTTAGGCAGACCAATTCAAAACTGATAAATTGATTGGTATCTAAGGTAAGTTTGGTAATTTTTAAATCGATGATTTTTAATTGGCAGTCTGCTTACCTAGCTATTTTTGATGGTGTCTAAGGCAAGTCTTGGCAGATCCTTCCATTGATTTTACTTATTTGGCCAATATGGTTAATCTATTTTTGATTAGATTGCTCATTGATTCATGCTAACCCATGTCATATAGAAAATTAGTGAGACTGATCTAGGTGCTCATGGACCTAAATTGATCCTTGACTGCTATCATTAAAGCAACATATAAAGATTAAGTTTGATTTTAATTTTTAGAGTAGTGGTAAGTCAGGTATCGATTTTTCTAAAGATTGAAAGCTAAGTTACATCCAATTTTAATTAAAAATAAAATTTTTTAATTTAATTTTAAAGCAAAAATTTAAATATGTAGATTAAAGAGAGCCAATTGAAAGTTTAGCAAATTAAAAGAAAAATAGAAAGAAAGCAAATACTTAATTAATTAGGATTTTAAGAATTAATGAAAATTATTCTAAAATTTTGAATCCATCTTCTGCATGATTGTGGTAATTTTTTTTTTGCAAAATTTTATTATTTTTAAGAATTTAGTTATGATTATAATTTATTTTTTTAGAATATGAATTATATCTCATGATAGTGATTCATCTCTATGAAATCATAAACTATTCAATACTTTAATTCTTAAAAATTAATAACATGACTTTTAATTATTATTTTTAAAATTAATTATTAAATTAAGTATGGACTGTATCTGTCGATCACAATCTATCCAAATGAATATAATTTATTTAGATCTTTAATCAATTAATAAGCATGCCAAATAATCAGGATCTCATGTATAAAAAGATAAATTTTATTAAAAATTCAGCAAAAGAACATGTTTGCATAAAAAATAATTATAAAATATTGGTGCAGAAATCTATGAGGATGCTAGAGATGGCTGAAGTTAGAAAGACGAGGTTGTTAATAGGACCTGCAAAACAAAATCCAAATCGGAGGTGGGTGGTTCCAGCAGAACCCTTCGGTTTGGACTTTGTTTTGCAGATCCTGTTGATGGCCTCGTCTTTCCAACTTCAGCCATCTCCGACATTCTCACAGCTTTTTGCACCAATAGGATTGATGCTAAAGGAAGGGCATCTAAGCCCTTGTTCTAAAAGGAGTGACCAGTTGATCCTATCTGCCCCCTTCATCTCCTAATCTTTTGAATCTACTTCCATCTAATCTCTTTTTGCTCTAGAAATGCCCCCAAAGAGGACAACCACCCAACGGTCTACTGCTTCAGCCACCAAATCCGAGCTAGATCTGTCCGTCCTAACTCCATCACTGGCACCTCAACCTTCTCCACTAGCGGTCATGGTGGATCCAGAGCAGTTCAACCTATTGATGCAGTAGGTTCGAGACCTCACCGAGATGGTACAGGCTATGCAGCAACCTCCGATAGCTGCCCAACCAGAAAGATCTCTGCCAGAACTTCAAGAATTGGCACAGAGGAGGGCCACTTGGGTCAGTAGGCTCGTTACCCCCAGGAAGGGAAAGCAGAGAACAAGGAGCCCCTGCTCCAATCATGATTCTTTTTCGGAGGAGACTTTCCCTATCTACAGTCGATGGTCCTCTGAGATCTACGGTCGAGATGACATTCTCAATTAGAAGCTTCAGGATATGAATCAGCGATTGAGAAGCTCTGCCATGCTGCCCCAGTCCACCATGATGACATCTTCATCGATCCCTCCTTTTCCACTATAATCATGCAGGAGCTCATCCCATCGAACTTCAAGCTCCCTCAATTCGAGAGTTATGATAGAACTTTGGATCCGATCGATTACCTTGAGATATTTTGGATGATGATGCTGCTCCATGGTGTACTAGATGCTATTCTATATCGAGCTTTCCCATCTATCCTAAAGAGAGTAGCAAGAAACTGATACTCGAGCCTTAAGTTAGGTACGATTTTCTTTTTTGACCAAATGAGCCATCAGTTTATGGCTCATTTCATAAGCAGCTGACGTCCAAGATGAGGTTCGCACTCCCTCATCAACATAAAATAGAAGAAAGAAAAATCCATTCGAGCTTATGTCAGCCGCTTCAATGCTGCTGCACTGGAGGTTCAGAACTTGGATCAATCTATAGCCATGGCCGAGTTGAAAGATAGTCTTTAGAAGAATGATCTTTTGTCCTTCTTGAAAAGAAAATACCTCAAGAATTTTACTGATATGCTAGCTCGGGGTGAAGGTTATGTCCAAGTTGAGGAGGCCTTCAAATTGAAAGATAATGAAGCTGCAAGAGAGCAGCAAGTGGCAAGCCAGCACCTAAAGAAAAGTCAAATGAAGCTCGATTGTGCTTCCGAACTCCTTCCGAGCGCAGACGAGCCCAAACTCCTCCTCAAGCTCATCGATAGAGAAGTCTAAATCGAAGGACTCGATGAAACTCCCCTTTCAGAAGATTCAATAACTATGCTCCTTTAAATACCTCGAAGATCCAAGTGCTGATGGAGACAAGGGAGCATTGCCAGGACTGGAGAGGATGCAGACTCATCCGACTGAGCGCAACCCCAACAAGTACTATCTCTATCATCATGACCACGATCACGATACTGAAGAATGTATCCAGCTTCAGGATGAAATCGAAGTATTGATTAGAAGAGATCGACTGGATCAGTTCATCAGATGTTGGTCGGAAAGAAAAGAGGATCATTCAAAAACCCCATAGTAGCCTAAACCATCTCGAAGGGATGAACCATAAGAAGATAGGCCTCCCCTTGGAATCATCAACACCATCATTAGAGGATATCGATGGGGGGAGGCCAGTGAGTCAGCAGAGCTAGCAAAGAAGTAGCAGATTGAAGAATTCATTACTTTCACTGAAGAAGATGCTTAAGGAGTTTAGCTTCCATATAATGATGCAGTTGTAGTTACTTTAAATATTGCTGATTATAATGTATGCCGCATTTTAATTGATAATGAAAGCTCTGCTGATATTTTATTTTATGATGATTTTTCTAAAATGTTCATATCTGATAGTAGGATGGGTCAGATGAATTTTCTATTAGTAGGATTCATAGGTGATGTAGTACCAGTGGAAGGGATAATAACGTTGCCAGTGGTAGTGGATCGATACCCAAGGCAATCCAGAGCTTACATCGATTTCTTAGTAGTTAAGGCCCCTTCTGCCTACAATGCAATCCTCGATCGATTTGGTTTGAATAGACTCCAGGTTGTGGTTTCAACTTACTACCTGAAAATGAAGTTCCCAACAAGGCATGGAGTCGTGGAGGTTAGAGGAGATTAGGCATTAGCTCAGCACTGCTACAATATTGCCCTACAGGGAGGAAGACAAGTAGATCCTTGTCCAATGGATGAACTTGATGCTTGTGATGACGTGTCTGAAGAAAGGGGGAAACCCATCAATGATATG
Organism: Cocos nucifera; assembly: GCA_006176705.1. Classification (NCBI taxonomy): domain Eukaryota; kingdom Viridiplantae; phylum Streptophyta; class Magnoliopsida; order Arecales; family Arecaceae; genus Cocos; species Cocos nucifera. Next base: position 800,546 of record QRFJ01000318.1, read on the forward strand.
GAGGAGGTCCTTTTGAATGATGGGAATAAGGAACACACTATAAAGATTGACTCAAATATGAAAGGAGAAGTAAGAAAGCAGCTCGTCACCTTCTTACAAATGAATGCTGATGTTTTCGCCTGGGTGCCTATAGATATACCTGGGATTATTGCAGAAGTAATGGAGCATCGTCCACGTGTGGACCTTAAGCACCAGCTAGTGAAGTAGAAAAAGCATAGTTTTGCACTAGAGAGACAGAAGGCTATCATGGACAAGATCAACAAGCTCCTCAAGGCACGGTTCCTTCAGGAAGTGCTCTATCTAGACTGGATCGCAAATATCGTTTTTGTTAAAAAAGCAAATGACAAGTGGAGGATGTGCATAGACTTCACAGACTTGAACACAGCTTGTCCGAAAGACAGCTATCCTTTATCTAGGATTGACCAACTGGTGGACGTAACTTTCGGCCATGAACTCCTCACCCTCATGGATGCCTTCTCCGACTATAATTAAATTCGGATGGCCCCAAAGGATGAGGAGAAGACTGCTTTTATTACTGACCGTGGTCTCTATTATTATAGGGTCATGCCCTTTGGGCTCAAAAATGCGAGTATGACTTATCAATGTCTGGTGAATATGATCTTTAAGGAGCAGATCAACCGAAACATAGAGGTTCATGTAGATGACATGCTAGTTTAAAGCCGATCTTCACCAAATCATATTGCCAATCTTGAAGAGACCTTCAGCACCCTCCAAAAGTACAAGATGAATCTGAATCCTATAAAATGCATTTTCGGAGTAACCTTGGAGAAATTCCTAGGATTCATGGTATCAAGGCACGACATTGAAGCCAACCTGGAGAAGATTAAAGCTATCCAAGAGATGACTATCCTAAAAATAATAAAAGAAGTTCAACATCTCATAGGCAAGGTAGCGGCCCTGAATTGCTTCATTTCAAGGTCGGCAGAATATTGTATGCTCTTCTTCCAAGTTCTCAAACAATCCAAGAACTTTAATTGGACTCTTGAGTGCCAGCCAGTCTTTGAAGAATTGAAGAACTATCTTGGTTCGCCTTCGCTTCTAGCCAAGCCTGAACCTAGAGAAGAGCTATTCTTATACCTTGCTATATCACTGGCAGCTATTGGAGCCATCTTGATCAGAGAAGAGACTAAAGTTCAGAAGTCCATCTACTATATAAGCCAAGTCCCGAGAGATGCGGAAATAAGGTACACAAAATTAGAAAAACTAACTTATGCCTTGTTGATTACAGCAAGAAAGCTCTAATCATATTTTTAGGGACACACAATTACTCTCCTTACTGATCAACCTTTCAAAGCAGTTCTTTACCAGCTTGATACCTTTGAAAGAATAGCGAAGTGGGTGATCGAATTAACTAAATTTGACATTCATTTTCAACCTCGACCATCTATTAAAGCTCAAATACTAGCTGATTTTATAGTAGAGTACACTCTTCTGGATGCAACCGAATTAGAGCACCAAGAAGTTCATATCTCTAGCTCTCCTAAAGAAAAGGCTGACCTCCCTAAGAGCTTTTGGGCATTGTATGTAGATGGTTCATCTAATGCTTTTGGGGTTGGTGCAGACTTGATTCTCATTAATCCAAAAGAAGTTGTAGCTAAATATTCTTTGCGCTTTGAGTTTCCTGCCACTAACAACAGAGCTGAGTACGAAGCCCTGATCGCAGGATTGAGAATAGCCAAAGAACTAGAAGCAAAATATCTAAAAGTTTACAGCGACTCTCAACTGGTTGTGGGGCAAGTCAGTAGGAATTATGAAGCTGGGAGGAAAGCATGAAGAACTACTTGAAAAAAGTATGGAACTTGATCTCGGTCTTTCATAGTTTTGATATTCAGCAGATCTCTTAGGCAAAGAATACTAGAGCCGATCTTCTCTCAAAATTGGTGACCCTGGCCCTAAATGAACTATCGAGGGAAGTTCTCTTCGAAGTTCTGCAGCACCCAAGTTCATATGAGTCCCAAACAATAATGCACGTCAACCATAAGCCTAGTTGGATCGACCTACTGATCTCTTATCTCAAGGAGAGAGTTCTTCCAAGAGACCCAAAAGAAGCTTGAAAATTGAGAAATTAAACCTCCTGCTATGTCCTGTATGAAAATAAGCTATACAAAAGATCATACTCCCTGGCACTCCTTAAATGTCTCCTACCTTTCGAAGCTGATTATGCCTTAAGAAAAGTTTATGATGGAATATGCAAAAATCATCTAGGGGCGAGATCCTTATCATATAAGTTACTTCAGTAGGGATACTATTGGCCAACAGTGCACCAAGATGCAATGGATTATGTAAGGAAGTATAACATGTGTCAGAGAAATGCAAATATTCAAAGACAGTTGGCTTCACAGCTCACATCGTTAAGTGCTCTTTGGCCATTTGCACAATGGGGGATGGACATACTTAGGCCTTTTTCCATGATGCCTGGATAATGAAAGTTTGTACTGGTGGTAGTGGATTATTTCACCAAGTGGATTGAAGTTAGACCTCTAGCAAAAATTACTGAAGTCAAAGTATAGGACTTCATCTAGAAGTCAATCATTTGCAGGTTCAGCTTGCCTCGGACATTAATCACTGATAATGGACGCCAATTTGTGAGAGCAAAGTTCGCTGAGTTTTGTGAAGACCTGAATATCTCCCATCACTTCACATCAGTAGCTTATCCACAGGTGAACGGTGAGACCGAGGTAACTAACAAAACTTTACTTCAAGGAATAAAAGCAATGCTTGAAAGGGCAGAAGAAATATGGGTGGATGAACTCTATCATGTGCTATGGGCTTATCGGACAATCCAAATATTGCCTACTGGAGAAACTCTCTTTGCATTAGCCTTAGGGACGAAGGCGGTCATCTCGGTCAAACTTCAACTTCCTTCAACATGGGTTGAAGCCTTTAGTGAATAAAGAAACTCGTAGGATCTTAGAGCAAATGTCGATCTATTGGAAGAAAAGTGAGAGAAAGCTCAAATCCGAATGGCAGCTTATAAGCAAAGGATAGCTCGCTACTATAATTTTAGGATCAGAAGTAAGACATTTAGAGTAGAAGATCTGATGCTTCGATGAGCAGATGTATCACAACATCAAAATCAAGAAAAGCTCACTCCGAATAGGGAAGGCCCCTATAAGGTCGTAGAGATTATTCGATCGAGAACATATTATCTGATGGAGCTTGGAGGATAAGCACTCCTTCGACATTAGAACTCGGAGAACTTGTGAATGTAATATCAATAATCCTGCTATAATATCTTTGTTCTTTAGTGCGAAGCTATATGATGGTAGGGAACAATCTAACCAAACTTCGTTCTCAAATGAAGTAGAAGGCCTCCAGTTCTTAAATAGGAGGTAAAGGAGAGAGGCCCTTTCAATGATCCTTTTGTGCCTCAATGATCTTGTTAGGAATAGGAGGAGGATCTCTCCCTAATAAAGATAAAGGTGAACCTTATCAGGAATAGGAGGACTTCATCCTGATAGGAAGACATGGGGAATAGAAGGAGAACCTCGTTCTAATAGAGGAACACGAGAAGAGGCCCTTTCAACGATCCTTTTGTGCCCTAATAATTTTATTAGGAACAAGAGGAGGACCTCATCCTAACAAAGCTAAAGACCAACCCTGTTAGAAATAGGAGGAAAATCTCATCCTGCTAGGAAGACATTGGAAGAGGCCCTTTCAACAATCCTTTTGTATCTTTAATGATCTTGTTAGGGATAGGAGGAGGACCTCATCCTAAGAAAGATAAAGACCAACCCTATTAGGAATAGGAGGAGGACTTCGACCTAACAGGAGGACACAGAAAGAGATCCTTTCAACAGCCCTTTTGTGCCCCATTGACTTTGTTAGGGACAGAAGGAGGACCTCGTCTTAACAAAGATAAAGGCCAGTCCTATCAAGAACATGAGGAGAACCTCATCTTGACAGGAAGACACGAAAAGAGATCCTTTCAGTGGCCCTTTTATGTCCCAATGATCTTGTTAGGGATAGAAAGAGAATCTCATCCTAACAAAAATAAAGGTCAATACTGTCAGAAATAGGAGGACCTCATCCTGACAGGAGAACATAGAAAGAGGTCCTTTCAATGACCCTTTTATGCCCCAATGACCTTGTTAGAGATAGGAGGAGGACCTCGCCTTAACAAAAGTAAAGGCCAGCCCTATCAGGAATAGAAGAACCTCATCCTGATAGGGAGACATGGGGAAAGGCCCTTTTATGCCCCAATAATTTTATTAGGGATAGGAGGAGGTTTTCGTCCTAACAAAGATAAAGTTCAATCCTATTAAGAATAGGAGGAGGATGTCGTCCTGATAGAAGGACATGAAAAGAGGTCCTTTTAATGGTCCTTTTGTGTTCCTAAAATTTTATTAGGGATAGGAGGAGGATCTCGTCCTAACAAAGATAAAGGTCAATCCTGTCAGGAATAGGAGGAGGACCTTATCTTGATAGGAGGACATGGAGAGAGGTTCTTTCAATGATCCTTTTATACTCTAATGACTTTATTAGGAATAGGAGAAGAACCTTGTCCTAACAAAGATAAAGACCGACCCTATCAGAAATAGGAGAACCTCGTCCCGACAAGAAGACACGAGAAGAGGCTCTTTCAACGATCCTTTTATGCTCCAATAACTTTGTTAGGGATAGGAAGAGAACCTTATCCTAATAAAGATAAAGGCTAATCCTATCAAGAATAGGAGAAGGACCTCATCTTGATAGGGAGATATAGGAAGAGGCCCTTTCAACAGTCCTCTTGCATCCCAACAACTTCGTCCGAAAAAAAGGACCTCGTCCAGACACAAAAGATGCAAGGATCCAATTATACAAATCCAAAAAAAGACTTACCCAAAAGCCATCATCTATAATTAAAGGGTACATATACCATGGCCAACTACAATCATTATCGAAGGATAACTTCATAATCACGAACAAAAGAAGAAGGAGAAGAAGAGAGTGAAAAAACTACGAAAGCATACGTTTGAGATGAGATAATCAAAAAGTAGTATTTCATTGAAAAAAAGTTTGGTACATAAAAAGGTCCACAGGACCAGTTAAAAAAAAAGAGAGAAGAAAAAAAAAATGTCGAAGTCGTACTCAGAGTCGAACTTTGGACTGCTAGTGCTGGTCAATGCTAGGGATAATTTCAAGTCTTTAATTTTTTCTTCAAGATCCTGTCGAGCTGCTAGGCTTTCACTCAACAACTTCTTATGCCTTTGGGAGTCATCTTCAACTTCTCTCAGCTTTCTTCTTAATACAGCCGACTCAGCCTCCGCATCCTTCACTACATCTTGTGATAGATCATTTGCACCTTCAACTCACACAGCTCTATTTGGCTATTTCCATACAAAGTAGATAAGCTCTCTAAAGAGCTCCGTAAGGACAGAACCTCCATCGAGTCCCTGCTTGAGCTAACTTGAGCCCCTTCAAACAGTTGTCGTCGAAGTCGAGTGATCTCATCATCGGCTCTTCGAAGCTTTGCCTTGAGGTCGGCAACTTGGCTACACCAATCACTTCTATATTCATTATGAGAGTCCTCAGCCGTCTGTAACTATCTTTAGAGTTCGGAGAACTTCTTTGTCCAATCCCAGTCATATTCCTCCTGATTGATGGACCATGCCAAACTTTCTTCAAGTACTCGAATCCTTTCTTATGCAGCCTTCAATTCGATTTCTAGAGAGCTTGCCCTGGCCATCAGGGTCCATGCCTTATCATTGCCAAGCTTCTTCACCCATTCCAATTCCTTTATCAGATCATGCTTTTTATTGATATAGTCCATGGCATCCTTTTTTTGGACTTGTCGAAAGTGGGTGACTTTAACTAGAGCTTCTGAATAATGCTTCTTCAACTTTTGAAGCTTATCCTCTACTTTCTTTAGTTTCTTCTTAGTTTGATGAACCTCCCTCTTCAGGTTCTTAATGATAGATCTTAAAGGAAGGCCTTGGGATAGCAGGGTGGCATCGATAGGGGGAGATGAAGCATGATTATCTTCACTAGGAGGATTCTAAAAAATAAGCATACCACGACACAAACTTAAAGTAAACTTATTTTTATTAATTGAAATGTTTCTCAAATAAAGGAGAAGAAACAAATAAAAAGAAAAAATATAAATTAGGAGGTCTTAGATCTCTGGGAGAGCAGTCGAGGAGTTTGATGCAGCGTTAGTCGGCCTCAGCTCTTCAGCAACAAGCTCGATAGGGGAAAGATTGGTTGCGGTAGTAGATGGTCTTGCTTCTTCATCAGGAGCTCCTTCAACAAAGAAGCTGAGGTCGAGCTTGGAGAACTTGCTAGCTATCCTATCCTCATAGAGCTCGAACCCCTTGATGAAGGCTTCCTGATTGAACTTGATGTTCAAGTCTTTCATCTCAGAGGAGATCTCGAACTCCTATACTGCCTAGGCCTTTGCCTCTGAGATCTGTCTCGAAACTTGCTCTTTCGGTTTGGCGATCTCAGTTTAAACCTTCTTCCTCTTCTCTTCTTCTAAAGCCAAGGTAGCCTTTAGCTCCATCAATGTTTGATCTTCCTTCTTGAGCATCTCTTGAAGAACTTCGACCTCGACAGCCTTCTCTTTCATGAGGCAATCAACCTTAGTGGCTTTCTCTTCCTGGAGGTAGCTGACCTTGGATTGATGATCCTCCTGAGCCTTCAATGCTTCAGACCTCAAGCGGTTCATCATTTTGATGTGAGTGAGCAATTGGAGACTCGACTGCAAGAAATAAATTGAGTTAGGCATGTGTGTATATATATATATATATATAT
>QRFJ01000318.1:808010-1005067 GCA_006176705.1 Cocos nucifera
AGAAGAATGATGTTTAAAAGTATAGTAGCTTCGAAATAGGAAAATGGTTAGACAAATTTTAGCGGAGAGACAAAGAGAGATAAAGCCAATAATGAACCTAAAGAAGTTCAGTACTATGGAGGCAAAGAAAATATTTAAAAAATAAAAGAGGATAATTATGAAAGAAAGAAGAGAAAGTCTAAGTTTGGCATGAAAAGCCTCTAAATACAGACAAAAATAGCCTGGAGGAAGGGAACAAGCTCAGTCATTTGATCCAGGGAGTTCTAATTCATACTCGAACGGGATTCCATATTGGATTTTAATTGAGGAAAGATCGTTAAGAGATAAGGAACATGGAATAGTTCTGGATATGAAGTTTAGCTAGGGTACATTCCTAAGTTCAATCTTTTCTTTGGAATTAGGTTTTGGAAAGAGGGACCGGACGAACTCCTAGAACCAGATGACCATGAAGTTTCGAAAGATATTTGAATCAAAAGAAACTTAAAAATCTCTAGAAAAGTGGCAAGGAAAAAGGTTATAAAACCTTATGGGGAGAACAGTGAAACTCGTATAGAATACTAAAAGGCCAAAAAAAATAAAAAAAAAGAAGAAAGGGCGATGGAAAACTAACCCAGGTCGGTAAGAAGATGATCGAAAAGATGAGATACAGCCGAAAGGGACTCCGATGGCCACAAGGGTTGTGGACGAGAAGAAATAAGATGAGATAGTCGAGAGGGCGGGAATCAATCATTGATGGCCAAAAAATTGATAGAAAGGCTAGAGCACCTGGAGATGGGGAAGAATGGATGAAGGAAGAAGGAAGACTCGGATGGAGGTGAAGAGCTGGAAAGGAGGAGAAGAAGGAATTAAATAGGCATACAGAATCAGAAGAAGTTATGATTACAGATCCTTCTTGGCCAAGCCCAACTTGCCGTGTGCCCCACTCACTCCGAATGCCTGTCAGGGCAATAAATGCACTATAATACAGAGCTTCGTGCTGGATTAGTTTTTAAAAGATTTAATCTCTTTAGGTCATTTAGTATTAAAAATACCAGCACCAATTCAAAAAGGGCCAAATTGATTTATTTTTTGAGAGCAGGAACAAGACTGGCCTCAGAGGACTTCGGCACCAGTAATTTTCATACTTTCTTCGTTCAAAATTCAATCTCGAGAGTAGGGGGATAAGTGTTCAGGGTAAAATAACCTATGCTGAAGTCCTTGGCCACCATTCTATGAGAATTCATCAATCTTCTCAACCACAAAATGAGTGATAGGGCCAAAGTCTAATTTTCCCGACCTTGATCGGTGATGAATTTCGAAGATGGATGACGTCCCATATTGTAAATGATGGACTTCTTTAGCAGTGCTCCCTTTGGATGGACTCTTTCAGCAACGCTCCTTTCATATGGGCTTCTTCAGTAGCACTCCTTTTAGATGGACTCTTTCAGCTGCACTCCTTCCGAATGGGCTTCTTCGATAGCGCTCCTTCCGGATGGACTTCTTTAGCCATGCTCCTTTTGAATGGACTCCTTCGACAGCGCTCCTTTCGAATGGACTTCTTTGGCCATGTTTCTTCCAGATGGACTTCTTCTGTCGTGCTCCTTTTAGATGGACTCCTTCAGCATCGCTCCTTCCGGATGGACCTCTTTGATAGCGCTTCTTCCATACGAACTCCTTCATCCACGCTCCTTTCGGATGAACTCCTTTAGTAGTGCTCCTTCTAGACGAACTCCTTCAATCACGCTACCTCCAATTGGACTCAGTCGAAAAGGGCTCACTTATAGATGAACTAGAATATGGCAAAACTTCTTGAAGCTATAGGAGACCACTTTGATGGACTTCAACCAGATTTTGGTTCATTATATGCTGATTAACTCTCAAGCTCGGCTGGTCAATCCCAAACCCAACTTGGCAACAGCTATAATCAGTCGATAAGCATAGAGATCCCCAATCTCTATTCGAACTTCCTTAAATAGATCCAAACTACCTACAAATTATGACAAACAATAACTCATCCTTTATAACAAACTTTACATAGCTTGAGCGGCCCACTACCAGACGGTTACGGTCATCACCATCAGTTTGTTACATGTTCCATCTACAAAAGAGATCCTCTAAATACGTTTTTCTTCAAGTTCTCTTCTCCCCCTATTACTCTACTTCTCTATTTTCTTAGCACTCCATTCTAGTTAGCTAGAGAAATGACTTGAGCATCGAAAGATCCTGTCGGAGCCATCCACCTTCAGTTTGAACTTTATTTTGCAGATCCTATTGATGCCCTCATCTTCCTAACTCCAGCTATCTCCAGCATCCTCATAGATTTCTGTACCAACACAAAAGATATAGAAAATAAAATTATAACCCATGTTAGAAGATTTCATCTACTCTCTCAGAATCCAGCTCCTTAGCCATGCATGGTTGATGATTTGCTTGCTCTCGACATCTTCAGAGCTCCTTTGATTGGAGGTTGGAAGAAGAAAGAAGGAAGAAAGAAAGAGGAGAAGAAAAAAGAGAAGAAACTTTATTTTTCTCTATTTTTTTTGGTTTAGAAGACTTGTTCTCAAACTATGGGAGTAAGAGTGCTTAAATAGAGGAGGAAATTAGATTTCTAGAGTTATTTTCAAAATCAAAATTCGAGTCAGGATTGATTTCTAATACCCTGATTAATTCTGGCCATTGGATCTTGATCAAATGATCCAAAACTAGTTCAAAAACCATCAAGATTAGCCGCTTAAACCTCTAATCAAGCCTTTGGATTAATTCTGGCCGTTGGATCACTGCCTAGATGGATTTTCACTATTGGATCGTGCAAAATCTCCTCTAGAATCCTTAATCAGGTTGGAATAAATATCTACTGTTAGATCTCCACTGGTATCAATGTCCACCATCTGATCGTGCAATACTGTAGCCATAGACTGCCATGGACCAGGTGTGATGAAGACTAAAGCCAATCAGAAACCAGCATGCTTGATCAAATTACCGAAATACCCCTATATGCCATGATGGGTTTTCTGTAGACCTCTTAGTGGTCTAGGTTCACCACATTTTAAGCATCGATTGGCCGTGCTTACTGAGCTGGATAGTCCATGCCTATTCCATGGTCCGATCGGCCGGTCCACCATACACCGGCCTATTTTTTTAGTTTTTTTTATTTTAAACATTTAGACTTCATAACTTTTTAATTTTAGCTTTGATTTGAGTAAAATTTGTTGCGTTGAACCCATAAATCGAGCTCTTCGCATTGATAGACTTTTGTCCTATAAAATGTTAATAATAATAATAATTTTTTTAAATAAATATTAATTAATATATTATTTAATATTATTATTTAATAATTTAAGATAATTATCACATCTTTCAACTTGAGTTTTACTTATCCTCGAGTAAAAAGAGAAAAATTAGAGATATGTACTGATTTGATAAGATGTGAAAGTTTCTTCAGGTCATCTTAAAGTTAGTTGATACCTGGTTAGAGATTTAAGAGATACATCATTAGATTATTAATTCCATCCCAAGTAGTGGTTAAGTGAAGAACATAAAATTTTAAAGCATTTCTTTGATCAATTTCCCATCTTTATTCTTTAAATCCTCTATCTTCATTATGAACTTAGAGTTTTTTTTTTAACAGCTAGTGTAATGTTTTAATCTCATAAGCTTTCTATCTGACCCTTGTAGTGAGCTTTGGACTAATGACTATTAAACCAGTTGGCTTTAAGATATTAGGTGTAAAATATCTCTTGAGCTTACTGACTTGAGTCAAATAGGCTATAAGTTAAAATTAACTATATAATAAATTTCTTCATATTGTCTACTTTTTGATGCAAGTAATATTGCTTACTTAGGCAATGGGACTCGATTACTCGGTGGAAGATCAATGTTTAGAACTTGCTTTTTATTTTTTTTTATATATTATTTTTTATTTTTTTTTACTCATATCCATATAAAGTAGATTTTTTATTAAAATAGGCTAGAAGAAAGTTTTAGAATTTCTTAAAAATTTATTTTTTTCTAGACCTGACCATTTATTGCATTTTCTTAATAATTTTATCCTTAGTATTTCAAAAATTTTCTAGACCATTAATCAATCATTGATTAAAATATCTAAAAAATTTTAAATCAGCACGAAATCAGGTACATAAGTCTAATTATTACCATACTTGAGGACTTAAAAAAAATTATTTATCCTTCTCTCCTAACTTAATTTTCATTGTCCTCAATGGAGGAAAGAAAAATAGAGTGTAATAAAAGATAAAAAAATAACAAGAAAAGAATTCACTTGATTTAATATATTCTTGGCTCAGTCTAGGTTTTATTTATTATTCTTCCAGCATGGGTTTGTAGTTCTCCTCCCAACTTAATCCTAAAAGAAAGATAAACTAAAAACAAAAAAAAAATGTTAAATGCAAAAATCTAGGTTGCCTCCCAATAAGTGCTAAGTTTAACATCTTCAGCCAGACTTGTCTAAAAATTAATCCAAGTAAATAGGTTCGTAAAGAGCCATAGCTTCTTCATTAGTGTCAGTGGGAAGTTCTAAGAATGGTTTTAGTCGTTATCCATTAACTTTAAAAGTAACACCATTACTTGGATTTTTAATCTCCATAGCCTTGTGTGAGAAGACTTTTTTAACTATATATGGTCCAGTCCATCGAGATCTTAATTTATCCAAAAATAGGTATAGCCTAGAATTATATAGAAGAACTTTTTAACCAGATGTAAAAGATTTTTTATTAATTACTTGGTCATGAAAAGTTTTAGTTCTTTCTTTATAAATTTTAGCATTTTCATAGGCTTTATTTCTTATTTTCTCAAGTTCATTAATTTATAATTTTCTCAGATCACCGACTGCATCCAAGTTTATATTTAGTTATTTAATGGCTCACATTGCCCTATGTTCCAATTCTACTGGCAAGTGACATGCTTTACCAAATACAAGCCTATATGGAGATATTTCTAAGTTGATCTTGAAAGCTGTGCGATATGCCCAGAATGCATTTATTAGTTTTAAAAATCAATCTTTTCTATTAGTGATTACTATCTTCTCTAAGATTAACTTGATTTGGTGATTAGAAATTTCAACTTGCCTGCTTGTTTGTGGATAATAGGGTGTGGCCAATTTGTGGATAATATTATACTTCTTCATTAGTGATGCAAATGATCGATTATAGAAGTGTGTTCCATGATCACTAATAATAGCTCTAAGAATACCAAATCAGGATAGGATATTTTTTTAAGAAATTTGATAACAATCCTACTATCATTGGTCTTGCATGGTACTACCTCTATCCACTTGGATATATCATCAACGACTACTAATATTTATTCATTTCCAAAAGATTTTAGAAATGGTCCCATGAAGTCTATTCCCCATACATCAATAATTTCTATAATTAAATTTGGATTCAGAGGCATCATATCTTTCTTAGTGATCCGGCCTATTTGTTGACACCTAACATAATTTTTATAATATTCATGGGCATCTTTAAATAGTTTCGGCTAATAGAATCCACATTGAAGTACTTTAGCTATAGTCTTTTTAGCACTGAAATGACCACCACAAGCTTGGTCATGGCAAAAGGATAAAATGCTCCTAACTTATTCATTTGGTATGCATCTTCTTATGATTTGGTTAGGATATTATTTGAATAAATATGAATCATTCCAAATAAAATATTTTACTAAAGAGAAAAATTTATTCTTGTCCTGAGTGGTCTAGTGCATAGAAATTTGGCCGGTGGCTAAGAAATTTACTATGTCAGCATACCATGGTTTTGATGTTATTGATAATAATTGTTTGTCAGAAAAAGACTCATTAATAAGTATTTTCTCAATTGGTGCGATTACTAAATGAGATAAATGATCTGCCACTATATTTTTTGTACCTTTCTTATTCCTAATCTCTAGGTCAAATTCTTGCAAAAGTAGAATCCATCTAATTAGGCATGCCTTAGCATCTTTCTTTGAGAGAAGATTCCTAATAGTCGAGTGATTAGTATAGATAATTACATGAGAACCCACTAAGTAGGACCTAAATTTCTCTAAAGCAAATACCAGCTAAAAATTTCTTTTCCGTAGTTGAGTAATTAAGCTATGCTTCATTTAAGATCCTACTAGCATAATAGATCACTCGAGGTAGCTTATCTATCTTTTGACCTAAGACAGCTTCTATGGCATGATCAGATGCATCGCACATGAGCTCAAAAAGTTGAGTCCAAATTGGTAGATGAATAACTAGGGTTGAGATTAATTTCTTCTTTAAACTTTCAAAGGACTTGAGATATTTAGGTGTGAAATCTAATTTGACATATTTGGCTAATAGGTTAGTTAATGGTCAAGCCATTTTGCTAAAATTCTTTGTAAATCACCTATAGAAACCAGCGTGTCCAAGAAAAGAGTGAATTTCTTTTACTGATCTGGATGGTGGAAGGTTTTCAATTAAATCTACCTTGACCTTATCTACTTCTACACCTCATTTTAAAATTACATGACCAAGGACTATGCTTTCCTTAACCATAAATTGACATTTTTCTTAATTTAACATTAGATGCTTCTCCTTACATCTTTCTAAAACTAATCTGAGATGATGTAGACATTTGGAGAAAGTAGATCCAATGATAAAAAAATCATCCATGAAAATTTTAAGAAATCTTTCTACAATGTTTGAGAAAATGCTGGTCATGCATCTTTGAAAAATAGCTGTGCATTACATAATCCAAAGGGCATGCATCTATTGGCAAAGATTCCATATGGATAGATAAACATAGTCTTTTCTTAATCCTCAGGGGCTATATCTCGAATATCCATCCAGAAAGCAATAAAAGTCATGACCTGCTAGTCTTTCTAACATTTGGTCTATAAAGGGCAGAGAAACATGGTCCTTTCGGATGGCTATATTTAATTTTTTATAGTCGATGCAGATCCTCCATCTGATTTGAACTCTTGTTGGGACCATTTATTGCTATCATTTTGAATTACAGTAACTCTTGAGTTTTTCGATACTACTTGTACTAGGCTTACCCATGAACTATTTGAGATTGGATATATTATTTCGTTGTCAAGGAGTTTAATTATTTCTTTCTTTACAACCTTTTTCATGGCTGGGCATAGTCTCCTTTGGGGATCTCTTTTTGGATTAGCCTTCTCTAATAAATGAATTCTATGTTGAATAATTGAGGGACTAATCCTCTTTAAATCAGCCATGGTCCATCCTAATGCTTCTTTATTTTTCTTAAGAATAGTCAATAATTCTCCCTCTTGTATAGGATCTAGGTCTACTAAAATATTTACTAGCAAGATTTTTGATGGACCTAGGTATGCATATTTCAGGTGTTTGGAGAGTGTTTTTAATTCTATCTTGAATGTTTCCTCCACTAATGGTCTAGACAATGGTTCAACTAGAGGCTCCCATCTGAGTTCCATATTGATTATGGCTAAATCATTGATCTTTTCAAATTCTTTATAGTTTTGATTCGCCCATAGTTCTATATCAGATTTTTCAACACTTAGGTCAATGGATTCATATATATTGTCTTGTATCAAGTTAAGGTCACTAACTTAATTTGCTTTAGATAGGTTAAAAATGTTTAGATCTATGGTCATATTACCAAAAAGGAGTTTCATTAGGCCATTTTGATAGTTGATTTGGGCATTGGCTATGGCTAGAAATGGTCTACCTAGAATAACTAAAATATGGCCATTTGGATTTATTACAGGTTCAGTTTCTAAAATCACAAAGTCCACTAGGTAGATGAAATCACCAATCTTAATTAATACATCATCTACTATTCCCCTTGGTACTTTCAAAGATCGATTCGCTAATTATAAAGTCATTTCTGTAAGCTTTAATTCTTCCAATTCTAGTTTTTCATAAACTGAATAAGGTAGTATATTGACACTCATCCCTAAGTCTAATAGAGCCTTATTAATGAAGGTTTTTCCTACGATGCAAGAAATAGTGGGAGACCCTAGATCTTGTACTTTATTGGCACATGGTTTGACAGGTATGAACTTACACTAGCTACTAGAAAGGCTTTGTTAGGTACATTGATGGTTTTTTTTCTAGTACATAAGTCTTTAAGAAATTTAGCATATGATGGAACTTGTTGGATCATATCTAGTAAAGGAATATTTACTTTCACTTGCTTAAAGATCTCCAAAATTTTATTTAGTTAGGCTGAGTTTCGGTTGGACTTTAATCTATTAGAAAAGGGTGCTATAATTTTAGACATTGGTACAACTAATTCTAGTGTGGGCTCTGCTGGTGGATCAAGTTCTATTTCTTTAGGTTCTTCAGACTGGTCCTATTCAGATATTTGTTCAGATGGTGGGTCTTTTATTTCTTCTTCTGGTTCTTTAGATGTATCCACTTGGTTGTCTATTTATTTTCTAGATCTTAATGTATGGATAGCATTTAATTGGGTTCTAGGATTGGCCTCAGGTTGACTTGGCAATCTATCCTTCTCTCTCTCTCTCTCTCATAGTATTAGCTAACTGTCCTAATTGCATTTCTAAATGAGCTATTGCTTGTGTATTTGCTGTTAGTAATTTACCAGTGGCTTGCATAAAAGTATTAAGGATAGTTGCATTATCAGTGGTTGATTTTGTTAGGATTTCTAGTCTTTTTTCTAAAGAGTCTATTTTTTTTTTCATTATTGTTAAAGCCTGGTGGGTTGTTTGTTGTAGGGTTAGGCCTTGTGTTTGATTGAAGCTAGGACTGCCTACATTTGGACTTTATGATCATGAAAAATTAGGATGGTTTCTCCATCTTGGGTTATAAGTGGATGCATAGGGATTATTATTTGATCTTTAATATACCGCATTAACCTATGCAAACTCATTTTCTATTAGTTTAATCTAGAAGGGACATTTCTCTATAACATAGTCTGGTGCACTGTAACCGTTGCACATGGGTGCAGATACTTGGTTTACATTGGTTGGTCTCTAAATTCTAAGGCCACTAATCTTCATTGCAAAGTAGCTATTTTGGCTTTTACAGCTAGGGTTGTTGGGATTTAGTATATGCCACCTCTTGCTGGCATTGGTTTCTTAGTTGCTTTCCACTGTAGACTCTTTTCTGCTAGATTCTCTAAAAATTGCCGGGCTTCATTAGGTTTCTTATGCATGAATTGGCCTTGGTACATTGATTCTAGCATAGTCTTAGAACTTAGGTCTAGACCTTCATAAATGATTTGGCATAACCTCCATGTTTCTATTCCATGGTGTGGGCATTGACTCAAGAGGTTCTTAAATTGATCTAAACACTTCCAGAAAGACTCTCCTCCTAATTGATAAAATTGATTAATTTCATTTCTTAACTTGGCTGTTTTGTGATGTGGGAAGAACTTCCTCAAGAATACTTTTATAAAGCCATCCCATGTTGTGATCGAGTGGTTGGGTAGACTATATAACCATTTTTAGCATTTTTCTTGAGGATAAAATTAATTAGCCTAAGTTTAATAACATCTTCTGAGAGTTGGTGTATCCTCATGGTATCACATACTTCCTCAAATTTTCTAATAAAAATATAAGCATCCCCATTCCCAGTAAATTTAGGGAGCATGTTGATGATTTGAGGTTTAATTTTGAAACTGGTTGCATTGGTCTGTGGTAATTGGATACAAGATGGTTGGGCTGACCTAATTGGATAGTAGAAGTCTTTTAGAATTTGAGGTTCTTGATCTATCTCACTCATTGTGGACTTAGAAATTTTTTGGATTAGAGTAGGATTTGGATCTATTTTTACTAATCGACCAGATTCTTTTTTCCAAGTTACTATTTTTTTTAATTTTAAGTTATATATATTTTTAATTTTTTAATTTTTAATTTTTTAAATTTTTAGAGAGATGAGAGAAAAGAAAGAAGAGGATTCTAAAGATGAGTCCTAAGGAGTCCTAAATCTAGAGATGAAAGAGAGATGAGTTCTTTAATTAGATTTGAATTTGGTGTTAATAGCACTCAAGTTAAGCAAATATGAACTCTCTATTATAGGGTTAACCTAGATCTAGACAGCTCTTAACGGTTCCAAGATCACCTTTGAGCACTCCAAGCTCAAAATTGGCTAACTAATTCGGTCATATAAGTATAAGATGTGAGAGGTTTTCTGCTCGTTGCTTTTTTTAGATACCAACTGAATTGACCGAGTCAGATAATGAAATCAATTGAAAATCATAATATTTGAACCACTTGCCTTAGATACCAAATAATTAACCAATTCAAGCCCGGTCCAACTCTAGGGTTTTCTTGTCCTAATGAGCTTGAATAATCTTAAGGGCCAATGCCTAATTGATTTTAAGTTAAGGTTTGGATTAATGCAATATGAAGGATGATGGTTTGTGGGCTAAGAAAGGGTAATCAAATTCCTACCTTATCTTATTTAATGGCTTGTGCCCTTAGAGTATATTATGGATATGCAATGCAAATCAAACAAGATGTCCAAACATGTTAAAAAATTAATTTTATTTAATATTTTTGGTTACTCTTAATTAATTAAGTATTATGAGATGTCGGTGATTTTTTAAGAATTTATTATTTTATCTTTTTATTGATATTTTTTAGTTTTTGATTTTATAGTTTTGCAAAAAAAAGTTAATTCAAGTGATTAAGTCTTAAAAAGTAATAAATTAATCTAAATTATAGAAAGCAGAAATTAGTTATGAAAGATGGTAATAACTAGATAAAATTAAAGAGCAATAAAATTTTTTAATTATTTTATTAATTTTCTAAATTAATTAATTAATTGAAGCAACCATGCTACAATCTTCAGCAACGGTGCCAAAAAATTTGACTGCTTGTTGTTAAATAAATAAATAAAGATTAAGCCTAATTTTTAATTTTTTGAATAGTGGTGAGTCGGGTGTTAATTTTTTCAAAGATTGAAGGCTAAGTTATATCTAATTTTAATTTAAAATAAAATTTTTAATTTAGTTTTAAAGCAAGAATTTAAATATGGAGATTAAAGAGAGCAAATTGAGAATTTAGCAAATTAAAAGAAAAATAAAGAGAAAGTAAATACTTAATTAATTAAGATTTTAAGAATTAATAAGAATTATTTTAGAATTTTGAATCCATCTTCTGCATGGTTGTAGTAATTTTTTTTAATACAAAATTTTATTATTTTTAAGAATTTAGTTATGATTATAATTTATTTTTTTAGAGTATGAATTATATCTCATGATAATCCATCTCAATGAAATCATAAACTATTCAATAATTTAATTCTTAAAAATTAATAACATGGCTTTTAATGATTATTTTTTAAAATAAATTATTAAATTAAGTATGGACTATATCTATTGATCACAATCCATCCTAATGAATATAATTTATTTAGATCTTTAATCAATTAATAAGCATATCAAACAATCAAGGTCTCATGCATAAAAAGATAAATTTTATTAAAAATTGAGTCAGAGAACATGTTTGTATAAAAATAATTATAAAAGATAAAGAAAAAAAATTATAATTTATGTCAGAAGATCTCATCTACTGTTCCAGAATTCAACTCTTTAGCCATGCATGGTTGACGATATGCTCGCTCCTGACTATTAAAAAATATGTGCTAAAGCCAATCATCTAAGTAGTAGATGATTGGAATTAGTATATGAATTATCTAATAATAATAGTAATTTGGTTGTTTCATTATAAAAGTTCTATCTTCCTTAAATGAATTTTTAAATTATGATGAAGTCCTTAGAATCACAATCAATCGATAAAGAAGGATTTATCAGATGGTTCTTAAATTGTTCACGGCCAAATGATAAGTTATTAACAAGGATGATAACTTATCGAGTGTAGATCGCTATATGCCATATGCGTTGGTTGTTCTCGTAACCAAGTAGTGTGAAGATACTGGTATGGCATCCAGATGAGATTTAGGAGTACATCTGCACTGAACGTGATCAATGTAGCACTCTACTGTCAAGAATAGCTAGCTAAGCCTAATAGGAATAAGTGTCCCTCCAACCTGAGATCGCTATGGTGACTTGCGAGCAACTCACTGTACTTTGATGCTGGACTATTTGTATTTCTAATATAGATGATGGAAGGTTTTTGGGTACAGTCAAGTACTTGTAGTATTGGTATGTGAGTCAAGATGGGATTGACTTCTTCTGATTAACTTCAGTAAGAGAATGTCTCGTTGTGTTTTAATTTAGCAAAACCTAGACCTAGGTAATCCTCGTAAGGTGTCATGAGATTTGCAAAATTTTGAGACAAAATAGAGATAACTTATATGAGTGTTGACAGCATAGTCAAAGTTGTCTTGAGCATTATTAGTCATAGGGATGAATTATACGGTAACCATGGGCCAGGGTTCTAAGAATATTGCTTTGCATACATTCGATCTATCTGAATGTCGGGAACCATTGCTAGATGGTAACTTCGATTGGTATAGGAATTGATTCCTATGCTACCGGCTTAGGTTCAAACCTATGGGGTTACACATATTAGAACTTGTAACCTGATCGGATGGTTAATCGATGATTGAGAATCATTTTGAGGTCAAACATTCAATGCGATTGATATTTGACCTAACGCAAGTATTGCGGGAGGATCGATTAGCAATTGGATTGCTAATTGGCTCAATTTGATTGAGCAATCAGGCTGAGATTAAGTCTAATTGAATTAGATTCAATTACAATTAGTTTGGACTTAATTAGATTAAGTTTAGTTGGTTTATTGGATAAACCAATTGCAAGAAAGAATAATTCCTTGTTTGACTAGGACTTGGGTGCACCTAATTAACTTAGAATTTAAATTAGATTTAAATCTTGATTTAATCTAATTTAATTGGGCTCTTAGTTGGACTAGGATCATCTTTAATTAGGTTGCATTTAATCTAATTTAAATGAGATTTAAATTTGGTTTAAACCTATTTTGACCTAGTCAAACAAGAGGAGTCCCAGTTGGACTGGGACTCTCTCTCTTTCTCTTATGCCTATTGAAGCCCATGCTAAATATTTAATTCTAATTTTTTTTTATGTATTTCCATGCCCAGGAAGGCCTTCCATGCCCATATATCAGATTATTTGGAAGTTTGTTTTGACTTGGTCAAAACAAGAAAGAGTTGGGATTTCTTTCCTTCTTGCAAGAGTTCCTTTTGACCAAACTCCTTTCTCCCTTATGCGCCACCTCTACCCATGCCCTTCTTTTGATTTCTACCCTTTCTTCCTTTCTTTTGGGTGTTGGTTTTCTGTTTCACATGCCAAAAATCAAGGGAGGGGCGTCCAAGAGTTGGGGCGTCTTGGACGCCCCATAGATGTCCTCCTTTGACTAGGTTTTGACCTAGTCTTGCAATAAAAGGTGGACGCATCTTATAAGATGGTTTTAGGATGTGAAAAATACTAAAAAAATTATGAAAAATTAGAGGATAAGGAGGAGAAGGCGTGGTGGATTTGTGGTGCCAAGATTCTTGGAGAAGAGCCCTCAATTAAGATATCAAAGGTTGATGTCTGGAAGAGATAAGGTAAGAGAAGATTGTCTTCTCTTATATTTTTCTTTTATATTTCCCTCTTTCTATTTTATTTGTAATTTTTATATGATAGAAATCTAAGAGAGAGAGAGAGAGAGAGGAAGGGCTTGAGGAAAGATGGCACCAAGATCCTTAGAGAAAAGGTCTTCATCTGGACATCAAACGTTGATGTCTTGAAAGGCACAAAGGTAAGAGAAGATGGTCTTCTCTTATTGTTTTGATTTTAATCTTTCCTTCCTATTTTCTTTGTAAGTTTTTATGTGATAAAAACCTTAGAGAGAGAGGATAAGGGCGTGGGATATGTGCTCAAAGGTTTTTGGGCATAGAGACTCTTTTTGGATATGATCAGATCATGTCCTGATGTGAGAAGAAGAAGAGAAGAAGGTCTTCTCTTAGGGTTTTCTTGGGAGCCCTTCTTCTCAATTTTATTTATGAGATTTTTATGAGAAAAATCTAAGGGTGTGATATCTGAAAAATTAGAAAAAATCTAGAGGAGAAGGTCTCCTCTGAACCTAGCATAATAGATGTTTTCAGGATATCAAACGTTAACGTCCTGAAGGAGAAGATTTGTCTTCTCCTAGGGTTTTTTCCATTTGTCTTTCTATTTCTGTTTTATAGAAGATCCAAGGGTTGGATTCCTCCCTCATTCCTCCTCATGTTCTTCATCTTTTGGATTATCCAAGAGATCCGAAGAATATGTATTTGATTAACCATCAGGAGGGATCCGCGAGAAGCTAGCACTTCGAGCGGATCTTCGTTCAACGAACCTCCGATCTATGTTGCAGATTCATGTGGATCACTTATAGAGGTCAGATGCATGTGCGGCTCCAAAGGCAATAATAGATTCAATTGCGGAGTTCTCGACCCGTGCAAAGGTAAGAGATTTGATCTCTTGGTGACCTAGATGCGATTTAGGATTAGATCTAGAATTATTCTAGATCTAGGTATTGATGTGATCAATACCACTCATGATTAATTTAATTTTAGATTTATATTTGCATCATAATATGTTATAGATCCTTGATGTAGGGTTTTGTTGTTTGATTACATGCATTTGTAGATTAAATAGTTTAATCTATGTTTTCCACTGTTCTTTATTTCAAAAAAGTTTTGAAATCTATGCATGAAATTCTGCATGTTTTCTATTAGTAGTATCAGAGCATCTAGGTTCGATTATAACATGTTTATGTATATTTTAGATTTAATCTAAAAATTAAAGTTAATTAAAGATCATACATATTGCCATAAGGTTGTCCTATTGTAAGGTTAACCTCTTACAATGAAAATGTTGTCCTAGTATGTGCTGATCTAAATCAAAATCATGAATTATTTAGATTAGATCTAAGAAAATTTATGATTTAATTTTTTTATTTAAATCTAAAATTTAATAGATATTAGATCTATTTTAGATTATTTAGATTAGATCTAAATAATATCAGGATTGCACATACTACCATAAGGTTATCTTGCTGTAAGGTTTATCCCTTACAATGGAAAGATTATCCTAGTATGTGCTGATTCGAGAAACTTAAATCATAAATATGTTAGATGAGATCTAAAATAATTTATAATTTATTTTTAGATTTTAAATCTAATTTTAAATGGTTCATGATCTGATCCACATGATGTATTTTATGTTTAGATCTAATCCTCTTATTGCATATATTGATATATAATTTTTGTTTTAAATTTAGAATGTATATGTATGACATATTTATTTTATAAAAATTAAATCATGAACTTATTTTCTACAAAATCCTAGATTTGAAATCCTAGGACATGATCTAAATAATGAAACAAATCAGATTTAAAACTATATATTGAATATGATTCAATATAATTTGAAAATGTTTCAAACAATAAAATCAGAAACTAGTTTTGAGATTTCATAAACCTAAATCCATAAGATGAACTTAATTGAGAATTAAGTGATTATTTAGGATCTAGGTTTGTGATTTGAAGATCCTAAGATAATTTCATAATACATGGGTTAAAGAAAAATGGGTTAGCTTTGATCAGGTCCTTAACTGGGTTAGAACTAGGGTTAGATTAAATATGGACATAGTTAAGAAATTGATCAAACCTAATTAATAGTTAATTAGGATTAGGTTATTTCTATAGATCACTTCAATAGTTGTAGTTGATCAAAGTCCATACATCTAATAAATGGATGCTGATCGTGGCTCAGTGGTCGATTTCGAGTCTTTAGGTAGACCAAATCAAAATTGATAAACCAATTGATGTCTAAGGTAAGTCTGGCATCCTAAATCGATGGTTTTTAATTGATAGCCTACTTACTTGATCATTTCTGATGGTGTCTAAGGCAAGCCTTAGTAGATCCTTTCATCGATCTTACTTATCTGGCTAATGTGGTTAATCAAGTTTTTGATTAGGTTGCTCATTGATTCGTGCTAACCCATGTCACATCAAAAATCAATGAGATTGATTTTATTTAGTGAGACTGATTTAGGTGCCCATGGACCATAATTGATCCTAGTCCTCATCAGTGACTTGCGAAGTCAGTGGAAGGACTTGACTTGGTGAAGTCAGTGGGAGCAAATTGGTCCATGTCCTTTCTATCTTTAAATCATTAATAATTTAAATTTTATAAAATTATTAGGTCCTTAAAATGATAAAATTATGGGGATAATGGAGTCACAGCCTCCCATTTAGGTGTTTGATAATGGATCCATTAACTCAATAATCATTGGAGGCCCAAAGGCCTAGTGCTTATTGATAATGAAATTATCATCGATCATATGATAACTTGGATATATCTCTTTAATGATGGTTGGGTTGGCCAACCAAAGTTGGGCTTGATCATTCATTGGTTGGATGCACCAAGTATGGTCATGTTAATGGTTGAACCTAACTGGATCCTTTTCTGAGAAGGCCAAAGTCAACTGATCAAGGCCTGGGGCAAAATTAAAATTACTAAAAATTGTTTGGAGAAATAATTGGTAATGAACCTACCCTTAGATGTATATGGGTGGGCTAACCAAAGTTGGGCTCATGTGCAGTCTATGTAGATTCTAGTACCTACTAGGAAATTAAAGTAATTTCTCGAATTGGAGGTAAAGACTATCAGTTCGAATAAAATAGTGGAAGAACATTTAGACTAAAGTCCAAGCCTTTAGGCTTAAAATGATTTATATACAATAGGTCATTGTTCTCTATTAAGGCTAAATCCTATTTGCTCCTATCACTGTTAGACAGTGAAGACTTATGGACCCAACTTCGATAATTAGTATCAAAAGTTGAATATTGGTTTAGCAGTACGAATGGGTTCGTATTAGGGTTTCTAAGCCCAGTCAAAATAATTAGTCCAAGATTAATCCAAATCAGGCATAGTACTTCTAATGTCTGAAATAGGATCATAGGAAGAAGATTTGTCTTACTTCCTTTGACCACAACTGGCTGAGCAAGAGAAAGGAGCAAAAGTTGCTCATTAAAGACATTATATAATAACACCTTAAAACTTTTCTGTATGTAATTTTACTACCTGGGTATTAGATACCAATGGTCTTATGCAATTCGTTGCAAGGACTTAAGGTAAGTGGAATATACACACCCTAGTTAGATGATGTCATGGATGTCTATGTTTGGCATTACAGGCTTAGTCATATTGACTAGAATAGGATAAACAGATTAGCTTGAGAGGAAAACCTCAATATCAATGATTGTGAATCATTGATAGCCTATGAATCTTGTCTTCTTGGGAAGATGACAAAGTCAACTTTTACTGAAAAAGGTGAACGAGCCGATAACATTCTAAGTCTCATATATAGTGATGTATATGGACCTTGAACTTAAGTGCCAAAGGAAGACATTAATATTTCATTATAGACGATCTATCTAGGCATGGGTACATCTGGGATGAATCATTTGAAATATTCAAATGATTCAATAATGAAAAAAGAAAAATAATTTGGATAAGGTATTAAAACTCTTCGATCAGATCGAGGAGGCAAATACTTATCCAGTGAGTTTGTGACATATCTAGGAGAGAATAGGATTCTTTCTCAGTGAATTTTTTTTCAGAACATAGGGTATCTAAAAGGACAAATTAAACTTTGTTAGACATGGTTCAATCCACAATAGGGTATACTTATCTGCCTGTTGCAGGGTTGTGCTCTTGTGACTATTTTTTACTTTGAAAATTTATACCGAGTTAATCTATTGCATTGACTCCATATAGGATATAGATCGGATGTAGACCTAGACTCTCTCATTTTTGGATTTAGAGTTGATCAGCCTATGTCATATATTTGCACACAGATAAACTTGGATCTTGGTCCAATTAGTGTTTAAGGGTTATTAATTCTGCTATGCTAAAGAACATGAGATGTTCATCAGCAGTAGGGTATTCCTTTTGGAAAAGAGTTTCTTAGAGAAGAAACTGATGCCTGTCAAGTTGAACTTATAAAAATTTGACTGGTAGAAAAGAACCGATGTTATCTGATAAATCTACAGAATCAGATTTGATTAGATCAAATCTGGAGCCCATTAAAGTGTCATCTTTAAGAAGATCCGGTAGAGTACCGCATTAGTCGGATAGATACTTCAATGTCTAGATCTGGGATGGTGATCATGTTGAGCTCGATGAGAACAACAAGGATCCAATCACCTATAAGGATACAGTGTAGTGGCCTGATTCTGAGAAGTGGCTTGGAGCCATATGATCCAAATTGAAGTCTATGAAAATCAATAGTGTATGGATACTAGTTGATCACCTGAAGGGATAATACCCATTGGATGTGAATGGATTTTTAATAGGATCAGAGTAGCGTAGACGGAAAGGTAAGGACCTATAAAGCTTGTCTGAGTATCATCTCAGAGTTCGAACATACGTTCTGAATGTATATCTTAGTTATGAACAAAGACAAACCCTGCACTTATTATAAGGCAAAATGTTTTATAGTATTATTACTTGTGATGTTTGAGGATGAAATTCTCTTAATCTAGAATAGCATTCCAACATTGCAAGGAATAAAGGTTTAGTTGTCATCTTATTTATCCATGTACAAGATTAGACATGGTATACTCACTAGAGATAGTGAGCAGATACTAGTCTGATCCAAGTAAGAGCCACTGGAGGATTGTGTAGACAATCCCTAAGTATTTGAAAAATACTAAGAACCAGTGACTCAAATATGGAAGTACCAACTTAAAATATATGGATGTTTTGATTTCAGTTAGAACAAGATGACAATAAGTGAATGTCGACTCATACCCTAATTATAGGAGCAATCAACTGGAAAGGTTCTAAGAAGGATACTTTAGCCTATTCAGTTAGTAATATAGAGTACATCATGGTATATGATGCTGTCATGTAAGTTGTGTAGTTACTGAGATTCATTAGCAGATTGGGAGTGGCACACTCCACCCATGGTTCAGTTCTATCATAGCACTGGAGCCATAGCTCAGGCTAAAGAACCTAAAGATCAACATATTCTGCATCAGTTTCATCTTAGATATTTGATTTGGATGACATCGATCCTTAGAAGATCGATGTAAAAGTAGAACTTGACCGATCCATTTGCTAAGACCTTAGAACTAAAGAGTTCTATGAACTCAAGTGGAAGATAGGATATTTGATATCATTTTGATTGGCTTTAGTCTAAGTGGGAGTTGTTGAATTAGTATATAAATTATATAATAATAATAGTAATTTGGCTGTTTCATCATAAAAGTTCTATCTTCAAGATCTTACAGCTGAAGACTTAAATAAATCAAATATTTATTTAAATAAATATATAAACACCTAGATCTTAGATTTATTACATGATTAAAGCATGATATTAAATCAAAAATTAAAATCAAATAAGAAAGAAAAGGTTGATCAAATCAACCTAGATCTATACTACATCAAATGTAGGTATGAAGTTTATAGATCATATCTATTACCTAAGCAAGTTAGACATTCTAATTTGCTGATCCAGACTTGAGGATGAAGTCATGAGCCGCACATGCATTCGGCCTCTAGAAGTCATCCACACGAGCCTACGATCTCTGATCTGAAGTTCGATGTAGGAAATCAGCACAGCATGCTAGTACTGTGCTGATCCTTCTTCGACGGTCGATCTGATGCTCTCTTCTTCATAAATTGGACTCTCCAAAATATGATAAGAAAGATGAAAGTTTACTAATTTGAAACTCTCTTAGAAAAAAAGAAAGAAGAGAGATTAAAAAGAAACAGCCCTAGAAGAAGACCCTCTTCTTCTTCTCTTTTCTCTCACCTAGATCCTAGTTTGGTGCCTATGGAATCCCCATGCCCAAGGACCCTCTTCCTTTGATTTTTGTACACCCCAAATCTCTCTCAAAGCTTTATATTTCATAAAAAAATTAAAATAAAATTTATTTAATAAATAGAGAAAAAAAAGAGTCCAAGTTAGATCAAAATCCTAGACTAGGAACGTCCAAATATAGGAAGTTGTTGGGGCGCCCAACTCTTGGGCGCCTCATCTATAATTATTGGCATGGACCAGTAAGGGAGGGCACACAAAAAAAAAAGATTATTTTTATGGAATAAGAGAAGAATTAATTAAAAGAGGGGGCGGCACTCAAGGGAAGATGTTTTGGTCAACAAGGATTGTATCTCATAGAATTCTAAGCAAAACTAACTCCTCTTTTGACTTGGTCTTCCAACAAATTACCTTATGAGAAAAGGAGGAGAGAAAGAGGATGTGAGAAGCCATGGGAGTGGAGAGTTTTCACATAAGAAATAAAATAAAAAATGGAATGGGGCATGAGGATTAAGTGGCACAAGTGATAGGGAGTCCTAGTCACATGACTAGGACTCCTGTTTTGACTTGGTCAAACAAGATCTTTTAACTAAATAAAATCAAGGTTAAATCAATTCAATTAAATAAGGCCCTAACCCATTTAAGAACTTAATTAAATTAGATTTAATTCTAATTTATTTTTTAATCAAATTAGAAAATTAGGTTAATCTTAATCTTAGTTAGACTAGAACTAGTTCTTCCTTGCACTTGACTTATCCAATAAACCAATTGGACTTAATCCAATCAAGTCCAAACTAAATTTAATTAAATTATATTTAATTAAACTTAATCTCAACCTATTGGCTTAATCAAATTAAGCTAATTAGCAATTCAATTGCTAATCAATCCTCCTGCAACACTTGCACTAGGTTAAACATCAATCATATTGATTGTTTAATCCTAGAATGATTTTTAATCATTGATCAACCATCCGATCAGATCATAAGTTCTAATGTGTGTGACCTCATAGATCCAAACTTAAGCCAGTAGCATAGAAATAAATTTTTATACCAATTGAAGTGACCATCTAGCAATGATATCCCATGGCCGGATAGGTCGAAGGTGTAAAACACCATCCTTAGAATCCATGTGGATATAGTTTCCATATAATTCATCTCCTTGACCATAATGCTCATAGGACATCTCAGAGTTCAATTGTCAACTTTGATCAGGTTGTCCACATTGTATTTCAAAATATCAAATCCATCTGATGGATTACTCTGGTCAAGATTTTGCTATATTGAAATATAGTGATACATTCTTCTCCAACTCTTGGAGTGGTCAATTCTTTTTTGATCACACTCTGACTTTGCAAGTACTTAACTGTGCTCAGAAGCCTTCCATTGCTAAATTAAAAATTCAGTTAGTCCGATATCAAAGCACAGTGAGTTGCTTGCAAGTCATTGATGTGATCTCAGATCTAAGGGATACTTATACCTATATCCCATTAGAGACATTCTCGATAGCAAAATGCTTTAGAGTTGATCACGTTCAATGACGATGTGCCCATATATTTCATCTGTATGCCATATCAGTGTCTCCACACTCCTTGGTTAAGAGGACAATCAACCTATATGGCATATAGCGACCTATGCTCGATAGATGCTGTTGTCCTAATTAATAGTCTATCATTTAGCCATGAACAAATTTAAGAACTAATCGATAAATTCTCTCTTTATCAAAACTAAACAGTCCTAAGGACTTCATCACAACAATGAAGTTCATTAGAAGATGTAAACTTATGATGAAAAAGATGCCAAAATATTTTTATTAATTAATAAATTAATTATAATTATAAAATAGTTCAACCATCAATAGATTGATGATTGGCTTTGGGACATAATTTCCAACAACTTTCATTTGTCATAAAGCCACTCGGCACAGTATCTAATATCCATCTTCGACTTATGGTTGTCAAACTCCTTGATTGCCAGGGCTTTAGTGAAGGGGTCAGCTAGGTTCTCCTTTCTGTCGATCTTCTAAAGGTCGATGTCACCACGATCCACGATCTCACGGACCAAATAAAAGTGACGAAGAATGTACTTTGTCCACTGGTGTGCCTTTGATTCCTTTGCTTGAGCTATGGCACCAGTCCTATCGCAGTAGAGCAGGACTGGACCATCAATGGAGGGTGCTACTTCAAGCTCGGTGATGAACTTCCTCAGCCACATAGCTTTTTTTGTTGCATCTGATGCTGTCATGTACTCTACTTTGCAAATAGAGTCAACCACTGTATGCTGCTTGAAACTTTTTCGGCAGATGGCTCCACCATTTAGAGTAAAGATATACCCCGACACACTTTTATTATCATCATAGTCAGATTGAAAGTTGGAGTCTATAAACCCCACAAGCTTCAGATCTGACTCATCATAAACCAAACATTGGTCCTTAGTATTTCTCAAATACTTAAGGATGGTTTTAACCATCTTCCAGTGATTTTCTCCAGGGTCAGACTAGTATCTACTCATCACTCCTAGTGAGTATGCCATATCTGATCTCGTACATATCATTACATACATAATATATCCCACTGTCAAAGCATATAGAATTCTACTCATATGCTCTCTCTCTCTCTTCAGGAGTTGTCGGATAATCCTTCTTAGGAAGAGAAATTTCTTGGCCATCGGGAGATAGCACTTTTTAGAATTCTTCATGCTGAACATCTTCAGCATAGTTTCTATGTACGTGGACTGGGATATACTAAGCATCCTTTTAGATCTATCTCTATAGATCTTCATCCCTAGGATGTAGGATGCTTCACCCAAGTCCTTCATAGAGAACTGTGATGACAATCAAACTTTTATTCCTTGTAGTGCGGGGATATCATTCCCAATTAAGAGAATGTCATCCACGTACAAAATAAGGAATACTATTGTTGGACCATTTGCCCATTTATAAATGCAGCATTCTTATTCATTCTTAACGAAGCCATACATTTTGATCATTTTATCAAAATACATGTTCCAACTCTGAGATGTCTGCTTCAATCCATAAATGGATCTCTAAAGCTTGCACACCTTGGACTCATTTATGGATGTGAATCCTTCAGATTATATCATATACACCTCTTCGGTCAGCTCTCCATTTAGGAAAGTTGTCTTCACATCTATCTGCCAGATCTCATAGTCCAGATGGGCAGCAATGGCAAGCATGATCCAAATAGACTTGAGCATTGCCACAGAGGAGAATGTCTTATTATAGTCAATACCATAATGTTGATGATACCCCTTGGCAACCAGACGAGCTTTATAGGTCTCCACCTTTTCATCTGTGCCCCTCTTTCTTTTGAAGACCCATTTACACCCAATGGATTTAACCCCTTCAGGTGGATCAACTAATGTTCATACATCATTAACCTTCATGGAATCCATTTTGGATCTCATGGCTTCTAGCTATTTCTCAAAGTCGGATCTCTACATCGCATCTATATAAGTGATCGAGTTCTCATTATTCTCATCGAGTTCGATGGGATCACTATCCTGGATCAAGAATTCATAGTATTTGTCCGGATAGCACGATACTCTACCGAATCACCTTAATGGTGCAGGTTCACTTAACTTCAGATCTGATCTGATCAAATTCGACTTAGTTTCAACATTCTATGTTGAACTTTCTACTATTGAACTTTATCAAGTTCAACCTTAGGGGCAACAGTTCCTTCACCAAGAAACTCCTTTTCCAAAAAGATTGCCCTAAGGCTGACGAACACCTTTTGTTCATTAGCATGGTAGAAATTGTATCCTTTGGTCTCTTTTGGGTACCCTATGAATGTACACTTGTCAGACCTAGGTCTAAGTTTGTCTATAACTAACCATTTGACATAAGCCGGGTACCCCCAAATCCTAAGGTGTGAAAGTGCTGGCTTACGCCCTGTCCATATCTCATATGGGGTTTTAACTACAGACTTACTTGGAATCTTATTTAATAGATAATAAGTCGATTCGAGTACATATTCTCAGAAGGATATCAGTAAGCTAGCAAATTTCATTATGGATCAAACCTTATCTAACAAAGTTAGATTCCTCGTTTTAGATACACCATTATGCTATGGTGTTCTAGGAGGAGTTTATTGAAAGAGAATTTCATTCTCTCCTAGATATGTGAGAAACTCATCAGAAAGGTATTCTCCTCCTTGATCAGATCGAAGAGTTTTAATACTCTTTCCAATTTATTTTTCTACTTCACTTCGGAATCATTTGAACATTTTAAAAGAATTTGACTTATGTTTCATCAGATAGATATATCCATATCTGGATAGATCATCTATGAAAGTGATGAAGTAGACATATCCACCTCCAGCACTTATGCTTATTGGTCCACATACATCAATATGTACTAGACCTAAGAACTCATTGGCTCTCTCACCTTTTTCAGTAAAAAGTGACTTGGTCATTTTACCAAGAAGACAGGACTCGGGTTGGAAGTGATTCACAATCATTGACTTCGAGGATTTCCTCTTGAGTCAACCTATTTATCCTATTCTTATTTATATGACCTAACCTATAGTGCCATAAGTAGATATCTGATATATTATCTAATCTAAGGTGCTTGCCAGTAGAATAGACTACATTAACAGGTTGTGATAACATATATACACTATTGTTCAATTATCCATAGAAAGTAGTAACACCATTCATAATGACAATACAAACTCCTTTCTTCATTGAAATTTTATAATTGTTCATGGCCAAAAGGCCTACAGAAATGATATTTAAAAAGAAACTAGGACAGAAATGATAATCACTAAGAACAATGGTATGAGATTTAAATACAAGTTTCAAAATTCCTAAAGCTAGAACTGGAACTGGTCTTCCATCTCTAATGTTTAGGAATCTCTCACCTTGCTCAAATCTTTTACTAATCTGCAACCCTTGCAACAATTTGCAAATATGGTAAGGACTACCGGTATCCAATACCTAGTCAGTAATATCATAAATTAAGAAATTGGAAGGAGTTATTATATAAATACCTTACCCAGCAGTAGCTTGCTTCTTTCTCTGCTTGTTCAGATCAAGGAAGGTAATGTACTGAGGATAGTTTCTCTTCCAGTGCTTTCGCTTCTTGTAAAAGAAGCATTCAGTTTGACTCTTATCGGGCTTGATCTTTTTGGTCTGGCCCTGCACCGATATCCCAGCCTGAACTTGTACCTTCTTTATTTTTTTCTTCTTGTTCTTCTTTTCTTTTCTAAAGGATCGAGAACTAGAAGACGAACCTCCCACTAAGTTCACCAACTCTTTATGGAGCTGGTGATCCTTCTCAAAGTTCTGAAGTAATCCCAGTAAGCTATGGTAGTTTACTTCAGGCTTTGTCATTCTGTAATGAGTAAGGAAAGAGAGATAGGACTTTGGCAGTGAGTTCAGTATTGCATTTTTTCCAAGTTGTTCATACAAGAAAAAGCCGAGTTTGCTCAAGCACTCTATCAGCTCGATCATATATAGTACATGATAATTGACAGAGGCTCCATCTCACATTCTGGTGTAGAAGATGGCACAACTAATCTTGTGCCTCTCAACGTTATCAGATGTGCCAAAAGAATCTTCCAACATTTGGAGCATTTCATTTGGTTAAGCTGTCTCAAACCTGCGACTAAACTCGTCGCTTATCGCAGCTAGCATAATGCAGCGCACTGTGGTTTGGTCATTGAGCCACTTCTGATAAGTGTCTCTGACTGTTTCATGTGCATTGGCAGCTGGCTCTTCAGGTGTAGGATCTGTTAGCATATATAGGATCCGTTCATACTTCAGGATAATCTTCAACTTTTGGTACCAGCTACCGAAGTTGGATCCCACCAACTTATCATTGTCAAACAATGATCGGAGCGAGAGGAAAGTGGCCATGTCTACACAAAGAAAAATTAAAATTTAATTAGTAATTGATTCATTAAATCTAAAGATTTGGACTTCAATCAAAAGGATTCTTCCACTATTTTATTCGAATTGATAGCTTTTACCTCCAATTCGAGGAATTATCCTAATTTCTTAGTGGGTACTAGAATCCACATAGACTGTACATGAGCCTAACTTTGGTTGGCCCATTCATGTATATCTAAGGGTAAGTTCATAACCAATTATTTCTTCAAATAATTTTCAGTAATTAAATTTTGCCCCAGGCCCTGATCAATTGGCTTTGGCCTCCTCAGAAAAGGGTCTAATTAGGTCCAACCATTAACATGACTATACTTAGCCCATCCAACTAATGAATGATCAGGCCTAACTTTGTTTGGCCCATCTGACCACCATTTAGAAAGATGTATCCAAGAGATCATATAATGAATGATAATTTCATCAATCGATAAGCACCAGGCCTTTGGGTCTCTAATGATTATCCAACTGATGGACACATTACCATCCACTTTAATGGAAGGCTATGATCCAGTTATCATATAACTATTTCATTTTAGGAACCTAATAATTTTAGAGGATTTAATTTATAGAAGCGAGTAGGTCAGATTAATTAGCTTGTCATGATCCTCCCACTAACTTCACCAAGTTAACTTAAGGGAGACCATTAATAGGCTGGTCTAGGAGCACCTAAATCAGTCAAACTGATTTACCTAGCTGACATGGGTCAACTCGAATAGTTAAGCGATCTGATCAAAATATAATCTCACCACCAAATAAATTCGATCAGTGGAAGGGTCTGTCAGGCTTGCTATAGACACCATCAAAAATGGCGAGGTAAGCGAGCTGCCAAATCACTGATTTAGTATACCTTAGACACCAACTGATTTAATTAGTTTCAATTAGATCAACCTAACAGTTCGTGCTAGACTGCGTAGTGAACAATCAAGTCCATCTTGGATCTTGTTAAAGACATGGACTTGACCAACTACAATAATTGCAATTGATCTAGAGAATCCTTGACCTAATCTAAGACAATAATTGATTAGATTTAGTCAATTCTCTAATTAAGTTCATTCTTTAATCTAACCCTAGGTCTAACCCAATTAATGGACCTAATCTTCACTAACCTATTAACCCAATGTGTTATGATTCGTGCCATAGAATCTTCAATTTACAATCCTAGAACCTAATCAAACAACTTCTTAATTCTTAATTAAGTTTTGGACTGAGGGTTGGGGTTTGGCTTTTCGAAAATAGTTTTAATGTTTGTAAAATATTTTTACAACATGGTTCTATCAACCAAGTTGCATGTTTGATTCATAATCAATATGCAAGTAACATAAATATGAATCTACTTTAGATCTAATCTAAATAGGTTCATGTAATTGAAATAGTTTCAAAAATAATCAATCATAATTTTTTCTAGATCAAATCTAACATATTTATGAAGATTAAAATTAGATTAAAATATTTTTAATCAGATCATAAAATCTTTTAGATCTAATTTAAAATTTTATGATTAATATTTTAGATCATCATATACTAGGATAATCTATTCAATATAAGGGATAAACCTTATAGCAGGACAACCTTATGGCAGTCCGTGCAACATAAAATATTTTATTTTTAGATCTAAAACTATTTTAAATTTATTAAATCATAAATAAAATTAGATCAAATCTAATAAATTTATGATTAGAGTTAGATCATCATGAACTAGGACAACCTATTCACTGTAAGGGGTAAACCTTACAGCAGGACAACTTTATGACAGTTCATGAGATCTAATTTTTTTAATTTTAAATTTAATAATTAAATTATAAATTAGATTTAATCTAAAAAATAATCTAAATATGCATAAAAATCATGTAATAACAATCTTGCTCTGATACTAATTGAAGGTTCTTGATCTAGAGTTTTACAGGTAGATCTTGAAACTTTTTCAAGATCTTATAATGAAAGACTTAAATAAATTAAATATTTATTTAAATAAATATGTAAACACCTAGATCTCAAAACTATTATATGATTAAGGTATG
Source organism: Cocos nucifera (assembly GCA_006176705.1). Classification (NCBI taxonomy): domain Eukaryota; kingdom Viridiplantae; phylum Streptophyta; class Magnoliopsida; order Arecales; family Arecaceae; genus Cocos; species Cocos nucifera. The sequence continues at coordinate 835,621 of QRFJ01000318.1, forward strand.
ATATTAAATCAGAAATTAAAATCAAGCAAGAAAGAAAAGGTTGATCAAATCAACCTAGATCTATACTACATCAAAGCAGGTATGAAGTTTATAGATTATATCTATTTTCTGAGCAAGTTAGATATTCTAACTTGTTGATCTAGGCTTGAGGATGAAGTCATGAGCCACACATGTGTCTGGCCTCTAAGAGTCATCCACACGAGCCTACGATCTCTGATCTGAAGTCCGATGCAGGAAATCAGCACAACATGCTAGTACTGTGCTGATCCTTCTTCGATGGTCGATTCGATGCTCCCTTCTTCAAAATTTGGACTCTCCAAAATATGAGAAAGAAGATGAGAGTTTACTGATATGAGACTCTCTCAGAAAAAACTTGAAAAAAAAAGAGGAGAGATTGAAAATTAAACAGCCTTAGAAGAAGACCCTCTTCTTCTTCTCTTTTCTCTCACCTGGATACCTAATTTGGTGCCTATGGAACCCCCATGCCCAAGGACTCTCTTCCTCTAATTTTTGCACACCTTAAATCTCTCTCAAAGCTCTATATTTTATAAAAAAATAAGAATAAAATTCATCCAATAAATAGAGAAATAGAAGAGTCCAAGTTAGATCAAAATCCTAGACTAGGAATGTCCAAACATGGGAAGTTGTTGGGGTGCCCAACTCTTGGGCGCCTCCTCCATAATTATTGGCGTGGACTAGAAAGGGAGGGCACACAAAAAAGAAGATTATTTTCATGGAATAAGAAAAGAATTAATTAAAAGAGAGGGCGGCACTTTAGGGAAGGTATTTTGGTCAACAAGGATTCTATCTCATAGAATCTTAAGCAAAACTAACTCCTCTTTTGACTTGATCTTTCAACAAATTGCCTTATGAGAAAAGGAGAGAAAGAGGGTGTAAGAAGCCATGGGAGTGGAGAGTTTTCACGTAAGAAACAAAATAAAAAAGGGCATGGGGCATGAGGATTAAGTGGCGCAAGTGATAGGGAGTCCTAGTCACACTAGAACTCCTATTTTGACTTGGTCAAACAAGATCTTTTAACTAAATAAAATCAAGATTAAACCAACCCAATTAAATAAGATTCTAATCCATTTAAAAATTTAATTAAATTAGATTAAATTAAATTTAATTTTAAATTATTATTTAATCAAATTAGAAAATTGGGTTAATCCAAATCCTAGTTAGACTAGGACTAGTTCTTCCTTGCACTTGGCTTATCCAATAAACTAATTGAACTTGATCCAATCAAGTCTAAATCAAATTTAATTAAATTATATTTAATTAGACTTAATCTTAATCAATTGGCTTAATCAAATTAAGCTAATTAGTAATTCAATTGCTAATCGATCCTTCTATAACACTTGCACTAGGTTAAACACTAATCATATTGATTGTTTAACCCTAGAACGATTCTTAATCATTGATCAACTATCCGATTAGATCATAAGTTCTAATGTGTGTGACCTTATAGGTCCAAATCTAAGTCAGTAGCATAGAAATAAATTTTTGTTTAATCGAAGTGACCATCTAGCATTGATACCCGATGGTCGGATAGGTCGAAGATGTAAAACACCATCCTTAGAACCCATGTGGATATAGTTTTCATATAATTCATCTCCTTGACCACAATGCTTGTAGGACATCTCAGAGTTTAATTGTCAACTCTGATCAGGTTGTCCATATTATATTTCAAAATATCAAATCCATCTAATGGATTACCCTAGCCAAGATTTTGCTATATTGAAATATAGTGATACATTCTTCTCCAACTCTTGGAGTGGTCAATTTCATCTTGATCATACTCTGACTTTGCAAGTACTTGACTATGCCCAGAAGCCTTCCATTGCTGAATTAGAAATTCAGTTGTTCAGTACCAAAGCACAGTGAGTTGCTTGCAAGTCACTAAGGTGATCTCAGGTCTAAGGGATACTTATACCTATATCCCATCAAAGACATTCTCGACAGTAGAATACTTTGGAGTTGGTCACGTTCAATAAGGATGTACCCAAACATCTCACCTGTATGCCACACTAGTCTCTCCACACTCTTTGGTTAAGAGGACAACTAACGTATATGGCATATAACGATCTATGCTCAATAGATACTGTTGTTCTAATTAACAGCCTATCATTTGATCATGAACAAATTTAAGGACTAATCGATAAATCTTCTCTTTATTGTAACTAAATAGTCCTAAGGACTTCATCACAACAATAGAGTTCATTAGAAGATATAAACTTATGATGAAAAAGATGCCAAAATATTTTATTAATTAATAAATTAATTATAATTATAAAATAGCTCAACCATCAACAGACTAACGATTGACTTTGGGATATAATTTCCAACAATATTTGCATCATAACATGTTATAGATCCTTGATGTAGAATTTTGTAATTTGATTATATGGATTTGTAGATTAAATAGTTTAATCTATGTCTTCCGCTGGTTTTTATTTCGAAAAAATTTTGAAATCTATGCATGAAACCCTGCATATTTCCTATCACTGGCATCTTCATAGCTTCTTTGATTGAAGGTTGGAAGAAGAAAGAAGGAAGAAAGAAGGAGGAGAAGAGAGAAAAGAGAGAAGAAACTCTACTTTTCTCTATTTTTTTTGGCTTAGAAGACTTGTTCTCAAGCTATGGGAGTAAAAGTGCTTAAATAGAGAAGAAAACATGGTTTTTAGAGCTATTTTTGGAGTCAAAATCTGAGTCTGGATTGATTTCTAATGCTCTAATTAATTCTAGCCATCAAATCTTGATCAAACGATCTAAAACCAGCTAAAAAACCATCAAGATTAGCTGCTTAAACCTCCAAGCGGTTTAATTCTGACCATTGGATCATCACCTGGATGAATTTTTGCCATTGGATTGCGCAAAATCTCCTCTAGAATCCTTAATCTGGTTGGAATGAATTTCTACCATTGGATCTCCACCGACATCAACGTCCACCATCCGATCGCGTAATACTGTAGCCATAGACCATCATGGACCATACGTTATGATGACCTCAGCCAATCAAAAACTAGCATGCTGGATCAAATTATTAAAATACCCTTATATGCCACGATGGATTTTCTATAGACCTCTTAGCAGTCTAGGTTCGCCACATGTCGCACGTCGATTGGCCATGCCTACCGAGTTGGATGGTTTGCACCTATTCCATGGACCGGCCAGTCAGTCCATCGTGCATCGGTCTATGTTTTTCTTTTTTTATTTTAAACTTCTAGGCTTCATAACATTTTTATTTTAGCTTCAATTTAAGTAAAATTTATTACATTGGAATCCATAAATCGAGATCTTCATATTGATAGAAAATAAAAATATTAATTTTTATATAAATATTAATTAATATATAATTTAATACTATTATTTAGTAATTTGAGATAATTATCAATCCTTGTCCTCATCAATGACTTGAGAAGTCAGTGGGAGGACTTTACTTGGTGAACTCAATGGGAGCAATTTGGTCCATATCTTATCTATCCTTAAATCACTAATAATTTAAATTTTTAAAAATTATTAGATCTTTAAAATGATAAAGTTATAAGAATAACTAAATCATAGCCTTCTATTAAGTTGGATGATAATGGGTCCATCAACTCAATAATTATTGGAGGCCCAAAGGCTTAGTTCTTATTGACTAATGAAATTATCATTCATAATATGATAACTTGGAAGTATCTCTCTAATGGTGGTTAGGTTGACCAACCAAAGTTGGACTTAATCATTCGTTGGTTAGATACACTAAGTATGGTCATGTTAATGGTTGGACCTAACCAAATTCTTATAGTAGAGGCCAAAGTCGACTGATTAGATTTCTGGGATAAAATTAAATTACTAAAAATTATTTAAAGAAATAATTGATTAAAAACCTTATTCATAGATCCATATGGGTTGACCGACCAAAGTTGAGCTTGTGTGTAGTCTGTGGATTCTAGTATCTACTAGAGAATTAAAGTAATTTCTCGAATTGGAGGTAGAGGCTACTAATTCATATAAAATAGTGTAAGAATCTTTAGACTAAAGTCCAAATATCTAGGCTTAAAATAATTCATATACATTAGGTCATTGTTCTCTTTTTCTAAATTAAGGCTAAACCCTAATTACTCCAATCACTATTAGATAGTGATTGACTTATGGAAACTAACTTCGATAATCAGTATCGAAAGCTAAAAGATCTAAGACTAACTAGAATTAGGTAGAGTGCTTCTAATCTTAGAAGCAGGATCATAGGAAGAAGAATTATCTTGCTTTCCTTGACCTCAATAGGCCGATCAAGGGAGAGAAGTAAGGAGTTGCTCATCAAGGATGTTATATGGTAACATCTTGTCATTTCCTATATATAATTCTACTACCTCGGTATTAGATATCGATAGTCTTATGCAATTCGTTGGAAGGATTACAGGTAAGTGAAATATTTGAAAATGGTGAGAAATACCTGAATGTTGGGGATTGTTCCAATCCTAACTTTAGGAATTATCGAGCTTATTTTCAAATGTTGTCATTTAGAGTGACTGTCACTATTATAAATTGTTTATAATGAATGTGATCTTTGATGGCCTTTTGACCAAAGATGATCATCATTTATCTATAAAAAAATATTATTATAATATCATTATGAATGATGTTACAATAATACATGGATAATAAATAAATGATGTTTAACATTTACACAGTCTGTTAAGTGTAATGTATACGTCTAGCAAACATGCATGTTAGATAATATCAAGGATACCTGCTTTTGGCATTGTAGGCTTGGTCATGTTAATAAGAATAGGATAAATATATTAGTTTAAGCGGAAAACCTCGATATCAATGATTATGAATCATTGACAATCTGTAAGTTTTGTTTTCTTGGGAAGATGATAAAGTGATCTTTTAATGAAAAAGGTGAATGAGCCGATGAAGTTCTAATTCTTATACATAGTGATGTATATACATTTATGAAACTCAAGTGCCAAAGAAGGATATTAATATTTCATTATGATTGCAAATGACCTATCAAGGTATTGGTGCATCTGGCTTGAATCATTTGAATTATTCAAATGATTATGTAATGAAGTAGAATAATCAACTAGAAAAGATATTAGAACTCTTTAATCAGATTGAGGAGACGAATACTTATCCAGTGAGTTCTTGACATATCTAAGAGAGAATGGGAATCTCTCATAGTGGACTTCTTCCGGAACATAGTGTATCGAAAAAGAGAAATCGACTTTGTTAGACATGGTTTGATACACGATGGGGTTTACTAGTCAATCTATTTTAGGATTATGCTCTTGTGACTACTTATTTTACTTTGAAAATTATTCCAAGTAAATCTATTGCAAAGACTCCATATGAGATATGGACAAGATATAGACCTAAACTCTCTCACCTTCAAATTTGGGGTTGTCCGATCTATATTAAATATTTGCATATAGATAAACTTGAATTCTGGTCTAATAGGTGTTTAAGGGTTATTAGTTCTACCATGCTGAAGAATATAAGATGTTCGTCAGTATTAAGGCATTCTTTTTAGAAAAGAAGTTTCTTAGAGAAAGAATTGATGCCTGTCAAGTTGAACTTGAGGAAGTTTGACGGATAGAAAGAACTGACATAATCTAGTAAACCTATAGAATCAGATTTGATTAGATTAAATATGGAGCCCATTAATTTTTCACCATTAAGAAAATTTGGTAGAGTACCACATCAGTTGGATAAATACTTCAATATCTAGATCCGAGATGGCAATCCTATAGAGCTCAATGAGAACAACAAGGATCTGATCACTTATATGGATGCTATGCAGAGGTCTGACTCTGAGAAGTGGCTTGAAGCCATGAAATCTGAATTGAAGTCCATGGAGATCAATAGTGTATGGACACTAGCTGATCCACATGAAGGGATAAAATCTATTAGGTGCAAATGAATTTTTAAAAGAATCAGAGTAGCACAGATGGGAAGGTAGAGACATATAAAATCCATTTGGCTATCATCTTAGAACATGCATTTTGAACGTATGTCTTCATTATGAACGAAGATGAATTCTACATCTATAAATGAGCAAATAATTCTATAGTATTATTTCTTATGCTATCTGTGATAATATTCTCTTAATCAAAAATGATATTCCAGCATTACAAAAAATAAAAGTTTACCTATCATCTTATTTCTCCATATTAAAGATCAGATATAGTATAGTCACTAAGGATAGTGAGTAGATACTAGTCTGATTCGAATGAGAATCACTAAAAGATTGTATAGATAATGCTTAAATATTTGAAAAATACTAAGATCTAGTAACTCAAATATGGAGATACTGACTTAAAACTTGTGGGATGTTTTGATTTCAATTTTTAGTCAGATCAATATGACAGTAAGAGAGTGTCGGATCATGAATTTATACTAATTGGAGGAGCAATTTGCTGGAAAGGTTTCAAGCAAAATATTGTAGCCTATTTTGTTAGTAATGTTGAGTACATCATGGCATCTGATGCTGCCATGTAGGCTGTGCTGTTGCCATGATTTATTAGCAGGTTGGGAGTGGCACCCTTCAATGATGGTCTAGTCCTATCAGAGCACTGAAGCCATAGCTCAGGCTAAAGAACCAAAGATGTATCACAAGAATAGCATACTCTGTATTGCTATCATCTTTGATTTTAGATCAGGGTGATGTCGACCATTAAAAGATCAACGAAAAAGGAGAACTTGATCGATCCATTGGCTAAAGCCTCAGAATTAAGGAGTTCTATGAACTTAAGTGAAAGATAGGATATTCGATATTATTCTGATTGGCTTTAGTTTAAATGAGAGTTGTTAGAAAATATGTCTTAAAGCTAATCATTCAAGTTGTAGATGATTGGAATCAGTATGTGAATTATCAAATAATAAATTTATTTGACTTATTCATCATAAAAGTTCTATCTTCCTTAAATGAACTTTTAAATTATGATGAAGTTGTTAGAACCATACTCAATCGATAAAAGAGGATTTATCGGATGGTTCTTAAGTAGTTCACGATCAAATGATAAATTATTAATTAGGATGATAACTTATCAAGTGTAGGTCACTGTATGCATATGTGTTGGTTATTCTCGTAACCAAGTAGTATGGAGACACTGGTATAGCATCCAGATGAGATGTAGAAGTATATCTACACTGAACATGATCAATGTAATACTCTACTATCAAGAGTAGCTAGTTAAGGCCGATGGGTATATGTGTCCCTCCGACTTGAGATTATTATGGTGACTTATAAGCAACTTACTATACTTTGGTGCCAACCTACCTGTATTTCTAATATAGCAATGAAAGATTTTTGGAAATAGTCAATTACTTGTACAGTCGATGTATGAGTCAAGATAGGATTGACCACTTCTAATTAAGTTCAGGAAGTGAATATCTCACTATATTTCAATTCAGCAAAATCTAGGCCTGGGTAATCCTCGTGAGGAGTCACGGGATTTGCAAAATTTTAAAATACAATATGGATGACTTATATGAGTATTAATAGCTAACTCAATATCATCCTAAGCATTATTGGTCAAAGAAATAAATTATACAATAACCATAGGCCAGGGTTCTAAGAATATTGCTTTGCATACATTCGATCTATCCAGATGTCGGATATCATTGCTAGATGGTCACTTCGACTGGTATAAAAATTAGTTTCTATGCTATCGAGTTAGGTTCAAACCTATGGAGTCACACACATTAGAGGTTATTACCTGATCAGATGGTTGATCGATGATTTGGAATCATTCTAAGTTTAAACAATCAATACGATTGATGTTTGACCTAATGCAAGTATTACTGGAGGATCGATTAGCAATTAGATTACTAATTGGCTTAATTTGATTGAGCAATTAGATTGAGATCAAGTCTAATTAAATTTAATTTAATTAGAATTAGTTTGAACTTAATTGGATTAAGTCCAATTGGTTTATTGGATAAGCCAATTACAAGAAAAAATAAGTCCTAGTTTAATTAGAACTTGAGTGCACCTAATTTCTAATTTGATTAAAAATTAAATTAGATTTAAATTTAATTTAATCTAATTTAATTAGATTTCTAATTAGATTAGAATTATCTATTAATTAGGTTGATTTAAAACTATTTTGAATTGGATTTAAAAGATTTTGACCTAATCAAAATAGGAGAGTTCTAGTTAGACTAGGAATCCTTCCTTGCACCACCTAAGAGAGCCCACGCCATCTATTTATTTTCAGATGTTTAGGAGAGCTTTCTCATGTTAAAGAAAATTCCCCATGCCCCAAAATCTAGTGGATTTGAAATAATATTTGATTTATTCAAATATGAAAATTGATTTTGATATGAACTATTTGATAGAGTCCCAAATTTTCAAAACACCTCTTCTCTCTTTATGAATTTTTTCTCACTGCCTCCCTTATTTTTGTGCACCCTCTTTCCATCCTTTTAGGTGTGTTTTTGCTAGTTCTCCATGTTGAAGATGAATCTGGGTGGCATCCAAAAGTTGGACACTACCAAGAGTCCTTCTAAGACTAGGTTTTGACCTAGTCTTGGTTGTTGTGGGGCACCTCTTTTATAGGTGGTATGGACGTGAAAACCCCTAGAAAATTCATGGAAAAATAGAGGAAAAAGAGAAGGAGAAATGGGAGATTGAGGCACAAATAATCTTGGAGGAGAGATATAATTAAGACATCAAAAGTTGATGTCTTGAAGAGACAAAGCTGGCACTTCGAGTGGATATCTTCATTCGATGAACCTCCGATTTGTATTGCAGTCTTGTGTGGACTATCCATAGAGGCCAGATGCGATGTGCGGCTCTAAGAAACCAAGGACAATAACAAGATTCAACTATAGTATTCTCGATTCATGCAAAGGTATAAGATTTTATCTTTTATCTGACCTAGATATGATCTAGGTTTTCTAAAATAGTTCTAGATCTAGGTATTGATTTAATCAATACCAATCATCCTTGTTTAATTTTTAGATTTATGATAGCATCATGACATGTTGTAGGTCCTAGATGGAGGGTTTAGTGATTAGATCACATGCATTAGTGGATTAAATAGTTTAATCTATATCTTCCGCTGTGTCATATTTTAAAAAAGTTTTGAAATACAAGCATAAAACCCTGCATATTTTCCAACAATATCTCTACCTATTGAAGTTCAGTATCGTAGAAAACCCAACAAACCTCAAGCCTAAATTTTCGAGCAAGATATGCAAATATTAAGATCTCTCACTCTATTCCCTTAGCTCCACCATCATCATTTTGATCCACTTAAATCAGCTTAGTTTACACATTGAAATTAAAGTAGTGTCAGCTGAAATTTGAACTCTCTTCTATTATATAAGGCTCCATAATAGAACCTTTGACTTGGACCTTATTTTTTACTTTCTTCTCGAGACTGTGTATGTATCTTTTAAATGGATACATCCACTTGTACTACATTGGACTCTCCACCCTAGCTTCATACGCCAGATTAATCAAGAGATGCTCCATAGAGTCAAAAGAAGCTAAAAGAAAATATCTTCTCTAACGTGCATATGGTCTCTATACTACTAGTCTTAAGATTGGAGATATGGTTGGTGGATAGTTCATAGCACAAATCTCTAAAGAAAAGGCTAAGCTCAATCAAAGAACTCCATATGGAGTTGGAAAGGAGATCACGCCAAGCCAATGAGAGTAATTGTTGCATGAATATATGATAGTTTTGGCTCTTTAGCCTATAAAATCTACAATCTTTGACATTGATGCACCGAGCTAGATTACTTACATAACCATGTAGGAGTTTAAGACTTTTACACCATTCACAAACATCATTTAACTACTCCTTTATTAAGGTATAAGATGCTTTCGGCTTAAAAAATCTTTCAGGTGACACCTCAACCATCTCTAATATAGGATGCTTGCATATGTTCTTCATATTTGCTCAAGCCTTGGGATTATTTTTCATCTTGCCCTTGACATCCATAATAGTGTAGAAAATATTATCAAATAAATTCTTCTCGATATGCATAATATCAAGATTATGATAGATCAAATTGGTGGACCGGTATGGTAATTTTTAGAAGATACTTTGCTTCATCCAGTTATGAGTTCTACCGAACCCCTGAGGCTTTTGCTTGTCAAATTCAATGCCAAATGGGACTTCATCTAATTGGGATTTCTTCTGAAATACTTCCATACCACTGAGGCACTAGGATGTGTAGTCCTTTATCTTATTCCTCTTAAAACTGTCCTACTGCTTTCAAAAAGAATAATGCTCGGAAAGGAATTGATGATGACAATTGAACCAGTAAGGCTTATGACTATGATCAAGCTGAAGTAATTTTATATTCTCCATGTAATAGGAACATGTTAGCTTCCCATGAGTGCTCTATCCTAACATCATCCTATAAGCAGAAAAATCGCTAATGGTCTACATCAACACAGTCTGCATCATAAAATTCTACTTCTTTGATGCATCAAAAGTATAAATACCATCAGACCATAATAATTTAGCTTATCAATAATAGGTCTTAGATATATATCAATGCTTCTACCAGGATGTTATGGTACAAAAATGAGTAATGTAAGAAAGATGTTATATTCTTTCATGTACATCCCAAGTGATAGATTATATGAAGTAATAAAGATTGGCTAACATGAATAAGAAGCTGCTACATGATTGAATGGTATAAAGCCTTCCATAAATAGACCCAATCAGACATTGCATGATTTCTAAGCAAACAAAGAATGGCAAGCATCAAATTACTTCCATGCTTCGCTATTTGATGGATGACACATCATATTAGGATGCTTGCATGGTCCTTTTTTGTGCCATATTATCTACCTGATAGTACTCTTGGACAAGTAGAGCCTCTAAAGTCTAGGAGTGAGAGAAAGGTATCGAAGAATCTAGTATCGTATGTCCTTTTGATTCTTATCCTCTTGCCTTAATTTAAATTGGCTTGCACCACATACGCTGCATGAGCTCTTCTATTGGTCCTCTTTATAGAAAAGCATGGAATAATTATGTCATGTATCTATTTTCTCATATCCCATGCCGAACACTTTCATCATTTTTTTCAAAACATAGAAGCTCTCAATAAGCTTCTCATCCTTTGATTGTATTTTCTTTCGTGTTGCTATCATCCTATAATAATAATTGACCATCATATTAAACTCGGTATTTAAGTTCAACAACTTTGACACGGTTAATAGTACAGTGTGTATTTCACATTCCGATCATAGTGATTCATCAGCATCTTTCAGCATACGGTAGAAATCACCGCTACCAACTTTTGGATCTATTAGGGTTCTATCCTTGCTACTTGATGATTGTGGCAATAAGGATCTGAGGAAAGAGATGGCAGCATTTTATCAAACCCTAGCAAACTCTAGGATGTAGAGAATAGAAGAAGGGGAGAACGAGAGAGGAAGAGAGGAAATTTTCAGGGAGAAGAGCTGGTATTCAATTCATGTTAATTACAAACTCAATATAGAGTGTATATATACCTGGTCAAAGTGATCCAATCCAAAAACTTTCCTAGCTAACCTAATGTAATGCACTCCCTGAGCCCATGTACACCCTTATCTCACATGCATATACCTATTGGACTAAATCCAGTCTAATCCATAGGTTAGCCCTTAGAACATCATAAACCAAGATCCTAAGTCCCTAGGATTAAACCCAATCCTAGGCCAGAATAGAAACCATGTTCTATTCTATTCGCCACTCAAGGTAGCTTGATCAGAGGTCGAGCTGGCTTGATTGTAATGCCAGTCATGAGAGCTTGGTTCACAACTTTCAGTTCCACTGCTTGAGTTGGCTCTCTCAAGATCCGAGCGGGCTCACCAGATGTGCTCGTTCTCTATTTTGTAGCTTGAGCTAGCTCTCTCAAGAATCAAGCTAGCTCTACCAATGTGCCAGCTCAATATTCTTGATACACTACATTCTAATCTTCTCCTCGAGTCAACTCTATTAGGTGTTGAGATAGTTCGACTAAAGTATTGGCTAAAATTCTGAAATGTGTTGTTTCATTCACTCCTTGGTCTCTCTCCACCTATTTTCAAGGCTTAAGAGCACTACACCTGAGCTCATAATCTCCATCTTGGTGCTCCTAAGTCCTTGTAAACTCAGCTCTATTCATCAGCCCCATCAGTACCATACAATTATGAAAGCTATTCTATGAAAGTACTTTTATGAGGACATCAGTTAGATTTTTCTTCATGGGAACCTTCACTGGCTCCACTTCACCATCCTCCACTAACTCTTTAATCCGGTGATATCTTATATCAATGTGTTTGGTCCTCGCATGATACATAGAGTTCTGTACGAGCAACAAAGCACTCTAACTATCACAATGCATTTTGACTGCATCATGTGGGAAGCCCATCTCCAAAGCCAAGCTCTTCAGCCATAGAGCCTCCTTCACTACCTTAGTGATGCTGATATACTCTACTTCGATAGTGGATAAGGCTGTAATAGGCTGTAAGCAAGATCTTCATGAGATTGGACCTCCATATAGGCTGAACACAAAATCTATCATCGAACGCTAAGTATCCATATCTGCACCAAAATCTACATCCATAAACCCTTCAATTAGCCCTCGAGCCTCCTTGGGTATGTTAGGATGTTCCTCAGCATATTCTCATTGACCATAGTAGATGCCAATCCCAATTGAATTTGCTAAGTACCTGAAGATATCCTTCAGTGCTCTCTAATGCTCCTTGTCAGGTTGAGCCATAAATCTGCTCACCTGACTCACTACATGGGCTAAGTTTGATCTACAACATACCATATAGTATATAATGCTCTCCATACCAGAAGCATATGAAATCTTTTTCATTTTCTCAACCTCCATCTTAGTCAGTGGTGACATGGTCTTAGAGAGTCTAATATGCCCGGCAAGTGGCAACTCTGTCGGTTTGGCCTCCTTCATCCCAAACCTTTCTAAGACCTTCTTTATATATCCTCTCTAAGATAGATGCAGCAACCTCTTAGTTCTATCTCTAAAAATTTCTATACCTAGGATCTTCTTAGTAGGCCCCAAGTCCTTCATCTCAAACTTCTGAGATAAAGCTTCTTTTAACTCTTGCATAACTTTCTTACTCTAGCATGCTATTAGCATGTCATCTATATACAAGAGTAAATATAACCAAGATCCATCCTCCAAGATCTCACATATACACACGGGTCATGATCACACCTGAAAAGGCTAATACTTCTCATATATATGTCAAATCTTTTGTACTACTATCTCGGAGATTGCTTCAACCCATACAGTAATTTCTTCAGAAAACATACCTCTCTCTTTGACCCAGGATCGCTAAAGCCCTATGGCCGCTTCATGTATATGTTCTCCTTCAAATTTTCATGGAAGAATGCTATCTTTACGTCCATTTGCTCTAGCTTCACATTCTGAGCAGCAATTATGCTCAAGAGCACTCTGATAGATGTATGCCTGATAACAGGAGAGAAGACCTCTGAATAGTCAAAACCTTCTCTCTATAAGTATTCTTTGGCTACTAGCCTAGCCTTGTACCTCACTCTATCTTGCTTTGAAGGTACTTCCTTTTTGGTAAAAATTCATTTGGAGCCAATGGATCGAGCATCATTTGATAGATCCATCAGCTACTATGCTTGGTTCTTCTTAAGAGACTCCATCTTCTTCACCATGGCCTGTATCCATTACTCCTGATCCAAACTCTTCATGGCTTTCTCAAAGCTATCTGAATCTTCATTAGCAGTGATAAGAGTATAGGAGATAGTCTCATTAATGCCATATCCTATCGATTTTTGAATAGTGCACTTTAGTTTGTGCAGTGCCACTTCTCTTGTAGTATCCTGTAAGTCTGTTGTCTGTGGCTATCTTTGCACCTCCTCCAAGATAGATCACTCTCCTTGCTAGTCCTTCATAGGTATATCACCATGTCTATCGAACTCCACCTCAAACTGAACACGACCAAAGGTTGATGTTGAGGGCAAATCATCCGTATCTAAGAGCTATTCCATGCTGTCTTGTATTGTTTTTACAACTTCATCTATACTTTTCTGCTTCATCACGATGCTTTTCATGTCAAATATTATATTTCAACTGATGACACACCTTTGAGAATGTGAATTCCATGGCAAGAAATCCTTCACACCTTATAAAAACCTAGTGAATATCATCTTTTGTGACTTTGGATCTAACTTGCTCCTGTCAGCTTCTTCTACTAAAGTATATGCAGGATAATTGAACACCTTTAGGTGGCCAAGCTCCACCTTTCTCCTGAAAGAAAACTAGCAGGCATTTTAACCATATTTTTTAAAATTTTTTTTAAAGTAGAAATAAAAATTAAATATTTTAATCTATTTTATATATTTAAGATCAAATCAGAAACACCTTCCTAAGGATCTATAACATGCATAAAAATTTGACAATTAAAATCTAAATATCGATCACATTAATGTGGAAACCTAAATCTAACTTTTAGATCTAACAACTAAAGTTTAGAACTTTATACCTGAGCACGGTCATTGATCTCTGCTATTGTAATTTTTAGATGTGAAGATCTGAAGGTTGCTCATAGCCGCATAGGATGTCCGGCCTTCACGAATGGTCCACTTGAAGTCTTGCACTAAATCGATCTTTTGGGACTGCTAGATCATGGAAAGATTGTATGATGGGTAGATTTGATCTATTCTCATTCTTCAGATCTCTCAGACTTTCCAAAGTCGAAGATGAGTCACTGGAGGATGAAGTGAAGAGTAAGAAGAATAGGGAATACTATTTCCTCTCACATTTTTCTTTCTCCCAAAATCAAAATCCTAGAACTAGGTCTAGGTCTCTCACCTTAGAGAAGACAAATTTCTTCTCTTTTTCTATTATGCCATAGAGGCTTCCCACCCTGAAACCTCATGCCCCTTAGAGTTTTCCACCCCCTCTCTATTAGGTTTTCATGTTGAATAGGATTAGGGTTGGTGCCCAAAAAGTTAGGGCTTAAATAGATGTGGGCAGCATCATTTGGATAGGGCTAAATATTTGTTCAAGTTTAATCCAAACTTCTTTTAAGATAGAACTTGAAACCAAGTGAAACTCCATCCATAAGGGCCTGGGAAACCTCTTGGCATGGACCTTATCTCACATGCAAATCCATATTTGTGTGAGAGAATAAATTGCATGAGAAAAGGTGGCGCAAGGGAGAAGTGGTGCATGAGCTAGTCCAACTAGTTTGGACTCTAATTTTCTTATTTGATTCCAATCAGATTAAATCTAAATTAGTAATATTAAACCAATCAGATTAGGCTTTAAACTAACTTAACTAAATCATAATCAAATTAGAATTTGATCAAGTTAAAGTTCTGATCAAATTAGGAACCAATCTTTCTTAGCGATTAGGTCATCTCATAACCTAATCGAGTCAAACCAAATTGAATCCAATTCAATTAGATTTGATCCAAACTTAATTACTCAATCAAATTGAGCAAATTAGCTATCTTATTGCCATCTAATCCTCTAAAGATAGAGTTTCAATCGAGTAGGCCTCTTGGTTATAGATTTCTGATCTAGTGGGACTCCTGACCACAGAGTCCCCATCCAGTAGGACTCTTGATCATAAAATTCTAACTTAGTGGGACTCCTGATCATAGAGTCCTAGCTCAGTGGGATTCCTAATCAAAGAGTCCCAATCTAGTGAAACTCTTGATCATAGAGTCCTAGTCCAATGAGACTCTCGATCAACCACATGATTAGACAGGTATTTCTTATGAGTGTGATCCCATAGGATCGAACCTAAGTCGGTAGCATAGGAATAAATTTTTGTACCAATCAAAGTAACCATCTAGCAATGATACCCAACATCCAGGTAGGTCGAATGTATGCAAAGCAACATTCAGAACCTACTAGAATATGATTACCGTATAATTCATCTCTTTGACCTTGAATACTCAGAGGATAACCTAGGGTTTAACTATCAATCCTAAATAAGTCATCCATATTATATTTCAAATTTTGAATCCATCACATGAATTATCCTGACTAACATTTTGTTAAATTTAAATGCAGTGATGCATTATCTTCAAACTCTTGAAGTGGTTAATCCCATCTTGATTACACACTGACTTAACAAGTACTTGACTGCATCCAAAAATTTTCTATCACTAAATTAGAAATTTAGATAGTCCGGCACTAAAGTATAGTGAGTTGCTTGCAAGTAACTATAATGATCTCAGATCATAGGGATACTTATACCCATATCTCTTCGGAGTAAGACTTGACAGCAGAATGCTTTAGAGTGGTCATGTTCATTACAGATATACTCCTATATCTCACCTACATGCCATACCACTATCTCTACACTCCTTGGTTAAGAGAACAACCAACCTATATAGTATACAACGATCTATACTTGATATTGCTATCATACTTATAATAGCATATTGTTTAGTCACAAATAAGTTTAAGAACTAAATGATAAATCCTTCTTTATTAATTTAAAATAGTCCTAAGAACTTTATTATAACATAAAAATTTGTTTGAAGATGTACACATTTGTGATGAATAAAGGCCAAATAATATTTTATTAATTATCAATTCACATATGTATACACATGAAAGAGCTCAACTATTAACAAGTTGATGATTTTTTTAGAATATAATTTTCAATAACTTTCACTTGTCCTAAAGCCACTTGGTATAGTATCATATATCCATCTTCGACTTGTGATCATCAAACTTCTTTACCGCATAGACTTTAATAAATGGATCGGTCGGGTTCTTCTTTCCATCAATCATTTAAAGATCGACATCACCTCGATCCATAATCTTTTAGATAAGATGGTAGCGATGCAGAATATACTTCGTCCACTGGTGTGCCTTCAGTTTCTTTGCCTAAGCAATGGCTCCAGTGTTGTTATAGTAGAGCAGGACTGGACCATCAAGAGAGGATGCCACTCTAAGCTCGGTGATAAATTTTTTCAGCCACATAACTTCTTTGGCAGCATCGGATGCTGTAGTGTACTCCATCTCGTAAATCAAGTTGGTCACAGTATTCTTTTTGAAACTTTTTCAGCAGATAGCTCTACCATCAAAGGTAAATATATATCCCAACATATTTTTACTGTTATCATGATCAGATTGAAAACTGAAGTCTATAAATCCCATAAGTTTCGAATTTGATTGACCATAAATAAGCTACTAGTTCTTAGTGTTTCTCAAATACTTAAGAATAATTTTTACAATCTTCTAGTGATTTTCTCCTAGATCAGACTAGAATGTGCTCACTATCCTAATGAGTATGCCACATCTAGTCTCGTATATGTCATGGTGCATATAATAGAATCCACTATCAAAGCATATCTTATCTTACTCATACACTCTCTCTCTTATGATGTTGTCGGATAATCTCTCTTTGAGAGAGAAATTTCATGACCTATCGAAAGATAGCCCTTCTTGAAATTCTCCATGCTAAACCTTTTCAGCACAGTATATATGTAAGTAGACTAAGACAATCCAAGTAACCTCTTTGATCTATTTTTATAGATCTTCATTCCTAGGATGTAGGATGCTTCTCTCAGGTTCTTCATGGAGAACTGAGATGACAACCAAATCTTTATTTCCTATAATGATAGGATGTCATTTCTGATTAAGAGAATGTCATTCACATATAATATAAGGAATACAACTATAGAACCATTAGCCTATTTATAAATGCAGGATTCCTCTCTATTCTTAATGAAGCCATATGTTTTGATTGTTTTATCAAAATGCATGTTCTAACTCCAAGATGCCTGCTTCAATCCATATATGGATCTTTAAAGCTTGCAAACCTTAGACTCATCTATGAATGTGAACCCTTCAGATTGTATCATATACATCTTTTCTTTTAGCTCTTTATTTAAAAAAGCTATTTTCACATCCATCTGCTAGATTTCGTAGTCCAGATGGGCAGCTATTGTAAGCATAATCTAAATGGACCTAAGTATTGCCACAAGAGATAATGTCTTTTTATAGTCTACACCATAGTGTTGACGATATCCCTTGGCAACTTGATGAGCTTTATAGATCTCCACCTTTCTATCTGCACTTCTTTTTCTTTTGAAGACTCACTTATACCCCATGAATTTTACCTACTTAGGTGGGTCAACTAATATCCATATATCATTTGTTGCCCAGAGGTAGCAACCCAAGAGGGGGGGGGATTGAATTGGATTCTTATAAAATTTTAACCATATTTGCTTTCTAAACAAGTATGTGCTTTGATTTTAACTTAAGTGGTGTGGTTGAAATGTAAACAATATAAGCAGCAGCGATTTTAGGATAAGTAAATGCTATGAAGGAATGTGAAAGCTAATCTAAATAAATAATAAAGCAAGTAAAGCAAGAATTGAAAGCACAACACAAACACATAAGATTTGTGAAAGCTAATCTAAATAAATAATAAAGCAAGTAAAGCAAGAATTGAAAGCACAACACAAACACATAAGATTTTATAGCGGTTCGGAGTAACCCACTCCTATGTTCACTCTCCAAGATTTTTTTGGGATTTCCACTATAATGTACTCTTGATTACAGTGTATTTATTTTTTCAGGCTCACAAACAAATCTAGTTGATTTTCATAGGAGCACCAACCAAAACCTAACATCGTTTATTTTTTGGATTCACTAACAATCCAATTGGTTTTTCGGGCTCACCAACAAAAATCTACAATATCCAATTTTGGGCTTAGATGGGCCTAATCCCCAAGTTTCTTTCTTCTAAAGAAACTTGAAAAGAAACAAAATACAATATAAGAATTTCAACACAAAAATAAAAACAGAGTTGAAACTCTTTGAGCACAAAGAAGAGGCTGAATAATCAGCTCTTTTGGAGCTTGGAAACTCTTCTTTGACGCTTGAAGGATGCTTAAGAAGTTGTAGAAGATTGCTTTTGAATGCCCTTTGAAATCGCTGCAAAATCCCTCTCTTTTTCTCTTTTATTGATGTGCAATAGAATCCCTTAGATTTGAAAAATGATTTCTCTCTCAAAATTCTTTAATCCTATTTTTCAATTGATTCTTCATCTTTAAATACCTTTGAAGATGGTTGAAAAGAAATTTCTAGCCATTGAAAGCACTGAAATAACCATTGGGAGTAAAAACTAGCCGTTGGAAAGCTTGCAGAAAAATTCCATTGAAGGCTATTGCGAATTTGGAGAGCTCTCGAATTTCTATGAGAGCTCTCGATTTTTTAGCAAGAGCTCTCGAGAATTTTCGAGACATCTCGATTTCACAGCGAAAGCTCTCAATCTCAGAACACATAAATGAGATTTCGATTTTCTGAAATGGAGAGGTCTTGCTCAGTTTTGGAGAGGTCTCGAGCCTGTGTCAGGATAATATGCAAGAGTGCCAAACAGCTTGGAGAAGCCTCCAAATTTTTAGGAGATATCTCTAAATTTTTAGAAGAGGTCTCCAAATTTTCAGGAGAGGTCTCTAAAAATTATGGCTTCATTTTTTTTAATGTTTGACCTTCTAAATTTGAATTTCTTGATCCCAAACTCTTCTAAATAAGATTGCTTCCTTCAATTTTAATTTTTCTTCTTTCAATCATAATTTTTGCATACCAAGCCATCCAAATATGTGTGAATTTGATCTTTTAAGTATTTTGGCATAGCATTTTGAGAGGATTTGTTCTTAAGATAAATTCTTCATTTTAGATACTTAAAAAATTCTACACACATTCTTGAGACACATGATTAGATATATAATAAACTCAAGATTTGGCAATCATCAAAATCAATCATGGGATCAACAATCTCTCCCTTTTTGATGATGGCAAAACTTTGAGTATATGTTAAAGAAACTAATGTGAATCAAGATAAGAATAATGAATTAAACTTTATGAAAGAATTCTTAATGAGTCTTTAATTTATTGCACATCATTAGTACATATATATTTCATATGCTCAACATACTTCTTCCCTTTTTTGACAACATCAAAAAGCTCATGGGAAGAAACAAGAAGTCATCAAATCAACATCAAAGTATTAAATTGAGAGAGGTATTAAATTCATAAAATTAATTTAAATGAATCATCTTTTTTTTGAAAATTAATCCTTTGACTCAAAATAAGTTTCAAATATTTATTTTAATTTTAAAAATTAGCTTAAATTTAAATATTATATGCTCTTCCTCTTTTTGAATGAATATGATCTTTACTCAGATTTTCATATATGCATTTTTAAGCTTTAAGGAGAATAAAGCTTTTCAAAGAATTTAATCATGAAATCAAGTATAGTATATACCTTAATATTCAATCTTTTTTTTCTTAAAAAATTTCAGTCAATTAAGTTCGAAAGAGGTATGTATCGGGAATGTATCGAGCAAAATAAGATAAATAGAATCAAAGCAAAAGATAATCACATTTTCAAGAACATTGCTTTGAGTAAAAATTATTTCAATACAAATAATTCATAAAAATTTTGTAATGCACATCAAAAATTTAATATCAAATTTAAATTTTTAAATAAAATTTAAGATTAAGTTTAAGAATTCATTTCTTGTAGTAAGAATATGTTTTCAAATTTAATTTAACTTAAACTACTTATCAAAAAATAAGATGGAGCAATTAAATTATTTAAATTAAATTAGATAATCATATGAAAGCTTCATTTATGAAGATCATAAAGTAATAGATTGAGAATTTAAGATCAAAATTTATTTATCTTAATGCAAATTAGTCAAAATTTTCAATCAAATCAAGTTAGAAAATATCTCTCCCCCTATTTTTCATATTTATAGCAAGAATAATTTACTTTTCAATTTTTTCCCCCTTCTTTATTTCAAATCAAGCAAATTTAACATGAATTTATTCACTAAATTCAGATTTTTCAAATTTGAAAGATATTTTCAATTTCAAAGCTATTTTCAATTAAATGATTATTTCTTTTTTAATAATTTTTCCTCCTTACTTAGCAAATAAAATTATTTTAAAATTAAATAAAATTCAAGAGGATAAGCATCAATTGAGTGAACTAAGCATTAATGATTCCAAATATCAATCAAACATAGCATTCACTCAAGAAGACACCAATTTTTTTTAAAAAAAATATTTCTTGTTAAATTCAAATAAGAACAAATATTGAGAGGATAAAAAAACTATGACATAAATATCTATCAAAAAAAAATTTATTTAAATTTAGATCTTCCTTATTATAAGAAATATCACTCAATTAAGTTTAGAAAATATATGAAATTCTTTAAATTTATCTTAAATGGTATCATATCAAGAGTATATCAATCTAAAATAAATTTGAGACATTATATTCAATTCTTTTATCCAAAAATAATATAATAAAATACATGACAAAAATGATACCAATGATACCAAGAGTGAAAATTTTCTTAGGAAGAAACTTCTTAATATCAATTAAACTAAAATTTAGACCAAATCATGATTTGCTTAAAAGTTCAATACCATTTAAAGATTAATTTGCAAGTTTAGCTTGATACCAATGAATTTAGTTTTGAATTGATAAAGATAAATTGATTTGGATAAATCAATTTGAATTGATATTAGCAAATCAGTTAAGGCAAATCAAAAAAAAAATTCAGTTATTCTTCAAAAAGAGCATCTCTTCCTTTTCTTAAGAAATATCAAGTAATTAGGTTCAGAAAAGGTATGTATTTTTGAGTTTATCTCAAATAATATCAAATCAAGAATATAGCTATGCAAAATCAGATTTGAAATAAAGACATTCTTCTCTTTTTGCCAAAAGATAGATCAATCAAATACATGGCAACTAATAAAATATTTGATACCAATCACTTAAAATTGAAGTCATCTTTAAAAGTTCAGCTTTGAAGATAAATGATAACTTTTTTGAAACATGTTGTTAGATATCAACTTCAAAAGATTTAAGAATATCATTTTTCAAATTCAATTTTCAAAATCAATCAATTGGAATAAAATAAGAATGTTTATCAATAAATTTTCTTTTAAGATCAAAGGGTCAATCAAATTGATGATCAAGAGAGATATTCAAGAAAATTTAGAGGATCATAACAAATAATTAATTAGGGGGTTACAATAATCAATTTAAATAAGATCAAATAAGAAAAAAATTGGATGAAGGCTTTATATGTTTAGTTCAACTAGGGAGTTTCAAATTTTTAGAAGAATTTTGATAATTTAGCTTCTTATAGGAAATGCCAAAAAAATTAATTTTTTTTGTAGGTTTAGCAATTAAAATATTCACACCCAATTAAGCATTTTTTAAATTAAATTCATCAATTATAAAATTGATATGGGGAGGCTTAAGATATCATGCTAAATTTTAAGATAAAACTATTTCATCCATAGCATGATATATAGAAGAGAGCATGTTGATTTAAAAATTAAAATATTCAAGTTATTGCTAGCATCAAAATTAATCATACTTATCAAAGCATGAAAGGAGTTATCGTATGCATACATATTAGCAAATCATTAAAGTCGATACATTCAATAAATCAAGCTTTCTATTCAAGGAGTATGATCATTTTAAGCAATGATAAAATTATCAAAATCAATCTAACATGCTCAATAATTATGCTAATTAATAGTCAAAATATATTTAGCAAACAATGATGGCATGATGTGCGACAAGTTTGAAATTTACCAAACATCATCATCCATCCAATTTTATTTTCAAGGCATCCATCCATAATATTTTTCTCTTTTTATTCTATTGGATCCTTGGTATACCTGCAAAAATCATTGTCTAGATTTTGGTACTCAAGCCATCTTGGGTCCGTTGAGGTTAGAGCACATGATCTCTTTTGACACCCATATTTGCTTAATTAAGGTATGACCAATTCGTTTAGCATTACATTTAGAAATTTTATGGTCAATTTTATTGTATTTAAAGCAAACTATAGAATGATTTTCAAAATAAGCTTTGTTAAACATATTGTTTATAAATTTTTATTTTCTTAATGAATTATAATTAATTTCAGCTTTATCGAAAATAGCTTTTTGATTGATTAAAATAGATTGAAGCTTTTGAGAGCCAATTGTAAACTTGTTAAGTATAGACTTCAATCTTTCAATCTCTTTTCTTAGTTTTAAGTTATCTTCCGTAAGAGATTTTTCAAAATTTGAATGATTTTCTTTTGTTTTTAGCAAATGAATTCTTTTTTTTATGAAATCTTCTTTTTTAATTAAGAGTTTATTCTTTTTTTAACTAAAATTTTTTTAGATTTGAGAAGTTCTTCCTTTTCTTTTGCTAAAGCATTCTTTTCTATTAAGATATCTTCTTTTTCATTCAATAATTTACTCTTTTCATCATCCAAAAGAAGATTAGATCTTTTAAGCTCTTTATTTTTTAGCCTTAGTTTTTTGTGTTCAACTATTAAATTGTTAAAGGCTTCAAATAACTCATCAAAAGTAAAATCAGAAAAATTCTTAACATTTACCTCATAGTCATTAGCCATGAGACAGGGATTTGTAATACTTTTTTTCTCTTTCTTATTTTTCCCTTCTTTGTTATGCTTCTTCTTTATCAAAACTTTTTTTTTCCTTTGTTTCTTCTTCTTCTTCTTTTTCTTTCCATCCTCATGAGCCATGAGGCATATGTTGGGATGAGCTTTCTTTTCTTCTTGGAATCTTGAATCTTCTTTTTGATTTGCTCCCTCATAAGTTTTTTTTAATTTTTTCCAAACTTATTTTATTGAAATACAAGAAGAAATTAGATTGAACATATTTATATCTAATGAACAATAAAGCATATTTAAAGCATTAGCATTTAGATGCATTAATTCTTCATCAACAAATGATGTATTTTGTGTGTGAGGGCCATTAACAATAATCTTCCATAGATTATAGTCATGTGATTGTATAAAAATTTTCATTCTAATTTTTTAATGTATATAATTTGATTCATTTAATAGTGGAGGACAATCAATAGAATGGCCTTCATTCAAAAAGGATTTCATTTGGATTGCCAAGATCTTTTACTCTTTATGGTTAGGTCAAAAATCAATAACAGAGTACCTACTCTGATACCAATTATTGCCTAGAGGTAGCAACCCAAGAGAGGAGGGGTGGATTGGGTTCTTATAAAATTTTAACCAAATTTGCTTTCTAAAAAGTATGTGCTTTGATTTTAACTTAAGTGATATGGTTGAAATGTAAACAATATAAGCAGCAGCGATTTTAGGATAAGCAAATGCTATGAAGAACTTTGAAAGCTAATTTAAATAAATAATAAAGCAAGTGAACCAAGAATTGAAAGCACAACACAAACACACAAAGTTTTATAGTGGTTCGGAGCAACCCACTCCTATATCCACTCTTCAAGCTTTTCTTGGGATTTTCATAATAATCTACTCTTGATTATAATGTGTTTGTTTTTCTAGGCTCACAAACAAACCTAGTTGGTTTTCATAGGAGCACCAACCAAAATCTAACATCATTAGTTTTTCGGGTTCACTAACAATTCAGTTGATTTTTCAGGCTCACTAACCAAAACCTATAATATCCAATTCTGAGCTTGGACGGGCCTAATCCCCAAGTTTCTTTTTTTCAAAAAAATTTGAAAAGAAACAAAAATATAATATAAGAATTTCAGCACAAAAATAAAAATAGAGTTGAAACTCTTTGAGCATGAAGAAGAGGTTGAATAATTGGCTCTTTTGAAGCTTGGAAACTCTTCTTTAAGGCTTGAGAGGATGCTTGAAAAGTTGTAGAAGATAGCTCTCGAATGTCCTTTGAAATCGCTACAAAATTCCTCTTTTCTTTTCTTTTTTAATGTGCAATAGAATCCCTTAGGTTTAGAAAATGATTTCTCTCTCTAAGTTCCTTAATCCTATTTTTCAATTGATTCTCCATCTTTAAATACCTTTGAAGATGGTGGGAGAGATATTTTTAGTCATTGGAAGCACTGAAATAGCCATTGGGAGTGAAAACTAGCCATTAGAAAGCTTGCAGAAAAATCTCGTTGAAGGCTATCGTGAATTTAGAGAGCTCTTGATTTTTCTATGAGAGCTCTTGGTTTTTCAGCAAGAGCTCTCAAGAATTTTCGAGATAAACTCGATTTCATAGTGAGAGCTCTCGAGAATATTTGAGAGCTCTCGATCTCAGAACACAGAAATGAGATTTCTATTTTCTGAAATAGAGAGGTCTCGTCCAGTTTTGGAGAGGTCTTGAACCTATGCCAAGATAATGTGCAGGAATGCCAAACAGCTTGGAAAAGCCTCCAAATTTTCAGAAGAGGTCTCCAAATTTTCAGAAAAGGTCTCCAAATTTTTAGAAGAGGTCTCTAAAAATTCTTTCTGCATTTTTCTTCAATATTTGACCTTCCAAATTTGAATTTCTTGGCCCCAAACTCTTCTGAATAAGATTATTTTCTTCAATTTTAATTTCTCTTCTTTCAATCATACTTTCTTCATACCAAGCCATCTAAATAGGTGTGAATTTGATCTTTTAAGTATTTTGACATGGCATATTGAGAGAATTTATTCTTGAGATAAATTTTTTATTTTGGATAGTTGAAAAATCCTACACACATTCTTAAGACACATGATTAGATACCTAATAAACTCAAGATTTGGCAATCATCAAAATCAATCATGGGATTAATATCGTTGACTTTCATGGACTCCATTTTGAATTTCGTGGCTTAAAGCCATTTATCAGAGTTGGATTTATGCATTGCATCAATCTAGGTGATTAAATCCTTATCATTCTCATCGAGTTCGATAGGATTACCATCCCGGATCAGAAAATCATAATATCTATCAGATTGATGTAATACTCTATCGGATCGTCTTAAGAGTGCCTCTATAATGGGCTCTATATTTGATCTTATTAAATTTAATTCTGTAGGTTTACTAGAATGTGCCGGTTCTTCTATCTATTGAACTTCATCAAGTTCAACTTTAGAGGTAGCAATTTTTTTCTTAAGAAACTTCTTTTTCGAAAAGACTATCCTATTGCTGATGAACACCTTTTGTTCTTCAGTAAGGTAGAAGTAATATCCCCTAGTTTTCTTAAGGTATTCTATGAACAAGCATCTATCAGACCTAGGTCCAAGCTTATCTATCTACAAATGTTTGACAAATGCCAGACAATCCTAAATCCTAAAGTGGGAGAATGTCGGCTTACATCCAGTCTATATCTTATATGGAGTCATTGCAATAGATTTGCTCAGAATATTTTTCAGAATAAAACAAGCAGTCTCAAGTGCATAACCCTAAAATAGAATCGACAGATTTACAAACTCCATCATGGATCGAACCATGTCCAATAGGGTTTGATTTCTTCTTTTTGATACCCCATGATGCTGTGGTGTTCCAGAAGGGGTCCATTGAGAAAAAAATCTCATTCTCTTTTAGATATGTCAAAAATTCGTTGGAAAGGTATTCACTTTCTTGGTCTGACCAAAGAATTTTAATACTCTTTCCAAATTATTTTTCTATCTCATTACGATATTATGTGAATATTTCAAATAAATTAGATTTATTCTTCATAAGATAGATATATCCATACCTAGATAAATCATCAGTAAAAGTAATGAAGTAGTGATACCCATCTCTGGCACATGTATTCATATGTCCATATACATCAGTATATACTAGACCCAAAATTTCACTAGCCCATTTATCCTTTCCAGTAAAGGATGTCTTTGTCATCTTACCAAGGCAGGTTTCATAGATCATCAATGATTCATAATCATTGATGTCAAGGATTCTCTCCTTAATTAACCTATTTATTCTATTCTTATTTATATGCCTGAGCCAATAGTGCCAAAGATAGGCATCACTGACATTATCTAGTTTTGGATGTTTGTTAGACATGTATATTACATTATTAGGCTGTGATAAAATATAAATGCCATTTTTGAATTATTCTCATATTATTATAATATCATTCATAATGATATCATAATAATTTTTTTTATTGATAGGCTATAACCATCTTGGGCTAAAAGCCCTACAGATATTTTGTTCATCATAAAGGATGGACAATAGTGATAATTACTCAAAACAATACTATATGTTTTGAAAATAAGCTCAATAATTTCTAATGCTAGGACTGGAACATTACTTCCATCTTCAATATTCAGAAATCTTTCGTCATTCTTAAATTTTCTACCAACTTGAAGTCCATGCAATAAATTGCATATATGAACTAGACTTTCGATATTCAATATCCAGAAGTAGTATCACAAATAAAAAAATTATAAGATATTATCATATAATAACTTTGACCAGTAACTACTTGCTGCTTTCTTCTATTCAGCCTATTTGGATCATAAGGACAACTCCTCTTCTAGTTTATCAGATTGTGGTTGTACTTTTCAATATGAAGGAGCTGACACACCCCAACATGATGCACCTTTTCTCTAAGAGTGCCAAAGGACTCATTCAATACTTAAATTATTTTCTCTGGCTCGGCATCCTGAAACTTACAACTGAACTTTTTGTTCATCGCTGTCTGCATAATGTAATGCACTATGGTACGATCATTGAGCCACTTCTGATAAGTATCTTAGATCACGTCATGACCATTGAAAGTAGATTGTGGTTGGATTGTTCAATATGAAGGAGCTGACACACCCCAACATGATGCACCTTTTCTCTAGGAGTGCCAAAGGACTCATTCAATACTTAAATTATTTTCTCTAGCTCGGCATCCTGAAACTTACAACTAAACTCTTCGTTCATCGCTGTCTGCATAATGTAATGCACTATGGTACGATCATTGAGCCACTTTTGATAAGTATCTTGGATCGCATCCCAACCATTCAAAGCAGGCTTCTTAGGTGTCGGATCCATAAGAACATATAGGATCCATTCATTTTCTAGAATAATTCTTAATTTTTGATACCAATTATCAAAATTAGATCCTATAAGCTTGTCACTATCTAATAGTGAATGGAGCAATAAAATACTAGCTATTCTATTTAACTGAGAAAAATAAAAGACCTAATTTGTATGTGAATTAATAAGCCTAAAGACTTAGATTTTAGTCTAAAGATCCTTCCACTATTTTTTATAAATTAGTAGCCTCTATCTCCAATTCAAGAAATTATACTAATTTCTTAGTGGGTACTAGAATCCACATAGACTATAAATAGGCTTGAGAAAAGCTCTGGCCAACCCGTGTGTATCTATAGGTAGGTTCTTAATCAATTAATTTTCTAAATAACTTTTAGTATTTAGTTTTGCCTTAGGTGCCAATTTAGTAGGCTTTAGCCTTCACTAAAAAGGTATGGTTAGGCCTAACCATTAATATAATTGAGTTCGATACATCAAACGAATGATGATCAGGCCCAAGAAAAACTTTGACCAATCTGATCGCCATTTAAAAAGTGCAACCTAATCATCACATGATAGATACTAATTTTAATATCCAGATAAACATCAGGTGTAAGGCACCTCCAACATTTTTCTAGAAAATTAAATCCATTACTATCCACCTTACTAGGAGGCTATGACTCAGTTATCCCCATAACTTTATCATTTTAAGGACCTAATAATTTAGAGAATTTAATTATTATAGTTTTAGAAGAGAGAAGAGATTGACCAGCTAATCATGATCCTCCCATTGACTTCGCAAAGTCAAATAAAAGCAGAGCAGAATCTAGCCAGTCTAGGGGCACCTAAATTAGTCACACTGATTTACCTAATTGACATGGGTTAGCACAAATCATGGTAAGTGAGATCGATGAGAGGGATATGTCATTAACTCATTAGAGATTGAATTAATGCGAGTAGCTCCTAATTAAAAATCATCGATCAAGACTGCCAAACTTACTTTAGACACCAATTGATTAATTAGTTTCGACTCGATCAGCCTAATAATTCAGACTCAATCATTGAGCCAAAATCAAGTCCATTTGGTTCATATTAAAGACATGGACTTGACCAACTACAACTATTGCAATTGATCTAGAGTATCTTTGATCTAATCTAAGATAACACTTGGTTAAATTTGATCAACTACTCTTTATTAGTCCATTCTTTAATTCTAACCTTAAATCTAACCCAGTTAAATGAATTGATATGCTAACCCATTAACCCGTGAGTTATGAATGTCTTAGAATTTTCAATTCATAATTCTAGATCCTAACAAAACAAGTCTTAATTCTTAATTAAGTTCAAGACTGATGGGTTGGGGTTCGGTACCTCGAAATTAATTTCTATTTGCATATAAATTTTAGAAATTAATTTCATAAATATTTTTTTTAAAAAAAATTAAAAATAAATTATAAATTATTTAGATCTAATCTAATAATATTTATGATTTATATTCTTAGATTAACACATACAAGGATAACCTCTCCACTATAAGAGGTAAATCTTACAGCAGGACAACCTTATAAATCAATATGTGAGATCTATTATTTTTAGATTTTTATTGAAGGATCCATTTAGATCTAATCTAAATAATCAAAATTAGATCCAAACATGTATGTAAATTATGTTATAAAGAACCTATGGCTCTGATACTACTGAAAGAAAATCGGTAGGCATTCTAAGCATATTTTTTAAAAAAACTTTTTAAAATAGAAATAAAAGATTAAATATTTTAATCTATTTTATATACTTAGGATCATATCTAAAACACCTACCTAAGGATCCATAATATGAAATATAGCATGTATAAAAATCTGAAAATTAAAATCTAAACATCTATCACATCGATGTAGAAACTTAGATCTAACTTTTAGATTTAATAACTAAAGTTCAAAACTTTATACCTAAGCAGGGATCGCTGATCTCTACTATTGTAGCTTCAAGATGTGAAGATCTAAAGGTTGCTCATAGCCACATAGGATGTCTGGCTTCTACGAATCATCTACTCGAAGTTCTATGCTGATCCGACCTTTCGAAACTGCTAGATCACGTGAAGATCATATGACGGGTAGTTTTGATCTCTTCTCATTCTTTGAACCTCTTGGATTGTTTGAAGTCAAAGATGAGTCACTAGAGGATGAAGGAAAGAGGAAGAAGAATAGGAAATACTATTTCCTCTTAAATTTTCGTTATCCCAAAATCAAAACCCTAGAACTAGGTCTTAATCTCTCACCCTAAAGAAGACAAATTTCTTCTCTTTCTCTCTCATGCCTTAGAGGCTTCCCACCCTAAAACCTCATGCCCCTTGGAGTTTTCTACCCCCTCTCTTTTAGATTTTCATGTTGAATAGGGATTAGAGTTGGTGCACAAAAAGTTAGGGCTTAAATAGATGTTGGCAGTAGCATTTTGGATAGGGCTGAATATTTGTTCAAGTTTAATCCAAACTCCTTGAACTTGAAACCAAGTGAAACTCTACCCATAAGGGCATGGGAAACCTCTAGGCATGGACCCTATCTCACATGCAAATCCATATTTGTGTGAGAGAATGAATTGCATGAGAAAAGGTGGTGCAAGGGAGAAGTGGCGCATGAGCTAATCCAACTATTTTGGACTTTGGTTTTCTTATTTGATTCCGATTAGATTAGAACCAAATTAGTAAGATTAAACCAAATCAAATTAGGCTTTAAATTAATTTAATTAAATTATAATCAAATTAAGATTTGATTGAGTCAAAGTTCTAATCAAATCAAGAACCAATCTTTTTTAGCGATTAGGTCATCTTATAACTTAATCGGGTCAAACTAAATTGAATCTAATTTAATTAGATTTGATCCAAACTTCATTGCTCAATCAAATTAAACTAATAAGCAATCTTATTACTATCTAATCCTTTAAAGATAGAGTCTCAATTAAGTAGGCTTCTAGGTCATAGATTTTTCATCTAGTGGGACTCCTGACCATAGAGTCTCCATCCATTAGGACTCTTGATCATAGAGTCCTAACTTAGTGGGACTCCTGATCATAGAGTCTTAGCTTAGTGGGACTCTTTATCATAGAGTTCCAATATGATGAGACTCTCAATTAGCCACATGATCAGAAAGGTACTTCTTATGAGTGTGATCTTATAGGTTCGAACCTAAGCCGGTAGTACAGAAATAATTTTTTATACCAATCAAAGTACTCATCTAGCAATGATACCCTGCATCTGGATAGATCGAATGTACATGAAGCAATATTTAGAACCTACTAGAATATGATTACCATATAATTCATTCCTTTGATCCTAAGTGCTCAGAGAATGATCTAGGATTTTACTGTTAATCCTAAATAAGTCATCCATATTGTATTTCAAATTTTGAATCCATCACATAGATTATCTTGGCTAAGATTTTGCTAAATTTAAATATAGTGATGCTTTATCTCCAAACTTTTGAAGTGGTTAATTCCATCTTGATCATGTACTGACTTAATAAGTATTTGACTACATCCAAAAATCTTTCATCATTGAATTAAAAATTCAAATAGTTTAGCACCAAAGTACATGCAGTTAGTTGCTTGTAAGTCACCATGATGATTTAAGTCTGAGGGATACTTATACCTATATCCCTTTGGAGCAAGATTTGATAGCAAAATGCTTCGAAGTGATCACGTTCAGTGCAAATATACTCCTATATCTCACCTACATGTCATACCAGTATCTCTATACTCCTTGGTTAAGAGGATAATCAACCTATATGGCATACAATGACCTATACTTGATATTACTATCACCCTTATAATAGCATATTATTTGGTCGCAAATAGATTTAAGGATTAAATGATAAATTCTTTTTTATTAATTTAAAATAGTTCTAAAAACTTCATCACAACATAGTAGTTCATTAAAAGATATTCATAATTATGATGAATAAAGGCTAAATAACATTTTATTAATTATTAATTCACATACATATATATGAAAGAGCTCAATCACCAATAGGCTGATGATTGACTTTAGGACATGATTTTCAATACTTTCCACACCAGATAGCTTCTAAAAGTCATCCATTCAGTTTTCTATGGGGAGACATGTTAACAAAGAAACAAGCATAGGTAAGAGCATCAACCCCAAAAAAATATGGACAGTGATGGCTGCAGCCTCAAGCTCCTAGCCTTCTCCATCAGTATCCAGTTCATCTTCTCTATGACACTATTCTATGAGGGGTCATCTTCATCGTATAGTAGCATTTTATGCCATTTTTCTCATAGTATCTCTTGAACTCTAGGATGATATTTTTTCCTTCATTATCAGACTTCAAACACTTCACTAACTATCCTATCTCCTTCTCTACCTTAGCTCTCCAAACTTTAAATCAAAAAAAATATCTAATTTTTTTCTAATCAGATAAACCCATACCTTCCTGGAGAAGTCATCTATAAAGGTGATAAAGTATCTCGCTCTATCTTGAGATGCAACAGGTGCCGGTCTCCATAAATTTGAGTGAACTAGCTTCAAAACAGCTTCACTCCACTTGGTATTATTGGCAAATACAACTCTATGTTGTTTGCTATAAATATAAGGCTCACATAGATCATCTCTTTTCTTTTTCAGTGTTGGAATTAGATCTTTCCAACTTAACTTTGTGAGCCTCCTATCACTCAAGTGACCGATAGGATAGTACCACAGCTTGTAGGTTAGCTGATCCTCTTGTGCCACTACAAACACCTCTACACTATCTATAAATACCAAGCCTTCCATCCTGTATAGGTTGTTACTTAGTCATTTTTTTTCATCACCACCAATGAATCCTTGAAAATCTTCAAGCACCCGCTGCCTGGCTAATAATTAGAAACATATCCTTGTCTTTCAAAGTAACCCAGGGATATTATGTTCTTTTTTAGTTTCGGCACATGTTTCACATTGGTGAATATCCGTATGACTCCATTATACATCCTTACTCTAACTATACCAATACCAATAACTCTACACGGATGATCATCTTCAAGACTCACACTCCTTCCATCGGATCTCTTATAAGATGAGAACCACTCTCGCAGTGTAATGATGAGAACATTCTAAATCTAGTGTCCAGTGGCTATCCAACTCTATAATTCCATTTGATACAATGAGTATGTCATCTCCACCATCCTCAGATGATAGAGCACCACTCCCATGGGTCGATCTACTCTTCGAAGTGCCATTCCCCTTTTCATTCTTAAAAAATGGACAATTTCTCCTAATATGATCAGGTTGATGATACTTATAGCATTTTCAAGCATTCTGATTTTCTCAAAACTTTGATCTGCCTTTTGATTTATCTCAAGTTCTCTTCTTTAGCCTTCCTTGCTTCTCATTCATAGAAAGCACCTCTGAACTAGGACTTTCTTTGACTAGCTTCTCTCGCTGCTCATTAGACCTAAGAATCCCAACCACTTCCTTCAAGTTTAAGATCTTTTTTTCCATACACCAAAGTTATAATGAGACCATTACACTGCTGGCAGCAAATACAATAACAGGAGATTTCTATCCTCCTCATTGATCTTAACATCAAGGCTCATCACATCTGAGCAAACTTGATGAAACTTCTGGATGTGTTAAACTAGATCTCCTCTTTCAGGCATCCACAAACTATATAGCTGCTTCTTCAACCATGGCTTGTTTATCATGTTCTTGACCATATACATACTCTCTAGTTTCTATCAAAGCCCCTTCGCTGTGGTTTCCATATTAATCTTTGGTAAAACTTTATCAATTTTGGAATAATTGGTACTACTTTGGTACCAATTATTATGGCTACGACTGCTTGAAATCATAGTTGTAGATCCAATCTCTTGCACGAACCCGGATGTTAATCTAGAAATATGAAGAAGAGCAAAAGTTGATGACAGCACCTATGGCTTGGTGTTGGAAT
Organism: Cocos nucifera; assembly: GCA_006176705.1. NCBI lineage: Eukaryota > Viridiplantae > Streptophyta > Magnoliopsida > Arecales > Arecaceae > Cocos > Cocos nucifera. The sequence goes on from QRFJ01000318.1 coordinate 869,270, forward strand.
CAGAGAGATAAGAGAGAAGAGAGTTAGGAAGAAAAGCTTTATATTGATTCTACTCTATTGTAAAGATTATAATACCTGGGTTTATATATCCTAGGATCTTTTCTATACCACATAAATCCTAATAAATTGAAACTTCAACTAAAAAACTCCCCTAGGCTAACCTAATATATGAAAGCACTCACCGAGCCCATGTACATCCATGTCTCCCATGCTCTCATACTCTAGATCTAAACGTGACCCATATATGTGTTAGCCACCTTAATACCTTATTAGACCAAGCCTTAAGACTCAAATAGAAAACCCCATCCATTTCTGTTCACCACCGTCAAGCTGGCTCTGTCAATAGCCGAGCTGGCTTGACTACGTCTTATCTAAACCCTATCTTCTATCCACCTAAGACAGCTGGCTCAACTGCACCTCGAGTCGGTTCAGTCTTAGCCCAAGCTATTCCGAGCCAGCTCGCTTATGTGTCAGCCCCTTATCTTGACTGATTCTTTTCTTGGTTTTGATCCTTTGTTGTACCTTGTGGTCTAGGTTTTCAGAGCTCCTACCAAACTCCTCACACCTAAATCTCGAGCCCGTGCAGGGCTACATGCCATCTTCACCCTAAGATAACTCCTATCCTAGTCCTAGGACTCACACCCATCCTAAACTCCTTGAGCCAACACCCTGGCTCCTCCCATGGCCCGCCAAGACTTGGGAGCATCACATCAAATCCTACAATCTCCACCTTGGTGCATCCAAGACTTGGCACACTTAGCAATGTTCTTTTGCATGATCCCACTGTCTATGCATGTCTTGACAGATATTTATGCACACCTTGCCACTGTCATCTTTCTTCAGCTGCTAAGCTCCCTTTGAGGCCTTTGGGATGATCGCCTCCACCATTGAAGACCTTGGCTTGCACATATGCACTACCCTTGGAGTTGTAAGCATCCTTTTGCTTTGCAGTCGCATCATTTATCCTGAACTTTCATGAAGAATCTGCAGCAATCCTATACCGACACTTGCTACATATCTTGACACGGTCTCCTCAGAACTATGCCTATCCTTCCACACGTGCTGCTCCACCTATAACTATGCATTTCCAATGTTGGTTCTAGGATATTGGTCCTTTTGCACTCCACTTTGAACTTGTACCAAAACTCTCTCTACTTGTAAAGCCATCTCTGCTCGGTGCTTCACCTAAAACTGAAGTCTCCTAATGCCGAGAAAGCTGCTCTGTAACCGAGTCCCTCTAGGCTAACCATCCAATGTTGCACTACTGAGCCTACCGCTGCACCTCGAACATAGTCACTATTCCTTCGGATCCTCCACACTTCGTGGACCCCTTTGAAACTATCTTGGATATACTACACCATGTAGGCTCCTCTGAAACCACCAAGAGCTAGCTTATCTGACTCTTCACTTTCAGCGATTGAAATGATGGAATTTGATTTTTTTCTCTCTTGCACTTTTTCAAAGCGAATATTCTTGCTTAAAATATCCTGCTTCACCACACTTGAAGCACTTCTTGGATCCCTTGCTGTCCTTTCGCTGCTCCTTCTTCTTTCCTTACTTGGGCCTCTCTAACACCACGAGACCCTCTTGGAAGACTTTTTTCTTTGTCATCTATTCTCGCTGCTCATTGGACCTTAGCAGTGATACGATCTTCTCGTACACCAATGTCTCCTTACCATATAGCAATGAATTTACCAATGGATCGAAGCTTTCGGATAGCGAACATAGCAGCAATAAACTCTTATTCTCCTCTTCGAACTCCACCCCAATGTTGAGTAAGTTCATGCTCATCCAGTCAAATCGCTGAATATGTCCCGTAATATGCTCACCCTTTTGCATCCGAAGGCTATACAGTTGCTTCTTTAGCACCAACTTATTGCACATGTTCTTTTCCATGTACAGCTGATGTAACCTCAATCATAAACCCTTGGATATCTTTTCCTCCAACATGCCATACAGCACCTCATCTGCCAGACAAGCCCTAATCATGGCACATGCCCCTTTCTCCAAGGACTTCCACTCCTTGTCTGTCTTCTCCTTCGGCCTATCCTCCAAGGCTGAATAGCCTCATCTGAATCAGCAGATCCTCTATCCTAATCTTTCATATCGTGAAACTATCCTTTCCATCAAACTTCTTAAATTCTACCTTCAATCTGCTATTCTCCATGATTAAACCAAATCAAAAATAGCCAACAGGTAGATCTAAAAATTACCTTGGCTAGGGATGGTGGACAGTAGCCCTTGGATCACTTCTTTTCTCACAAAGCCTAGAAAAAATTTTAGATCTAAACCTCGCTGCTGATCTCTATTGAAACTTAATTTTTTTTCCTCCTTCATGCTCAATCAGGCTCTGATACCAAGTATTGCAACAATCGATACTACTTTAATACCAATTATTAATCCTATGGTTGCTTGGAACTACAGTTGTAAATTTGATCTCTTGTGTAAACCTAGGTGTTAATCTAGAAATATGAAGAAGAGCAAAAATTGATGGCGGCACCTAGGGCTTGGCGTTGGAACCAGAGAGTAAAAAGAAAAGAGTGTTAGGGAGAAAAGCTTTGTATTGATTCTATTCTATTGTAAAGATTACAATACCTGGGTTTATATATCCTAGGATTTCTGCTATACTATATGAACCCTAATAAATCCAAACTTTAGCTGAAAAACTCTCATAGGCTAATCCAATATATGAAAGCACTCATCGAGCCCATGTACACCCATGTCTCCATGCTCTCATCCCTTGGATCTAAATCCGACCCATATATGTGTTAGCTACCTTAAGACCTTATTGGACCAGGCCTTAAGACTCAAACAAAAAACCCCCATCTAGTTATGTTCGCCATCATCAAGCCAACTCAGTCAGTAGCTAAATTGGCTCGACTGTATCTCATCCAAATCCTGTCTTTCATCTGCCTGAGATAGCTAGCTCGACTACACCCGAGTCGGCTCGATCTCAGCTCGAGCCCGCTCATCAGTGTGTCAGTCGAGCCAACCCGACTGCGTATTTGAGCCAGCCCATCAGTGTGTCAGTCCCTTATCTTGACCGATTCTTCTTTTGATTTTGGTCCTTTGCTCCACCTTATGTCCCAAGTTTTTGAAACATCTACTAAGCCCCTCAAGGTCGTCACACCTGAATCTCGAGCTCATGCAGGGCTACATGCCACCTTTATCCTAAGACAACTCCTATCCTAGCTCTAGGATTCACATCCATTCTAGACTCCTGGAGCCAACATCCTGGCTCCTCCCGTGGCCCTCCAAGGCTTAGGAGCACCACACCAAATCCTACAATCAATGAGGCACATCAAAATCATGCTAAAGGCTATCTTTTCAAGCTTCTTCCAATCTTTAATAGAAATCTTTTTTGATCTTTTCTGAGTTAAGATCTTATGATTCTATTATGCACTAGTAGATCCTTCATCCTTTGCTGCTAAAGGCTGAAGTTACCACTGCTATCAAACTTTCCAAAGTGGTACTTGATGCCATCTCAACAAATCTTCAATAACCAAACACTAAAAGCAAAATCGTGTTCAAGAGAAATCTGTTTAGCACCTTATAATAATTCGGCAAAGCTTTAACCTTTTCTTCACTAGGTATAATACCAAGGCTTTGATACTAGATTGTTGGGGTTCTATCCTTGCTATTTGATGGTTACAAAAATGGCAACAAAGATCTGAGGAAAGAGATGGTAACATTCTATCAAACCCTAGCAAATCCTAGGACGTGGAGAATAAAAGAGAGGGAGAACAAGAGAGGAAGAGAAAAATTTTAGGGAGAAAAGGGCTTGTATTCAATTTATGTTAGTTACAAACTCAATATAGAGTGTATACACACACATATGTATATATGTACACACACACACATATATACACATATATATATACACATATACATATATATACATACATATTATATGTATAAACATACATATATATGTATGTATATACACACACACACGTACACACACACACACACACATATATACATATACATGTACATGTATATGTATATACATATACATATATACATATACATATATATGTATATGTATATGTATATGTATGTACATACATATACGTATATATAACACACACACACACACACACACACACACACACACACAAACACACACACACACACACACACACACATATATATATGTATGTATGTATGTCTGTATGTATGTATGTATGTATACATATACATATACACACATATATATATGTGTGTGTATATATATATACATATATATACATACATACATATGTATACATATACATACATACATACATACATACATACATACATATATATAGTCAATGGTAGAGTATCTAAGAATTCTTCATATACATAAATACAAGATAATTGCTAAATACTATTTTATCATTCAAAATGGCTTACATAGTAAATGCATCTTATCGTCAATTAATAGGTAAACATAAATCCCATCTCATTCAAGAAATACATTAATTCTATTAGTCTATTATAGTAATCAAATGATACACAACATGGGCCAAAAAAAATTTCGACAGTATTTTTTCTTAGTTCTCCCGTGTAGAAAGAATAAAAGAAGAATGCTATCCAAAATTTATTTCGATCCATCAGCATAATGTTTGATTACTGTAATGACCTATAGAATTACTTATATTTTTTAAACCATCGATAGTGGATAATCATATGACTAATGTACATAATTCCTCTACCTGTACAAAAATAAATAAATGTACGGATATATTAGAATATGTACATCAATCAATTTATGGGTCTATCATTCCATTTAATATAAATTTTATTAAAATTAATACATAATTAATGCTATCTGATACTTTTCATCAACCTAAGTGCACAGGGCATGTGAGGGCTAGATGCCTTGGATGCCAGCTATGATTCGAGGCCTGGGTACGTAGGGCATGTCTTGGCCCCATGTTTGTAATACTGCCTGGTACCTTCTCTCAGTCTGAGCACTTTACATGCTAAGATCCAAATTCTATGTATCAAATTAATTAATTATCTAACTAATTAATTAAATAAATATTTAATTAAATTTTAGTGATGGTACTAGTCATCACTAATGCCGTCACTAATACTAGACAATATTAGCAAACATTAATGCCGTCGTTGATACTCACAATGGCAGGGATGGGGCCGTAGGATTGGGACCATGGGCTGGAGGCGGTGGGGTAGGGGTCGTGCGATCAGGCTAGTAGGGATGAGGCCATAGGAAGGCCGACAGGGTAGGGGCGGTAGGCTTCGGGGTTGAGGTGTAGGAGGCACCAGCAAGGTCAAGACAGCTATGGGAGAGGTGGGACTGGGGTGGCAGACTTAGGGCTGCGACATAGGAGGCATCGACGGGGTGCCCATGGGAGAGGTAGGGCCGAGATGGCGGGCTTGGGGCCGTGGAATAGGAGGTGCCAATAGGGTTTGGATAGCTGTGGGAGAGGTCGGGTTGGGGCAGCTAGCTCAAGGCCATGGCATAGGAGGAGCCGATAGGGTCGGGGCAACTATGGGCTAGGTAGGATCAGGGTGGCCACGGGCTAGGTGGGGTCGGGGTGGTGGGCTTGGGGTGACCATGTAGCCCACGCAAGGAGGGGCTAGGGCAGCGGGCTTGGGGCCATGGCGTAGGAGGCGCCGATGGGATCGAGATGCTGGAAAGGAGGATGGACGGGGAGTGGAGAACATCTAGAACATTGAGAAGGATGTGCAAGGAGTGGAGAATGCATGAAACTTTTTTCCCTTCGGTGGGGTCAAGGAAGTTTTATTTTGGGAGGACTATTACCAACAGCAAGTTCACCATCAGTAATATGAACGGTAAAACTATATTTTCTATGCCAAGATATTAATAATGGTAGTTTTCATTGCTAATAGCAACCCATCATTGGTAATAATATTAAAACTTTTAAAATATTATATTTTAATATTATTTTTTTTAAAAAAATTAAATAATATTTTTAAAAATTATTAATAATGGTAAGAACTCTATCTCTAAAGCCATCACTAATAATCATATTTTTTAAAATTATATTTTAATATTAATTTTTTTCTTCTAGATCATTTTTTAGATGGTTAAAAATCAATATTGGGCTTTATTAAATTTTTGGGCTTAATTAATTTATGGATCAAATTTTAATTAATTTTAATTAGATTTAATTTAATTAGACTTGATTTAATTTAAGGCTAATTAAATTTTAATATTCTAAGTAGGATTTGGATTCAAAGTCTAATTGAATTAGATTTGATAGGATTTTGAATTAAATTTGAACTGGTTCAAATTAGATTTGAATTAAATCTAAATTAAAAATTATTTTATTTTAATTAATTTAAATTATATTAAATTTAATTTAGCTTGACTTAATTTGAGGATCATTAGGTTTTACAATCCAATTAGTATTTGGGTTCAAAATCTAATTGAATTAGATTTAATAAAATTTTGAATTAAATTCGTATTAGTTTCTAATCAAACCTAAATTAAAAATTATTTTTTTAATTAATTTAAATTAGATTAAATTTAATTATGCTTGACTTAATTTAAAGATAATTAGATTTTACTATCCAAGTAGGACTTGAATTCAAAATCTAATTAAATTAGGATTGATAAGTTTTTGAATTAGATTCGAATTGAATCTAAATTAAAAATTATTTTATTTTAATTAATTTAAATTAAATTAAATTAAATTAATCTTATCTTAATTTAAGGCTAATTAAATTTTATAATTTATGTAGAACATGAATTCAAAGCTTAATTAAATTAGGTTTGACAGGATTTTGAATTGGATTCGAATCAGGTTTGAATTAGTTTCAAATGGAATCATGGATTAAATCCTAATTGATTTAAATCAAATTTAATTTAAGTAGGCTTAATTTAATTTGAGGCTAATTAAATTTTATAATCTAAATAGGACTTGGATTCAAAATCTAATTGAGTTCAGTTTAGTAGGATTTTGAATTAAATTTAAATCAAGTTTGAATTGGATTCAAATCAAACCTAAATTAAAAACTATTTTCTTTCAAATTCAAAGTATAATTAAATTAGAATTGATAAAATTTTGAATTAGATTTGAATCAGATTCGAATTAGATTCAAATTAAATATAAATTAAAAATTAATTTCTCTTAATTAATTTAAGTTAGATTTAATTTATTTAATCTTGAATTAATTTGGGGCTAATTAAATTTTATAATTTAAGTAGGATTTGGATTCACAGCCTAACTAAATTAGATTTGGCAGGATTTTGAATTGGATTATAATCAGATTTGAATTGGACCCAAGTCATATTTTAGATTATTAATGATGGAAAAGGATAGCTGTTGCTAATTCCATCACTAATAATATTTTTAAATAAAATTATTTTTTTAATTTATTATTAAATTTTTTTAAAAAAATATTAGCGATGGTAGAATTTTCGTCACTAATAAACAAAATTTACCATCGCTAGTAATTATTTTATATTTAAATATTATAAAAAATTTAGATAATTTTAGTAATGGCTTTCGCTATCGTTAATAATTAAAAAGCGATTGCTAATAGGTTAATATTAGTGACGGCAAAATTTTCATCACTAATAAACCAAATTCATCATTGCTAATAATTTTTAATGTTTAAATATTAAAATTTTTTTATACTTTTAGCAACGGTATTGGCCATCGCTAATAATGAAATTACCGTCGCTAGTATTAGCAACGGTCATTTTTATCATTAATGTTGTGGTGGCTAAAAGATATTATTAGTGATGGAATTTTTTTTCATCGCTAATACTATCACTAATATTCAAAATTCTTGCAGTGATTGGCTTGTAGGAACTACTTGGAATAGAAGGCACCATGAAACATCTATCAAGTAACTGGCCCATAACTAAAGGTTAGTGTATACTCTATCAATTTCCATTGGTGGTGAGCTTTATCCTGAAGTGTATAAGTAGCAAATTTGACTATCTCCTCATCGGTGCACTCAATTGTCCCTAAGGCATTCTCCATCTCATCTATCTAAACCTCAACCTCATGGGGATTAGTAGTGCTCTTAAAGGCTGGAGGAGCCATCTTTCTGAACTCTGCCATCCTATTTATATGCTTGGATGAGCTAGAATTCTACAATAGTAAGTGTAGGGATTCTTGAGGTAACTTTCTTTTTCAATGCACCAACCCCACAACCTCCTAAATCAATTCAAGCAATTCGATCTCAATTCCCACCTATGTTCCTTGGTGCAACTACTGGCTAGTCTAGGATTGGCTGACTTTTTGCTAGTTAACAACCACCACTCCTTGTTTAATATCAAAATTCACATTCTGATTCAAAAGCTCTTGATCCTATGGGTTTTCAGCCATTGATTAGTGAGGAACTCTTCAGCTATGGGAACAATAGGGTGACATTCATTATTTATATAAAAAGCTAAAATAAATAATACAATAATATTCAGACAAAATAATGCAGAATTTTCTATAAGGAAGCAATCACAAATGGAAACATCTCGTAATTTAATTTCTAATCAACTCTTAACCTTTCCAATGAGTCCCAAAAATCCTAAAACCTGACTCTTATATCACTATTTCAATCACAGTCTATTACAATCCTTAGTAATCTTAAATTTAAGCTATGATACCACTAAATCTATCATGCCCAAAACTCAGAGCATGACAAATGCCGCATGCCTATATGGCGGATCCCATAGATATGTAAGGCTACCTTAATAATAAATCTAATTATTTTATAGTACCCATAACCACTAAATTCAATACTCGAGTGCTGACATATATAATAATAACACTTCATAATCCTTTTCATTAACATATAATCACAGTATAACAAATGCTGGAAAATGTAGGAGTTTCATGCATGATTTTTAAAACTTTTTTGAAAACATATGTAGCGGAAGACTTTAGATTAAATCTTTTAATCTAAATATGCATTAGATCTAATCTACAAGCACTCTACTAGAGGACCTATGATATGATATTATGTATATAAAATTTGAAATATAAAAATATGAGATCGAATCTCATACCTGAATTTGAAGTAGAGATCACAACTTCTCAAAAACTTTGTAGATTTGTTCGCTGCTTCAACCGCACACACGAATGACCTCTAGGGTATCCACATAAAATTCGATCCATTAGCTCTCAGAATGTTAGCTCCTTGCGAAGACTATCTTTAATGGCTGAACTTAGGAAGAAGAAGAAGGGATCAATACACAAGAGAACACCTTCTTTTATATCTCTCACAAAACCCTTGCCTCTCACCCCAAAGAGGAACATTTTTCTTTTGATCTCACATGCCAGGAAACCCTTCCCTTAGCCTCATGCCTAGAGCCTTTCTCTCTAAGTTTTTCATGCCAATAAACCTTACTTTTGTCACATAAAAGGGGTGGTTTATATAGAGGTCTAGGCAGCATGAATGGGGTGTCATGTTTGAGATCAATACGAACTTCAATTCAAAACCTTTTTGAACCAAAATTCCACCAAACCCCAATCCTATCTTAGAGTGGGCGGCATGAGGTGTTTGGCATCTAGATATCTCATGCACAATCTATTTGTGCATTGAGAATAAGGAGGGGGTTTCTAGGTTTAGGCATAATGAAGGATGTAGTCCTAAATTGGACTCTAGGTTTTCATCTAATTTGGTTCAAATTAAACCACATTTGATTAGACCCTTAGTTAACCTAATCTAATTAGGCTCTTAATCTCTTGATCAAATCAAGAATTAATAGAGTCTAAGATCTAATCAAATCAGAATCTCATCTCACTTAGTGATTAGGTCATTAAATAACCTAATTGTGTCGACCTAATTGAATCCAATTCAATTAGACTTGATCTAATCTTTATAACTCAATCAAATTAAGTCAATTAATAATTTAATTATTAATTAATATTTTTTTAATTAATTATATTAGATTAATTATCAATCATATTGATAATTATATCCTTCAATGATTCTTAATCATTGATCAACCACCTGATCGGATCGAAACTTCTAGTGTGTGTGATTCCATATTTTTGAACACTAAATCAATAGCACAAGAATAAATTTTCCATACAATCGAAGTAACTATCTAGCCATGGTACCCAACATCTAGATAGAGTTGAATGTAGTGAAGCAATATTCATAACCTACTAGAATATGATAACCATATAATTCATTTTCTTAACCCTTAATGCTTAGGATGACTAGTTTATTGTCAACTCTTGATCAGTATATCCTTAGGATCTCAACCTACTCAATCTTGTGACTTCTTACAAGAATTCTCCTGGCCAAGATTTTGCTAAATTAAAATATAATGAGACATTCTCTTTAATTTTATTTGAAGTAGTCAATTCTATTTTAACTTATGTACCAACTTAACAAGTACTTGACTACTCCCAAAAATCTTTCATTATTGAATTAAAAATTTAGATAGTCTAGTATCAAAGTACAGTGTGTTACGAGTAAGTCATCATGGTGATCTCAGGTTGGAGGAATACTTAAATACATATCTCCACATATAACTCTCTTGATAGTAGAGTACTTCAGAATTGATCATATTTAGTGCAGATCAATATCCCATCTTTGTGCTATACCAGTATCTTCACACTCTTTTGTTAAGAGAACAACCAACCCATATGGCACACAACAACCGATACTCGATATAATTATCATTCTTATTATTAATGTATCATTTGATCATGAATAAGTTTAAAAACCATATGATAAATCCTCATTTATTATTTTAGAAGTAGTTCTAAGGACTTTCATCATAACAATGGAGTTCGAATAAGAAGATGTACAACCTTAATTATGATTAAAAATATTAAATATTTTTTATTAATATATGATTCATATACAATTACAAGATTGAACTCAATCATCTACAAGTTAGATGATTGATTTTAGGACATAATTTTTAACAACTCTTATTTGGACTAAAATCAATTAGTATAGTATCAAATACCCATCTTCGATTTGTATTCTTTAAACTTCTTAGCCGTAAGGGTTTTAGTGAATAGGTCAGGTAGGTTCTCCTTTCCATCATCTTCTAAAGATTTATGTCACCTCGATCCACAATCTACCAGACTAGGTGGTAGCGATGTAGAATATTCTTCGTATACTGATGGGCCTTTGATTCTTTTGCATGAGCTATGGCTCCAATACTATCATAGTATAGCAAAATTAGGCCATCAATGGAGGAAGCCACTTTGAGTTCATCGATGAACTTCCATAACCACATAACTTTCTTTGCAGTATCCCATGTTGCAATATACTCCGCCTCGCATTCTAAATTGGCCATGGTGTGTTGCTTAAAACTTTTTCAGCAAACCATACCACTATTTAGGATAAAGACGTATCCTGACACACTCTTGCTATTATCATAATCTGACTGAAAACTGAAATCAATATATCCCATGAGTTTTATGTTAGATTCTCCATATATGAGCCATTGGTTCTTAGTATTTTTCAAATACTTAAGGAGAGTTTTAGCAACCTTTCAATGATTCTCTCTTGGATTGGATTGGTATCTGCTCACTATTTCTAGTGAGTATACTACATCTGATCTCGTACATGTCATGGCGTACATTTAGAACCTACTATCAAAGCATATGAAATTCTACTTATACGCTCTCTCTTTTGAGGAGTTAAGGGATAATCCTTCTTCGAAAAAAAAATTTCATAGTCTATCGAAAGATAGCCTTTTTTAGAATTCTCCATGATGAACTATTTCAGTACGGTGTTCCTATACGTAGACTGAAGAGTGCAAGCAGCCTCTTAGATCTATCTCTATAGATCTTCAACCTTAGGATTTAGGATGCTTCTTCTAAGTCCTTCATGAGGAACTGTGATGATAATCGAATCTTTATTTTCTCTAATGCAAGAACTTCATTTTCGATAAAGAGAATACCATCCACATATAGAACAAAAATACTGCCACTGAGCCATTGATCCATTTGTAGATGCAAGGTTTTTCTCCATTCTTAATGAAACCATACATTCTGATTATCTTATGAAAATGCATGTTCCAGCTTTAAAATGACTGCTTTAATTTATAAATGAATTTTTGAAGCTTGCATACTTTAGACTCATCTATGGATGTAAACCCTTTAGTTTATATTATATGCATCTTTTCTTCCAACTCTTCATTTAGGAAAGCTATCTTCATATCTATTTGCCAGATCTCATTGTCCAAATATGTAGCTATCATAAGCATGATCTGAATGAACTTGAGCATTGCTATAGAAGATCATAGTCAATAACACAATGCTGACGATATTCCTTGGCAACCAGATAGGCTTTATAGGTCTCCATCTTTCCATCTGCACTCTTTTTCTTTTGAAGACCCACTTACATCTTATCGATTTTATCCTTTTAGGTATATCAACTAATGTCATAGATCGTTGACCTTCATGGACTCCATTTCAGATCTCATGGCTTCCAGCCAATCTCTGCATTGCATCCATATAGATGATCGGATCCTCATCATTTTCATCAAGTTCTACAGGATCTCCATCTCGAATCAAGAAACCATAGTATCTGTCTAGCTGATGTGATATTCTACCAGATCGTCTCAAGGATGACTCTACATTAGGCTCCAAATTTGATCTAATCAAATTTTGTTTGGGTTTAGTCATTGGTGTTGATTCTTCTACTTGCAAACTTTCTTAAGTTCAACCTTAGAGGGACTAGTTCTTTCCCCAAGGAACTTCTTTTCCAAAAGGGTTGCTCTATTGTTGACGAACAACCTTTATTCTTCAATATAGTAGAAGTAATACACTTTTGTCTCTTTGGGATACCCTACGAATAGATATCTGTTAGACCTTGGTCCAAGCTTGTCTGCTTTCAAACGTTTGACATAAGTTAAACAATCCCAAACCATAAGGTGTGAGAGTACTGGCTTATGTTCTATCCATATCTTATATGATGTTTTACTTACAAATTTACTTGGAACTCTATTCAGCAAGTAACAAGCCGACTCTAGTTCATATTTCCCAAAAAAGATTGGCTAACTCGTGCAGCCCATTATGGACGGAACTATATTTAACAAGATTTGTTTCCTCCTTTTAGACACCCCATTCAGCTGTGGCATCTCAAGAGGGGTTCATTGGAAGAAAATCTCATTCTCTTCTAGATATATCAAAAACTTACTAGTAAGGTATTCACCTCCTTGTTCTGAAAAAAAATTTTAATACTCTTACTAGTTTATTTTTCTATCTTAGTACAGAATCATTTGAATATTTCAAATACTCAGACTTATGCTTCATAAGATAGATGTACCCATATCTTGATAGATCATCTATGAATGTAATGAAGTAGTCATATCCATCTCTAGCACTTGTGTTCATAGATTCACATACATCAATATGTATTAGACTTAGAAGCTCATCAGCTTGCTCACCTTTACTAGTAAAAGATGACTTGATCATCTTTCTAAGAAGATAGAATTTATAGGTTGGTAGCAATTCATAATTACTGACTTCGAGGATATTCTCTTGAGCTAACATATTTATCTTATTCTTTTGAGCTAACATATTTATCTTATTCTTATTAATATGATCTAGCCTACAGTGCCAAAGATAAACATCAAAGACATCAATTATTCTAAGGCATTTACTGGACGTATACACTATACTAATAGGCTGTGATAATGTATAAATACTATTGCTCATTTGTCCATGCATCATAGTAATATCATTTACAATGACATCACAATAATCTTTTTTATTAAAAATTTAAAACTATTCATGGCCAATTGGCTTATAGAAATAACATTTAATAAGAAACTGTGATAAAAATCATAATCACTAAGAATAATGATATTTGATTTGAATACAAGCTTGATAATTTATAAAGCTAGAATTGAAACTGATATTCTATTTATAATGTTTAGGAATCTCTTGTTAGGATAGATTTGTCAACTATGGAACATGGATCACCTGCCCAAGATCACCTATAGGAGATATGGCACCACCTGTTGCTATGGAAAGATAGAAGAAGACAAACAAAAACAACCATATACGTGATTCGGCCTAAGTGCCTACATCCATGGGACATGCAATGCTTCACTACCAAGAAAGAATAACAGAGGAGATACAATCTCAACTCACCAATCCTCTCTCTCAATCCAAAAGCACTCACCCATATAATGCTCTCAAAGTAATCCCTCGAAGATCTCCCTCATAGATCTATCGATTTAGGATCCTCGACATCCCTAGATACTCTATAATCCTCTTAGCCTCTACATCAAGCCCCAACCTTTGTCCCTAGGCAACCCCACCGTTCTAGGATACTCCCAGCTTTTTTTATGCTCTTGGCACATCCTGAGACCCTTGGCTCTCTTTGAGACCTGCTCCTAGTCTTTCTAAGAAGTCTTTAGCACTCTCTACTGAGATATCCTCCTCGACTGCTGCATCATTGAGCCTCTCTCAGCCCCCGTGCCTCCGAGGCACTACTGTTGCACTCCAACACTCCCCACCTTGTCTCTATGCTACTTGAGAAGTTTTTCTCGAGACTATTAGACTTTTTAGGTCATCAGGCCTTCTTATAAGTCCTAATCATTCTAATAGCCATTTCATCAGCTTCTGTGTACTCTTCTAGCTGCTGGATAGCACAATAGCTCCATAGACCCCATGAATAAATCTAGTCCATGAGTTAGGGGCTGTAGACCCCATGAAAAGACTTTCACTCACATGCCCGTGCACTATTCGCCATCGTGCTGTTCGCCTCCATCGAACCAGCTCCATCAAAAGCCAAGATGGCTTGACTACATTTCACTCGAGCACTGATTTCTGTCCATCTAAGAGAGTCGGCTCGAATCTGCCTCGAGTTGTCTTGATCTCACCTCGAGTTGGCTCGACTACGTATCCGAGCCAGCTCAAATATATGTTGGCTGATCTTTCTCATGGCTCCTGAATCTCGTTCTTGGCTTATCGTGAACCAAATCTTGAGGTGCTAGATTTCAACATTCTCCACCTCAACTTGATATTTGGCTCCATCTTAAATCTGAGAGCTTCCATTTCTTGGGGCTAGCACCTACTGCTCATGGATCGGCAAACATGGGAGTCGAGCTAGGCCGCTCGATCCAAAATTGAGTCTCGTGCTCGATCTATCTCCACCTGGAGCTCCACCTCACACTAAGCTCCATCTGACTTCTTCTTGCACATGAGAGCATCTACCTTGATTGTGCCCTTCTTCTAACTTGATCACCACCGCAGCAACCCTTGGAACAACTTGACTCTTCTTGGCTCTGATACTACTATTAGGATAGATCCATCAACTGCGGAACATGGATCACCCATCCAAGATCACCTATAGGAGATATGGCACCACCTGTTGCTATAGAAAGTTAGAAGAAGATAAACAAACACAACCATATATGGGGTTCGGTCTAAGTGCCTACATCCACGGGACATGCAATGTTGCACTACCGAGAAAAAATAATAAAAAAGATACAATCTCAACTCACCAATCCTTTGTCTCAATCTAGAAGCACTCATCCATATAATGCTCTCAAAGTAATCCCAAGAAGATCCCCCTCATAGATTTACTGATCCAAGGTCCTCAATATTCCTGGACACTTTGTGATCCTCTCAGCCTTTACATCAAGCTTCAGCCTTTGTCCGTAGGCAACCCCACCATTTTAGGATACTCTCAGCTTTCTTGATGCTCTTGGCACATCCCGAGACCCCTAGCTCTTCTTGAGACCTGCTCCTAGTCTCCCTGGGAAGCTCATGGCACTCTCTACTGAGATATCCTCCTTGGCTGCTGCACCATTAAGCCTCTCTAAACCCATGTGCCTCTAGGAAGATGCTACTGTAGCACTGCAGCACTCCCTACCTCGTCTCTGCACCGTCTGAGAAGTTTTTCTCGAGACTCTTAGACTTCGTAGGTCGTCGGGCCTTCTTATAAGTTCTAATCATTCCAATAGCCATCCATTCAGCTCCCATGTGCTCTCCTAGCCGCTGGATAGCACAATAGCTCTATAGATTCTATGAATAGACCTGGTCCATGAGTTAGGAGCTATAGATCCTATGAAAAGACTTCCACTCACATGCCTGTGCATTGTTCGCCATCGTGCTATTCGCCTTCGTCGAGTCGGCTCCATCAGAAGCTAAGCTGGCTCGACCACATTTCACCCAAGCACTGGTTTCTGTCCATCGAAGAGAGCCAGCTTGAATCCCACTCAAGCCAGCTCGATCTCATCCCAAGCTAATTTGATTGCGTATTCGAGCCAGCCCAACTATATGTTGGCTGATCTTTCTTATGGCTCCCGAATCTCATTTTTGGCTTATCATGAATCGAATCTCGAAGCATCAGATTTCAACATCTCTCATCTTTTCAAATCTTCTACTGACCTAAAGTCCTTATAATGAATTGCATATATTAATAGGACTACCGATATCTAATACCCAAGTAGTATAATCACAAATAGAAAAATTATAATATATTATCATATAGTTATCATGTCCAGCAATAGCTTGCTTTTTTTTCTTATTCGACCTGGTTGGATCCAGTGAGGTAATATACTAAGGATAATTCCTCTTTTAGTGCCCTTGGTTCTTGCAATAGAAGCATTTTGCCTGACTCTAGTTGGACTTAGACTTCTTGAGCTAACTTCGCTTAGATGTTATAGCACTTTGCATCTTCTTATTCTTCTTCTTCTTTTTCTTTTCTTTCTCAAAGGGTCGATACTCAGAAGAAGATCCTCCTACTAAATTCATAGTCTTCTTCTAAAGCTAGTGATCATTCTCAAAGGTTTGTAGTAACTCCAGCAAGCCATGATAGTTTACTACAAGCTTAGTCATTCTATAATGACTAAGAAAAGAGAGATAGGATTTGGACAATGAGTTCAAAATTGTACCTTTCTCAAGCTCTTCCTATAAGAAAAATTCAAATTTGCTCAGACACTCGATCATCTCGATCATGTACAATACATGATCTATAACCAATGCCCCTTCATCTTAGCATTGAAGATAATACAACTAGTTTTGTGCCTCTCAACATTATCAGGAGTGCCAAAGAATTCTTGTAATACTTGCAACATCTCCTCTAGCTGAGCATCCTCAAATTTATGGCTAAATTTATCACTCATGACCACCCACATGATGCAACGAATAGTGGTTAGATCGTTGACCCACTTTTAGTAAGTATCTTGGATCCTACCATGCATGTTCGGTGCAGGCTCCTTGAGTGCCGAATCCATTATCACATAAAGGATCTGCTCATGCTCCAAGATGATCTTGAGCTTTCGATAGTAGCTATCAAAATTGAATTCCATTAACTTTTCACTATCTAATAGTGATCAGAGAGATAAATAAGTGGTCATATCTGAAAGGAAAACAAGAACCTTATTAGTATATGAATCATTTAATCTTAAAAACATGGACTTTAGTTTAAAGATTCTTTCAATATTTTAAATGAATTAGTAGACTTTATCTCCAATTCAAAAAATTACATTAACTTCATAGCGGGTACTATAATCCATACAGACTGCATATAAGCCAAACTTTGGCTAGCCCACCCATGTACATTTGTAGGTAGGTTCTTAAGAAATTATTTCTCCAAATAACTTCTAGTAATTGATTTTATCTCAGGATCCTTTTCAGGTAGCTTTGGCCTTCTCTATAAGGTCTGGTTAGATCCAACCATTAACATGACCAAGTGAGTGCATCTAAAAAATAAATGATTAGGCCCGACTTTGATCGGCCAACCTAACCACTCATCGAAGAGATGTGGTTGAGTTATCATATTATGAATGATAATTCTAATAGCAGATGAGCACCAGATCTCTGGACCTCCAATGATCATGAAATTAGTAGACCCATTATCATCCAACTTAATGAGAGGCTATGATTTTGTTATCTCCATAATAATTTTATTTTATGGACCTAATAATTTAGAAGATTTTATTAATGAGATGAAGAGAAAAGATTAACCAGTAGTCAACAATCCTTCCACTAACTTCATCAAATCATAAAGAGTACTAATGACCTATCCAGTTATTAGGCATCTAAATCAATCATACTGATTATTTCAATGGCATGGATCCACTCGAATTTATTAAGTAATCTAATCAAAACACAATCAATCAAGATGGCCAACTAAGTGAGATCGATGGGAGGGATATATCATTAACTCACCATAAACTCAATCTATGCAAGTAGCTTCCAACTAAAGACTATCGGATAAGACAACCAGACTTATCTTAGATACTATCTAATTGATTAGTTTTAATTTGATACACCTAATAATTTGGGCTCGCCACTGAGCTACAATCAGGTCCATTTAATTGAATAATAGACTTGATCTATTACAACTATTGAGAATTGATCAAGAGAAGAATTCACCTAATCTGAATTAAGTATTAATTAAATTTGATTAATTGCTTAGTCCATTATTTATGTTTTCTACCCCTAGGTCTAACCGAGTTAATGGAGCTTGATTCGAGTTAACCCAAAAACCCAAGTTTTATGAATATGGCCTTTAGATCTTTGATTCTCCAATCTAGATCTCTTAGTTTCATAACATAATTCTCAATTATGTTTATGAACGTTGAAATATTTTCAATATATAAAATAATTTTATAAAATTTTTATGCAAAAATATTCTATTCAGCAATTGGGATCGACCCCTCCTTAATAGGAGTTGACTCCTCATAGTGGGTCAGCCTATAGGTCAACCTCTATGACAAAATAGAGAATTAAAAATCCTATCTATAGTAACTAAGTCAACCCCAAACAGAAAAAGGATCAATCCCTCAGGGACTGGGGTCAACTCATATAGGACAGGAGTCGACCTCTGTAGGTGTGACATCAATTTTTGTAGAGTTTTAGACTTTCTAATTTTTGTATAAAATTCAATAAAATCCATCATAAATTCTTTTTAGATCTCATCTAAACTTACTTATAATTTTAAATTTTATTTTTAATGATTAGATTCATCTTTTCATGCAATTTTTGTATCAAATGTAATAATCCTAGGGTTTCATAAATCTAAGATTTTGTAGAAAAGTAAGTTTTAATTCTTTTGTGTTTCATTTTTATGGAAAATAATCATAATGGCACCCCTACATGCTATAAGAGAATCCTATCGAATAGGACAAAAGAGCCATAAAGCTCTTCTTCTCTTACGATCAGATGACCATGGTGATTTATCCAATCTAAATACTTGGCTATAAGAAAGTAAACTAATCTAATCACTTTTAGATCTAATGAAAAATTTAGATTATATCTACATCAGATCATATGCATCTCATGCATTTTTAAAATTTAGATTTTATTAATTATGCATACATATCATATCATAAAGAAACTAGATGCTCTGATACCATTGCTGGAAAATGTAGGGATTTCATGCATGATTTTCAAAACTTTTTCGAAAATATATGCAATAGAAGACTTTAGATTAAATCTTTTAATTTAAATATGCATTAGATCTAATCTACAAACACCTAACTAGAGGACCTATGATATGATATTATGCATATAAAATCTAAAATATAAAAATATGAGATCGAATCTCATACCTAAATTTGAAGTAGAGATCACAGCTTCTCAAAAAATTTGTAGATTTGTTTACTGCTTTGGCCGCATACATGAATGGCCTCTACGGGTATCCATGAGAAGCCCAATCTATCAGCTCTCGGAGTGCTAGCTCCTTGCGAAGACTCTCTTTAATGGCTAAACTTAGGAAGAAGAAGAAGGGATCAATACACAAGAGAATACTTTCTCTTATGTCTCACAAAACCCTAGCCTCTCACCCCAAAGAGGAATAGTTTTCTCTTGATCTCACATGCCAGGAAATCCTTCCCTTAGCCTCATGCCCAAAGCCTCTCTCTCTGAATTTCTCACACCAATAAACCTCACTTTTGTTGCACAAAAGTAGTGGTTTATATAGAGGGCTGGGTGGTATAGATGAGGTGTCATGCTTGAGATCAATACGAACTTCAATTCAAAATTCTTTTGAACTGAAATTCCAACAAACTTTAACCCTATCTTAGAGTGGGTGGCATGAGCTATTTGGCTTCCAAATATGTCATGCACAACCTATTTATGCATTGAGAATAAGGAGGGGATTTCTAAGGTTAGGCACAAGGGAGGATACAGTCCTAAATTTGACTCTAGGTTTTCATCTAATTTGATTCAAATCAAACCATCTTTGATTAGACCCAAATATATGAGTTAACCTAATCTAGTTAGGCTCTTAATCTCTTGATCAAATCAAGGATTAATTGAGTCTAAGATTTGATCAAATCAAAATCTCATCTTTCTTAGTGATTAGGTCATCTAATAACCTAATCGGGTCAGACCTAATTGAATCTAATTTAATTAGACTTGATCTAATCTTTATAACTCAATCAAATTAAGTCAATTTATAATCTAATTTTTAATTTTTTTAATTAATTATATTAGATTAATTATCAATTATATTGATAATTATATCCTTCAATGATTCTTAATCATTGATCAGCCACCTAATTGGATTGAAACTTTTAGCATGTGTAACCCCATAGGTTTGAATACTAAGCCAACGGTACAATAACAAATTTTTTATATCAATCGAAATAATCATCTAGCCATGGTACTTAACATTTAGATAGAGTTGAATATAGCGAAGCAACATTCATAACCTATTAGAATATGATAACCATATAATTCATCTTCTTGACCCTTAATGCTCAAGATGACTTCAAAGTTTACTGTCAACTCTTAATCAGTATATCCTTATAGTGTCTCAACCTACTCAATCCTATAATTCCTCATAAGGATTATCCTAGCTAAGGTTTTGCTAAATTAAAATATACTAAGATATTCCTCCACTTTTACTTAGAGTGGTCATTCCTATCTTGACTCATACACCAACTTAACAAATACTTGACTGAAACCTTCCATCATTGAATAAGAAATTTAGATAGTGCAGTACTAAAGTACAGTGAGTTACTTGCAAGTCACTATGGTGATTTCAGATTAGAGGGATACTTATATCCATATCTCCTCAGATAACATCCTTGATAGCAGAGTGCTCCAAAATTGGTCACATTCAATACAGATCAATATTCTACCTGTATGCTATACCACTATCTCCATACTCTTTGGTTAAGAGGACAACTAATCCATATGGCATACAACAACCTATACTCAATATAATTATCATCCTTATTAATAATACATTATTTGATCATGAACAAATTTAAGAACCATATGATAAATTCTTCTTTATCATTTTAGAAGTAGTTCTAAGGACTTTCATCATAATAATGAAGTTCGATTAAGAAGATGTACAATCTTATGATGAAAATACTAAATAAATTTTATTAATATATGATTTATATATAATTATAAGATTAAACTCAATTATCTACAAGCTAGATGATTGGTTTTACGATACAATTTCTAATAATAAAGTCGTAGCACTCCAAGTTAATATTAAGATAAGCCAAAAAATAGCCTTCAAATCTAAGCAACCTAATAAAAGACCAATTAATGAAGATAACTAAAGTAACTAAAATTTACAAAATGCTTATAACTATCTAGCATGCTTTCTAGAGTCCCTAAGCAGTCATAATTTAGCATACGAAAATAAAGAAAAAGGAAGAAGAGCTATACTAGCCCTGTAAGTGTCAATATACCACAAAGTAGGTCAAAGCATGTTAATTCATAACAAATCGAATATACATAATCGGCTAGGTAGAATCTCGCGCTTATCAAATATCAAAGAATAATATATACTATTTTCTTTTTAAAAGCATGCTCTTCACATAATGATACCAATTCCAACATTCAGCTACAACCATATAATTCAGTGGCATGGGTTAGATAATAGATAAATAATAATAGATAACAAATTATGAATCTACAAATAACTACTATTCTAATCATTGGTGCGATGTTGAAACTAGTTCCTTAGGTTAAAAGTTGGTGGACCAATATATAATCTCCATTGGTAGGGCTAAAATAGTTCACAACCAGATACAAAAGCATGTTCACAATTTACCCAATCAAATTTTCTTAATTTATGACTCAAAACAAGTCACATTTCCAAATTAATTTATTTATAGGAATATAAGATACATACTTTATTCTTATGCCATTTTCATCGATAAAATGCAATATGCTTGACCATTTAATTAAATAGATGCTACAATCATCAAAACTATTCAAAGAGAAAAGTGAGAAGTGTTTAGTCACCTACGTTGCACATGTCAAAATCTAGATAATTTTAATCTGGTCACATGGATGCTTCGAGATCTAACAATCCAAAATCATACATGCACTTGGATTTACTCAGTGGCATGTTACTATATTAAAATGATTTCTAAAATTTTCAAAATTCTCAAAGGCCTAATCAATTTCTAATTTTCTATTTTTATAATAGGAAAAATAGGTTACTAACCTTACCCTATTTTCTATCATAGGGAAAGAGTAGGAGGTGGCATAGTGAAGCACCTTTAGGGCTAGCATAGAGAGGGAGAAGAGAGAGAAAAAGGAAGAAGGAAGAAGGGAAAGAGAAAAACCAGAAGAAAGGTGAGAGATAAAAGAAGAAGAGATAAAGGAAGAAGTGGTGCTCTCAATGGGGTAGGCTGTGTGAGAAGAAAAGATTAGAGAGGGAGAAGTGGGAGTGCAAGAGAGAAATAGGAGAGTGAGAGATGAGGAGAGAGAGAAATGAAGAGGATAAGATGGAGAGATGTGGCATGAGCATAGAAGAGTGTGGGAGAATCATAGAAGAGAGGGTGCACATGAGAGTGAAAGTGCGATGGGGTGAGAGAGTGATTGGGAAGTCATAGAAGAGAGCAAGAGAATGGGGGTCTTTGGGTTTGCAT
This sequence comes from Cocos nucifera, assembly GCA_006176705.1. Taxonomy (NCBI): domain Eukaryota; kingdom Viridiplantae; phylum Streptophyta; class Magnoliopsida; order Arecales; family Arecaceae; genus Cocos; species Cocos nucifera. The sequence continues at coordinate 892,038 of QRFJ01000318.1, forward strand.
GTGAAAGGAAAACATATTCCCTCCCTCTTGGCAAGATGTGTATTCCTCCCCCTTCTCCACATCATGTGTGAAAGAGATGCACATTCTTTGCTCCTCTCTCTCTTCATATTTTTTCATTCACGCATTGCCTAAGGCACACTGTTGGTGTGGAAATAGGGCCTGAGCCTTGTTTTGGTTTATCTAGGCCATGAACCTAGGTATTATATGAGATATGTAGGTGAGATGCAAGGGCTTGATGATAATCAGTGATAGATTCTAGTGGTCGCCTATATAACCCAAACCTAGGGTGACTTCCAAGTATGTCCTTTTCAACTATCCCACCATGCTTCCACACCACCGTCTCAAACCATCTACATTTCTTGAGATTAGTGCCTAAGTTAGACATCAAAGGATCCTCTGTCTGATACTCTCTAGCAAGTAGACTTATGTATTTCTTGTTTCAAATCAATTCCGACATAGGAGCTCTAGCTTGAGAATGACCATTACCATTCAACCTTCTACCTTAGTTTAGAGACGAGTAGTGGACTTAGACCAACCTTGCCAACCTAAATGAATAAACCTACTAAGCATCTCTAGCAACTTCATCTACTCAATGTGGAGGTCGGACTAGATTCAATGGCAATAGATTGGCAATAGAAGGAGGGTTGTGGTGCCATTTTTGGAGTTTTGAAGTTGAAGAGAGCACAAGTAGCACCCACCACTACTCATCAAACGAAGCATGCTGAAAATCTAATGGTTCCCTACAAAACCCCTAGAGGGCTCCACCTTTTCAAAATGGTGTCCTTTGCACCAAAACCAATGGTGAATGTTGAGCTGTTCAACTTGCTCACGTAGTAGATCCAAACTATCATAGTAGTCGATCAAACTTGTAGCAGATGACTGCTAATCAATAGGAGGCATAATAGTAGCAATAGCATTACATGGAGCAATCCCAAGGATCTGGTGCAGCAAAGACACCACTCCTATCCTTGGAGCCTAGGATGGGCTAGACAGAGCCACCATTCTAGTCCAAAATGCCAAAAAAAAGATAGTAGGTAATGATTGCCAGGCTTGCAATTCAAGGAGGATTCAATAGTAGGCCATTCATTCTCCTATCGATTAAAGGGAGGATCTCCAGCAGGGAGGATAACCTCGATTGCAAAATCGAGAAGATGGACTATTGCATCGAGGCCTTGAGGGGGCACAATATCAGGCTCAGGAATGATGTTGACTACATAACCGAGCCCCTATTCTATTCAAAAATCATGGAGGAACCTCTTCTACCTTGGTTCAAGATACCCTAGTTGGAGGCATACGAGGAGACCTTGGACTCCTTGGACCACTTGGAGAGCTTCAAAGAATTCATGATGATCCAAGGGGCTAGCATGTAGTGCTATGCCTCAACTTCATGGCTACACCTTGGAAAGCAACCAGGGTCTAGTATATCAGCCTTTAGCCAGGCTTCATCTACCCTTTCGAGCAATTTGGCTAGTTATTCATAGCTTATTTTGTCAATAGCTGGAGGCATAGGAGAGGCTCAAAAAGCTTGTTCACTATTTAATAATGAGAAGACAAGTCCCTCTAGGACTGTATCAATGGCTTCAATATGGTACCTTGGAGATTTATGATCTCAACCATTCGATCACAATATTAGCCATGAAGGGCAGATTAGGAGCATCTCGATTCCTCTTCTCCATAAAAAGTTCTTAAAAGACTTCATCAAACTCCTTGCCTGAGCCAACAAGTAATCAATACGGATGAGGCTATAGCAGCTCGGCAAGAGTTGGCTGGGGATTAGCCCAGCAAGAAGAAGAATAAAAGTAGAGTGGAGAATGAAGAGCCAAGATGGAAGCCCAGAAGAGATGAGGAAAACTCTTGCTAACTAAGTCCTCATTGGAAATTCAAGAGGTACATGCCTCTCAATGTTTTTCCAGCATAGATCTTAATGGAGATAGCAAATCAAGGTTACAGAAATGGCTTCAGAAGATGAGGGCAACAATTGCCAAGAAGGACAAGCATAAGTCCCCAAGTTCCATTGGGACCATGAGCACCATGAGCATGACACCAAGGATTGCTTGCAATTGAAAGATGAGTTGAAGCCCTCATCCAACAGGGGTATCTCGGCCACTATGTTGATGATGTAATGATTAGTGGTACTCCCAAGCCTTGAGAGGCTATGAAAGGAGCCAAGATGTTGGCTCCAAAGAGTCTAAGATAGGTGTGGTCCTAGGATGGAGGTGATGTGTAGCCCTTTATGGGCTTGAGGTTCAGGTGTGAGGACCTTGAGGAACTTGGTAGGTGCTTCGAAGATCTGGGATACAAGATGAAGCAAAGAATCAAAGTCAGAAGAAGAATCAACCAAGATAAGAGACTGACACACAGATGAGCTAACTTGGATATGCAGTCAAGCTGGCTCGGATCGAGATCGAGTCGACTCGAACTGCAGTCAAGCCAGCCCTCTTAAATAGATAGAAGACTATGTTTGAATGAGATACAATTGAACCAGCTCAACTTCTAACAAAGCCAGCTCAATGGTGACGTACAGAACAGGATGGATATTTTATTTGATCTTGGATTGGGATTAATCTAAGAAATCTTAAGGCCTGGTCCAACAAGATCTTAAGAAGGCTAACTCATATATGGATCGAGTTTAGATCTAGGAGATGAGAGCATGGGAGACATGGATATACATGGGCTCAGTGAGTGCTTTCATGTATTGGGTTAGCCTAAGAAAGTTTTTCAGCTAGAATTTGAATTTATTAGGATTCATGTGGTATAGCAAAAATCTTAGGATACATAAATCCAGGTATTGTATCTTTTATAAGTGTGAAATCAATAAAGAGCTTTTCTCTCTAATTCTCTTCTTTCTTCTCTCTAGTTCCAACGCCAAAATCCTAGGCTCCAACCCCTTCTATCTACTTTTTTAGATCTTTTTTAGTTTACTGGATTGACATCAAAGTTCATGCAAGAGATCGGATATACGACTATGGCTTTGAGCAGCCATAAGTATAACAGATGATCCATAGGACCATAGTGATGAAGGTCAAAACCTGTGCACCTCTGAGCAGTAGGTCAACAATCAACCTACTTTAGGAGTCATCAACACTATCTTTGGTGGGCCAACACTAAGAGGAACAAGCTCATTGGCATGGAGGAGTTATGCTTGGGCTACTCTAGATAGGGAATTCAACTCCAAAGAGATAGAGGACTAACAAAGTGATCTCCTTCTTGGATGCCACCATTGAAGATGCATAGACCCCTCATGATGATGTCATTATGGTTTTCTTAACTATTATAAATTATAATATAAAAAGAATTTTAGTAGATGGGGGAAGCTTGGTGGATACATTATTTTATGATGTCTATAAGATGAATCTACCTTCGAACTAGCTGAGGAGGATCAATTCTCCTCTAATTGGATTCTTAAGAGACCCAATCCCTATAGAAGGTACCATTTTTCCCTTGGTTATTCTTGGCCAAGCATCGAGATAGATGACTATGATTCTAGATTTTCTGGTCATGAAAGATTCTTCGATGTACAACTCTAGTCTAGGTCAATCTAGCTTGAACTCCTTGCATGTTGTGGTATCAACCAACCACTTGCTGATGAGATTTTTGATTAAGGATAGTGTAGAAGATGTTTGTGGCAACTAGGCATTAGCTCAATAGTGCTACTTGACAATACTTTGACAAAAGAGTTTTCTAGATAGCTGGTAAGTTTCCCCATGTTGATTGCTGAGAGAGGCTAGAGAAGATGTACGAAGGATGAGGGGAGGCTACCAATCAAGAAGCAGGTCGAAAGTAGGATTTTGGAGGCTCCTGGAGAGAAGATGAAGTGGGACGAACTCGGAGACAAAGTGCAAGGCAACCAACTCTGTTGAAGAGAACCAAAAATGATGGAGCTGCATTCTCTCACTCTCTGGGTGTTGTTGTCAATCAAGGTTATGGTTCAGGTATACAAAGAGCACCGGTAGTCCATCCACCTCCGCTTATGAAGCCTTGGAAGGACCTATTCAAGGACTCACCTATCATCAATGACTGGAGTCAGAGCATCAACTCTACAGTTCCTTCCAACCAGCAATTCCTAGCTAGCAAAAGGGCATGGATGCCGAAGGAGAAGCAAACTTTTCAAGACCTGGTTAGAGCTCCTTTCCGAATGAGATGGGATTTCAAAGCAAATGCCTGCTACAGATGTGGGGATGTGGGACATTTTAAGAGGCAATGTTGCAATCCTTTGTTTTGTTTCCTTTGTAAAGGAATAGGCCATGCTTCCAAGACCTGCAGGACTGGTCAGAAGAAGAAGATGGATGCTATGTTAGATATATGCCCTAAAAGTCTGATTGACTTACACTTGTAATACACATTTTTGGAATATTTTTATAATTTTGACTTAAAATTAATAAAGGATTATTTTTCTTCTATCACATTGTATATAAAGTGACTGTGATATATCCCTTGAGTTAATAGGTATGATAATGTATATTTTTAAAAGTTAAAAATTTATGACATGTATTTATATAATTAACTCATAAACTATTTTCGATCGTAGGATCATCATGAGGATGGTGATCGATCTGAAAGATTGGTGTATGATTATTTTTTTTGGATAAATAAGTTTTAAGTCTATGGTGTGGAGATATCAGAGCGAGAGTATAGGTACTCATTAAGAACGAGGATACTAATCATGATCACCTCAAGCAGTCATAAAGAAGTGTATCTTCTCATCGATCACTAGCTCGATGCTGTAGTTGTATGTCTGGTTCTTTGACCTGAGGTGCATCGACAGCTCACCTTTGTGAGGATTGATGGTGCTCCCAAGCCTTGGGAGGCTATGGGAGGAGTCAGGATATTGGCTCTGAGAAGACTAGGATAGGTGTGATCCTAGGACTATGATAGAAATTATCCTAGGATAGAGGTGGTGTGTAGTCCTCCATGGGCTTAAGGTCCAAGTGTTGAGGGCCTTAAGGAGCTTGGTTGATGCTTTGAAGACCTGAGACATAAGGTGGAGCAAAGAACCAAAGCCAGAGCATGAAGACTGTAGAAAAATACTTTTCTATAGATTAGCCGGCTCAATCTCAGACTGGATCGACTAAGTCTCAGTGGATAGATTAAATAGAAAGATGCATTTTAGGACAGCAAGCATGGCATGCAACTGGGTTGGCTTAGTCTAAAACTAAGCTGATCCAGTCTCAAGTTAGTCGACTCAGTGCATGGGCAGAGCTATGCGGAGGATCTATTTGGGGCTAGGATAGGAACTTATCCTAGAGGTCTTAAGGCCTGATTTGAGAGGTCTTAAGGGGTCTAACTCATGTATGGATCAGATTTAGATCCAAGGGATGAGAGCATGGGAGATATGGGTGTACATGGGCTTGGTGAGTGCTTTCATGTATTAGGTTAGTCAGAAAAATTTTTGGTCGGGCCTCATGGCTATGTATAAATACATAGGTTGTATTAGAGTTTTATTAAAGAAGTGAATACATATATTTTCTCTCTCAATATCTCTTCTCTCTTCTCTCTTCTCTCTAGTATTATTGTCCTAGGTTCTTGAAGAAGCTCTAGAGAGAGGGGGGGCGCCTCCCTCAAGCCCAAGGAGGGAGGCATCCTAGCATAGATCTAGGTGATGATCTATGGTATGCTGCCCTTAGAGAATAAAAATCTCTCCATATCCATGCTAAAGATTAGGGTTTTTTGCAACATGGTATTGGAGCTTGGTGATGCCAAAATAATAATTGGTATTAGAGCTAGGTGATGCCATGGTTATGCACCAACATTTGATATCAGAGCCTGATGATGCATGAAAGAGAAGAATAAGTCATACAAGATGAAATCAGAAATCTATACTAGTATTCCACGGTATGTCTCAGATCTACCTTTATTTTTGCTGTTGTTTGGCCAACCGAGAGTATTGGGTTGAAGGTGGAGGCTGAGAGGATTAATGGAAAGGATTTTTTTCAGGGTGGAAGGTTTGGGTGTATGATTTGCTGGTCAGTCTTAGAGGAAAGGCCGGGATGTATGATGGGTGATGGGCAGGGAGTGCTGGAGTGCTGTAGTAGCACTTTTCTAGAGATGCAAGACTGAGAGAGGCTCGATGGTGCAGCAGTCAAAGAAGGTATCTCAGTAAAAAGCATCGGGGTTCTCTATGAAGATGGATAATATGGGGCAATTAATGGTTGAAGAGAGATTTTCCAAGGAATAATGGTTGAAGGAAGGTTGAAGAAGTGACTATACATCCTTCGATTGTAGGAAGGTAGGAACGTAGTAAGAGATGTATTCAATGGTTCGATCAGAGCATGGATTTATAGAGCCCTAGGAGTGATGGAGATGGATGATCCATGGAGATCCAGTAGGTTAGGGCTGGGTGGCTATAGAGTGGCATAGAAATAAGTCAGGGATAGAGTGCTACAGTAGTACTACCCAGGAGGCATAGGGGTTGAGAGAGGCTCGATGGTGTAGTAGCCGAGGGAGGTATCTTAGCAGAGAGTGTCAGAAACATCTAAGGGAGATTGGGAGTAGGTCTCATGAAGAGCCAGAAGGTCTTAGGGAGCACTAGAAGATCTCAGGCAATCGAGAGTATCTTGGATCAGGTTTCTTTTGTAGGAGCACCAAGGAGAGTCATGGTTTAGGTGGAGGATGAGTTGTGTACAGCAAATGAGAATCCGAATATCGATGGAAGGCGGTGTCGAAATGAGGTAGGGAGCACTGGAGTGCTATAGTAGTGCTTTCCTAGAGGTACGAGATTAAGAGAGGCTCAACAGTGCAGTAGTCGAGGAAGGTATCTCAGTGAAGAGTATCAAAAGGCATCTTAGAGAGACTGGAAGCAGGTCTCAAGGAGAGCTAGGGAGTCTCAGGAGCCTTAGGATGAGATAGTTGGGCCTAAGCCCAAGACAGGATTTAAGCTATAGTTTCTCCTAGTGCAACTAAAGCGATGGTTGGTGCAGGGGTAGAAGAGGAGAAAGCTAGGGTGGAATTTTCTAGGATTCAGTTGCTGAATTAAGAGGAGCTGGATGAGCTCCTATATTTTTTAGAGGTGCCCGTGGGTTGTGGAGGTATCTGATATAGCTTCAAAGAGAGCCATAGAGTAAGAAGGATTCGAAGGGACAGTGATGGTGTTCAAGGTGCAGTGGTAGGCCCAGTTGTGCAGCATTGGATGGATGGCCTCGAGTATAGAATCAACTTTTGCAACATCAGGTGGACTTTGATTTTAGGTGGAGCATCGGGTAGAAATGGTTTCACTGGTGGAGATATGACACGAGTTCAGAGCAGAGGGATGTAGAGGGAGGAGCTATATCCCAGCACCAGCATCGGTGATGCATAATTTTAGATGGAGTAGCATGTGCAAGAGGACTGGTGTAGCTCTAAGGAGATCGTGTCAAGATATGCAGTGAGTGTCGGTACAAGAATGCTGTGGGTTCTCTATGAAAGTCTAGAAAAAGTGATGTAGCTGCTAAGCAGAAGGGATCCTACAATTTCAGGATGGTGCCAAGAGCAAGCCAAGGTCTTTAGTGGTGAAGACGATCATCTCAAAGGCCTTAAAGGTGCACAATAGCTGAAAAAGATTGGCAGAGATGATGTTTGCACAAGGGTCTATTAGGGTGCACAGCGATAGCAGGATCATGCAGGAGGGCATTACCAAGAGTTTGCCAAGGCTTGGAGATACCAAGGTGGAGATTATGAGGATTGGTGGTACTCTCAAGCCTTGAAAGTCCATGGAAGGAGCTAGGGTGTTGGCTTTGGGAAGACTAATATAGGTATGGTTTTAGGGCTAGGACAGTTGTCCTAGGATGGAGGCGGTGTGTAGCCCTCCACGAGCTCAAGATCTAGGTATTGAGGGGCTTGATTGGTGCTTCGGAGATCTAGATCACAAGATGGAAAAGAAACTAAAGTCGGAGCATGAAGACTATAGAAAAGAACTTTTTTGCAGGTTAGCCGACCTAGTCTCAGACTGGATCGGCTAAGTCTCAATGGACAGGCCAAATAGAAAGGTGTATTTTTGGACTACAGGCATGGTATGCAACTGGGTCAGCTCAGTCTGAGCCAACCCAGTCTCAGGTTAGCCGGCTTAGTGCTGAGACTGAGCCGGCTCAGTGCATGGGTAGAGCTACGCAAAAGATCTATTGGCACTAGGATAGGAATTTATCCTAGGAGTCTTAAGACCTAGTTTAAGAGGTCTTAAGGGGGCTAACTCATGTATGGGTCGGGTTTAGATCTAGGGGATAAGAGTATGGGAGACATGGATGTACATGGGCTCGATGAGTAATTTCATGTATTGAATTAGCCAGGAAAGTTTTTGGTTGTGCCTAATGGCTATGTATAAATACTTATATTGTATTAGGATTTTATTGAAGAAGTGAATATACATCTTTTCTCTCTCAATCTCTCTGCTCTCTTCTCTCTAGTGTTGTTGCCCTAAGTTCTTGAAGAAGATTTAGAGAGAGGGGAATGTATCCCTCAAGTCCAAGGAGGGAGATGCCCCAGCATAGATCTAGGTGATGATCTATGGTATGCTACCCTTAAAGAACAAAGGTCTCTCCATATCTATGCAAAAGATCAGGAGTTTTTGCAATATGATATCGGAGCTTGGTGGTGCCAGGACAATAATTGGTTTTAGAGCTAGGTGATGCCATGGTGATGTGCTAACAATCTTGAGTGTGTTATAGTTTGGCTACACTATAACTTGATCTCCTAGAAATTCAGAATCCTGAGGTATACGTTGGCTATAGCATGTTCATTATAGGAATTGAATCGCACCAATATGGGATCTATCAACCTCGATAGAGGAGTAGTCCTATGATAATTATGAGATCGAGTTCTTAAGCCCATGGCCATGGCAGTGTGAAATAATAAAAAAGAATTTTTTTTTAGGATTTTACATCGAACTCGAGTTGAATGATTCAATCATATGATGGGGTGTTGGGTTTGATGAGTTCACCTTAACCCTAATTCTATCGAGGCTCATGAAAAAAGAATCCAATCACACAGGTAGCTGCACCAAGAGATTTGTATTTGATTCTAATGGATTGCCACCATATACTGCTATGTGTCACTAGTGAATTTTAGGATCAATTAGAATTATCTTGATGATTGATGATTCTAATTGGATGAATCGAAAGAATTCTGATCCATTAAAAGATGTTTCGATGATGTCGATGATAGAGATTACAACATATCCCATTACCATACAGAATTGAATCTAATTAGGTCACACAAATAAGGGTTTGGATCTGGATGTCATCAATTGGGTTAATCCAGTTTGATTAATTTGGATTAGATTCAATTAGGTTCAAGAAAATCATGCTAGCACACGATTGAGCCTAGCATTCTCCTTCTATAGTCTTTTTAGTTTGTCTCGAGTGAGTCAAATTGAATTTGGCTCATCTTAGAGTCTTGTATGGGTTTGTCCTAGTCTAACTGGAGCTTATCCTAGTTAGATAAGGTCTTGTCCTGATGAGATTAGTGCTTGTCCTGACAAAACCCATGGTTGTCCTAAAATAACCAAAGGGAGTTAGGACAAGGGTCATTTAACCTAGTCTTTGCAATAAAGAAGAGGGGATGCATGCATCCCCTAGAATTTATTTGGGGGTGTATGCTCCTAGGTGATTTTCATAGAAGAAAAGAGGGTGCATGCCCTTATATGATGTGCGCCCATAGAGGATAAGGTGGAAGAGTTTATTGTTGATCAAACTCCAAGGGAGATAGAGTCTTACGCCAACCCAACTTGATCCACTCATCTCCATGCCATTTTTTTTTGAAGTTTTGTGCAACAAAATTTAGAATAAATTAGGTGTGGGGTGTAAGATCTAATGGGAATCCTTCTGCTTTAAGCAAACTAGTTGCTTAAAGCTTTAGGACTCTAGGGTAGCAAATAGGTCTATAAATAAGGCCTTGCACAAAGTGTTTGTGTATCACATTCTATCTACAATGAAGCCTTGTTTCTCCTTCCACCTCCATGCCTCTCTTCCAGATCTCCTTGCTCTTCTCCATGCCTAAGAAGTTGGGTATTTCAGTAATTAAGTTGAGAGCAACTGGCGCAAAGATAAGGCAAGAAGACCCCATGCATAAGACAAACATGCAGCCTTCGAAGATTATTTTGAAGGCCCTTTGGATTAGTTCTAGATCTAAATTTTTGGAGATCAGATTCAATGGGACAGGGCATCTAGAACCAGTCCAAGTAGACTTTAGTAGAGGCTGAGCACATGCACGGCTAGATCTAGATCCTCTAGGTGCAGTCGGATTATTGTCAGGGTAAAAAATTTACCCAAACAGGTAACAAAAGTTGTTATGGTTTTAATTTAATTTTTACTTTTAATATCAGATCATATGGATCAAATCCAAGAACTCTTAGATCTGATCAAATTTTGTTAAAAAAAAAATTAAAATTCTGCTACATATCAAATCAGATTAGATCGATCTTATGGTAGGAAAATCTGATTTTTCTTCAAATGGTATCAGAGCTGTGTCTGTAGTTCTTCAGATCAGATTTTAATCTAATTTTAATTTTTTCTATGATCTGGTATACATGATTTTAAGATTACATTAGATGTAATAAGATCTAAAATTAGTAGATTAAATCTAAAAATTCATATATGCAATATATGGCATGCATGTCTAAACTAGCTTTTATTGTTCTATGCAATAGATTGTTTAAAATAAATTTTATTTTTGAAATGATCAATTTAAAATTTATTTTTAGATGTTATATCAGATATAATCAGATCTGAAACATGCATGATTAATTTTAATTATGATACATGACATGTATGCAAAGCATGCATAGTTAGATCTTTAATTATATATGTGATATATATTTTAGATCTAATAGTTTTTATAGTATAATTGAAATTTCTGATTAAGGCATTCTTCTTGGCTGTTTGATCATAAGAGTAAGAAGGGTTTAAAGGCCTTTTCTTACCATTTGATCAGGTGCTCTTATGGTATGTAGGGGTGTTGCGCATCTGTCCTTAATCAGAAATTAGAATTTAATTTTCTGCAAAACCTTAGATCCTGAAACCTTAGAATCTTTGATGCATGTTTTATTTATGAACTTTGAACTTAATTAAAAATTAAGTTTATAAAATCAATTAGATCTAAAAATTATGAATTTTTATATTTAAGATATTTTCATAAAACATGGGTTTGGATGTGGATAGCTCAATTACGTTAAGCGGTTGATCAAACTAAATCAAGAGTTGGTTAGGTGGGATCAAGAGTGCTTAGATTTGATCAATCAAATAGGATTAAGTTAGGGTCAAGATTGACTTACAGCTACATGTGGTCGATCTAGTTAAGACCTAATAATTTGGCTCCGTGGTTCGAGCCTGGATCATAGGCTAACCCAATCGATTTTGATTCGATAATTTGGTGTCTAAGATAAATTTGGTAGATACGATCGACTAGTTTTTAATTGGGAGCTACTTGATCTAAATGCGTTCACATCGAGTTAATGGCATATCCCTTCCATCGATTTTACTTACCTAGCTATTTGGGTCGATTCAGTTCTAGTCTGAGGTGGCTAATAATTTAAGCTAACTCATGCCACTAGATTAGTCATAATTATTATGACTAAGTCAAGTCATGTCTAAGAGATCTAAATCAAATCTTTCTAAGAAAATATTAAGTCGTAGGTCTTCTATTATTGTAGATGTGTGAGCCTTTCCCATGATTGATTGTTCTTCGCTGGATACAGTAGTTTAGTTACACCAGAAAGACATAACCATATCTATTAGACATTAGATGTAATGGGTTGGAGGATGGGTTGGGCTCAATATTTTGGATACGATGAGGCACCCAATCAAGAATCTAATTTGTGCAAATGGTGGGTCTAACTTAACTAAGGAGTGAAGCAATATTTCAACCATAATGAGCTTCATGAATTAGAGACCAGGTTTGAGTGCACCATATTTAGAGAAATGTTAGACAAGAGTTATCCACTCATCGATTGAATAACTATTAGATGAGGTAGTGAGCCAGTCGGTAGGACCGCACCATCCACTAAAAATCTATGATCGCAAAGATTTTCACATCTCTATCAAGAGAGTATAGGAATTCGAAAAAATAGTGAGAGCCTAATTTATTTAAAAATAAAACTTCTAAATAAATTGATCAAGTCTAATTATAAAGTATAACTAAAAACTTTGACTCTCTATAGAAAAATATCTGTATCAAACCCACTGGCCTGAATCCTAGACATCCATAGACTGATCAGACCAAATTACAAGGATTGGCTAAGAAACATCAAAATTATTTTAGTTTCAGAAAAGCTAACCTATATATTGGACTAGGACCCCCACTTTACCAGCCCGTTCGACTGCAATCAAAGAACGTCTTATAAGAAATGGTTGAATTATAATAATAAGATCAGGTACTATATGTTGGGCTCGATGTCAGATAAGTTGCAGCACCAACATGAAGACATCAGGACCGCACGCCAAATTTTGGCACACCTTCAAGAGTTATTTGGTGAGCAGAGTTGCGCAACCTGGTATCAAGTCTTGCAGAGACTTTTTAAGGCACAAATGCATGATGGGCAGTCGGTCCAAGATTATTATTTGACAATGATCAAAGACCTAGAGCAACTTGAGAAGCTCACTATCATGTTAGAAAGAGACCTGCAGATTGATGTGATCCTGCAATCCTTGACTGATGCATATGGACAGTTTATCATGAACTTCCATATGCATAAACTATAGTGCACCTTAGATGAATTAATGAACATGTTGATTACTACTGAGCTTTCTATAAAATATTCAAAGGACTCAATTCTTGCTGTGGAGTGAAATTCTTCCAAAAGAAAGTATTTTGGGAAGAAGAAGAAGTCTACAAAGAAGCAAAAAGTAGAAGGTGGGAAGAAGAAGGAAGAATCGTAGAAGGCCATTGACAAAGAAAAATATTTTCATTATAATACTGACAGCCATTGAAAGTGGAATTGCTCTTCATACTTGACTAACCTGAAGAACAAAAAGAAGATAGGTCCTTCTGGAGGTATGCTCGTCATTGAAACTAACCTTATAATTTTTTTTGCATCTAGTTGGATGCTTGACTCTAGTTCTAGTGCTCACTTATGCACTTCTATGCAGAGTCTTGAGGAAAGCAGGAGGCTGAGGGATGGTAAAATGATCCTGCATGTCAGAAATAGAGTAAGAGTTGTTGTTGTGGCCGTGGGAACCTATCCTTTGCGATTATCATCAGAATTAGTTTTAGTTCTTAGAGATTATTACTTTATGCCAGCAGCAAGCAGGAATTTGAATTCTGTTTCTTGTTTAGTATAAGAAGGTCGTGTAATTAGCTTCTTTAAAGACCACTATACTATTTTTTTTGAAAGAAATAAAATTACAAGTGATTTCTTAATTAACGATCTCTACTAGTTACATATTGATGTTTTCATGTTTAATATTGAGCAAAACGTGAATACCATAGGATCTAAGTGATCTAGGAATAGTCTAAACAAAAGATTTTTATGACGCCTTAGGCTAGGTCGTATAGCTGAAGATAGAATTAACAAATTAAAGAAATTCGGACTTATGTGTTCGTTGACTTTCAAGTCATATCCGATTTATGAATCATGCCTTCAAGGCAAAATGGTTAAGCTTTCATTTGTAGAACATGAAAAAAGAGCCACAGACCTACTTGCTCTGGTACATACAGATATATACAGCCCATTTGATATGTCAGCCAGAAATAATTATATTTACTTTATTATCTTTATCGATGATCTATCTCGATAGGGATATGTGTACCTGATGTGACATAAGTTTGAAATTTTTGAAAAGTTCAAAGAATTCAGACACGAAGTAGAAAAGCAAATTGGAAAGTCCATTAAGGTTCTTCGATCAGATCGAGGAGGTGAATACCTTAGTCAGAAATTTCTAGACTATCTTAAGGATAATGGCAAAGTCTCTCAATGGACTCCACCTGCAACATCTCAACTCAACGAGATTTTAGAATGAAAAAATTGGATCCTATTAGATATGGTTCGATCTATGATGAGCTTCATAGACCTCCCCGAGTTTCTTTGGAGACATAGCTTAATTATAGCAATTTACCTGCTGAATAGGATTCCATCTAAAACCTTTCCTATCACACCATATGAGATATAGTATGGTAAGAAACTAAGTCACCTTAGAATTTAAGGTTGTCTAGCTCATATCAAGAGATAACAAGCAGACAAGTTAGAGTGTAGGTCCTTTAGAGCTCGATTTGTCGGATAACCTAAAAAGTTATTAGGATACTTTTTCTATCTTTCGAAAGACTATAATGTGCTTGTGAGTCAACATGCCATTTTTCTTGAAAAATAGTTTATTCAAGATGATGGCATCGAAAGATTGATTAGATTTGAGGAGAAAGTCTTCGAAAAGCAACAAGCCAAGGAACCTGAGGAACCTAGTCAGTCTGAGCTAATCCAGACACAACCTCCTCTACCTCATAGTTTAAGTATGATTTTCCATCCTCCTAAGAGGTACTTAGGTACCATTTCAAAGATGTAGAAAAAATGTTTCACTCAAGAAATGGGGTTCATGGTGATGATCCCAAAACCTATGATGAGGCAATATCAGATATTGACTTCGAGAAATGGTTAGAGGCAATGAAGTCAAAGATTGACTCAATATGTTCGAACCAAGTTTGGATCTTAGTAGATCCACCTGAAGGTATTGTACCTATTGGGTGTAAATAGATCTTCAAAAGAAAGGTAGGTATAGATAGGAATATAGAGACATTCAAGGCTAGGCTAGTAGCAAAAGGATATAGTTAGTGTAAAGGCATTGACTATTAGGATACCTTCTCGCTAGTAGCCATGCTAAAATTCATCTACACATTACTTACAATTGCAGCATATTTTGATTATAAAATATGATAGTTGGACGTGAAAATCATGTTCTTAAGTGGATATCTTGAGGAAGATATCTATATGAAATAGCCTCTTGATTTTACATCCGATGATGATGATCACAAGGTCTGCAAGCTGCAAAGATCCATATATGGACTAAAGCAAGTATCTCAGAGCTGAAATGCTCATTTTAATGATGTGATCAAATTATTTGATTTTATCAAAAATGAGGAGGAGCCTTGTGTATTCAAAAAGGCCAGTCGGAGCACTGTTGTCTTCCTCGTATTGTACGTGGATGACATCCTTCTAATTGGGAATGATATTTTCATGTTGACATCGATCAAAATATGATTGTTGAAAGAGTTCTCTATGAATGATCTAGGAGAAGCATCCTTCATTCTGAGAATTAAGATTTATAGGGATAGACCAAAGTGGATGTTGAGTCTATTACAGAAGATGTACATAGAGGAGGTGCTGAAGAGGTTCAGCATGAAAAACTCCAAGAAGGGATCAGTATCCTTCAGACATGGCATTCATCTCTCAAAGAAGATGTGTCCCAACACACTTGTAAAGATTGAATGCATAAGCAAGATCCGTTATGCTTCAGCAATAGGGAGCCTCATGTACGCCATGCTATATATACGACCTGATATCGCACATGCTGTGAGTGTCACGAGCAAGTATCAGTCGAATCCAGATGAAGAGCACTAGACTTCTATGAAGTGTATCCATAAGTACTTGAGAAGGACTAAGGATATATTTTTGATCTTTGGTAATGGAGAACTCTAGATCTAGGGGTATACAGACTTAGAATTTATATCTGACATAGATGATCGAAAGTCGATATCTAAAAGTCTGTTTGTGCATAATGGTAGTGCTGTAAGTTGGAAGAGTTTCAAGTAGACTGTGATAGTAGATTCCACCATGGAAGTAGAATATATTACTGCATCGAAAGCTGCGAAGGAGGCATTCTGGTTCAAAAAGTTTACTACAGAGCTTGGAGTGATACCATCAGATGCCATCTCTCTGTACTGATAATAATGGCACAATAGTCCTAGCTAAGGAGTCGATGTCTTACTAGTAATCCAAGCACATCGAGTGGTGGTATCATCTCATCCATGATTACCTCGAGAAGGGATACATCGAGGTCAAAAGAGTCGACACCACAGACCATGCAGCTAACCTATAGATAAAGCCGTTGAGCCAATAGAAGATCAAAGCCCACCTTAAGAAGATGAAATTTAGATTTATAGCCAATTGACTTTAGTTCAAATGGGAGTTTATTAGATGTATTCTCTAGAAGACAGATTGACTGATACTTATAATACACATTTTAGTGATATTTTTATAATTTTGATTTAAAATTAATAAAGGATTATTTATCTTCTATCACATTATGTATAAAGTGTCTGCGATACATTCTTTGAATTAATAAGTATGATAATACATATTTTCAAGAGTTGAAAATTTAAGATATGTATTTTCATAATTAACTCATAAATTGCTCCTGACCATAGGATCATCACGAGAATGGTGATTGATCTGGAAGGTCGGTATACGATCACTTTCTTAGGATAGATAAGTCTTAAGTCTAAGGTATGGAGACATTGGAGCGAGAGTACAAGTGCTCATTGAGAATGAGGGCACAGAGCGTGACCATCTTGAGTAGTCATAAGGGAGTCTACTTTCTCATCGACAACTAGCTCGATGTTGTAGTTGTGTATTTGGTTCTTTGATCTGAGGTGCATCAATAGTTCACCTTGAATGTGTTATAGTTTGACTATATCATAACTCGATCTCCTAGTCATTCAAAATTTTGAGGTGTATGTTGGCTATAACATGTTCATTGTAGGAATTGAATCGCACCAATATGGGATCTATCAACCTCGATAGAGAAGTAGTCCTATGATAATCATGAGACGAGTTCTTAAGCCCATGACAATGGTAGTGTAAAATAATAGAAAAGAATTTTTTATTAGAATTTCACATCGAACTCGAATTGAATGATTTAATCATACAATGGGGTGTTGGGTTTGATGAGTTCACCTTAACCCTAATCCTGTCGGGACTAATGATAAAAGAATTCAATCACACAGATAGCTGCACTAAGAGATTCATATTCGATTCTGATGGATTGCTAGCATATACTACTAGGTGTTACTGATGGATTTTGGGATCAATTAGAATTATCTTGATGATCGATGATTCTAATTTGGTGAATCGGAAGAGTTCTAATCCATCAAAAGGTATTTTTATGATGTCGATGATAGAAATCACAATATGTTCCATTACCATATAGAGTTGAATCTAACTAGGTCATACAAATAAGGATTTTGATCCAAATTTCATCAATTGGGCTAACCCAGTTTGATTGATTTGGATTAGATCCAATTAGGTTTAAGAAAATCATGCTAACTCAGTTTGTTGTTGATCAAACTCTAAGGGAGATAGAATCTTGCGCCAACCCAACTTGATCCACTCATCTCCATGCCATTTTTTTAAAGTTTTATGGGACAAAATTTAGAATAAATCAGGTGTGGGCTATGGAGATCTAATGGGAGTCCTTCTGCTTTAATCAAACCAGTTGCTTAAAGCTCTAGGACTCTAGGGTAGCAAACAAGTCTATAAATAAGGCCCTACACAAAGTGTTTGTGTATCATATTCTCTCTATGGTAAAGCCCTATCTCTCCTTCCACCTCCATGTCCTCTCTTCCAGATTTTCCTCTTCTCCATGCCTAAGAAGATGGGCATTTCAGCAATCAAAAGTTGAGAGTAGCTGGCACCAAGGCAAGAAGACCCTATTCGTGAGACGAACGTGCAGCCTTCGAAGATTATTTTGAAGGCCCTTCGGATTAGCTCTAGATCTAATTTTTTGGAGATCAAATCTAGTGAAAGAAGGAATCCAAAACCAGCCCAAGTGAACTTTGGTAGAGGCCGGGCACGTACGCGGCTAGATCCAGATCCTTTAGGTGCAGTCAGATCATCATCAGGGTAAAAGATTTATCCAATCAGGTAACAAAAGTTCTTATGATTTTAATTTAATTTTTATTTTTAATATCAAATCATGTGGATTAGATCTGAGAACTCTTAGATCTGATAAAATTTTATAAAAAAATTTTTTAAAATTTTGCTACAGATCTTATCAGATCAGATCAATCCTATGGCAGGAAAATCTAATTTTTCTTCATGCTGAAGGGAATATCTTCATACTTAGGAGATCTGAGAATACATTGGTGTTCTTACCAATAGAGGAAGTTCATCTAAGGCATTACGAGGAGCTTTCTCATGCCAGAGTAGTGCTTGCCGTTGCACTTCATGATGGAGTCTAACCACTAGGTGCTCCAGAAGTCTCCCAAGCTCTTTGGTGCATTCACTCAAGAGTTGAGTGGGATCCAATCAAGTTGGGTTATAAAACTTATTTGGTCCTTTTCCCCAACTAGTTGAGTCTATTACAAGCTTCCCAGAGCAACCTCTTCTCCTTCTCTATGAGACCATGGTCATTCAGAGACGGAGCTATTCCTCGTCGACTCCAAGTTTGGGTGCAATTGCATCTCCATGGTATTCCTCCCCATGCTTGGGATGTGGAGATAATTAAGAGATTAACATTGGGATTCTACTAGCTTGAGAGGGTGCCCCAAGAATGCTTGTCAGGAAAGATTTCTCTATTTTTGAGATTTTTGCTTATTGTGAGAAGTTGGAGAACATTCCAAATGCCATTCTCACAACCTTAGGAGATGCCACTTATCGAATTCTTGTTAGAATCCAAAATGCCTTCTCTAGGAGGTCGATGCCTTTTATTATTAATCCTAGATTAGATTAGGAGGTGGATTGGCCTCGACAAGGCCCTATATTCCAAGGGAGTAATAACTTGCCACAAAGAGGAGCTGGATCTGACCCAATGACCAACCAATAGCATGGAATAGTTGATTTAGAACAAGAAGTAGGGGATGAGCATGAAGCAATGGGTTTGCTAGGTGGTGAAGACAATCCTTGTTGTGTCGATCAACCCAATCATGATGGTAATGGTGGTTTAGGCAGCAATAAACAGACTAATCTTATCGATAGGGAGGAGTCCAGCGGCCTGACCATGATAGAACGGGAAGATGATCCCGATGTTGGTTTGTCAAGTGCTTCACTTGCATCTAAGTTGATCGCTAAATCGGGTTCACCTTTGTTGAACCAGAACAGACGAGATGATAATTTGAATTTTTCTCAGGATATAGGGAGTAATGATAGTATTGGGCTCGAAGCCACTGACATCCCTTCTCAGATGAGAGATCTAATTTTATGGGATATGTTGGCTACAAAGGGTCAGGTAAAAGGAAGCCCTTTAAGTTCTAATTATGATCTCTATTACCTCTATCACATATACAAGGAAGAGAGAAATAAAGAGCAAAAATCAAGCACTAGTTCCTTGGGGTCCGTGCAGGGGGCAAATTGTTCGGCGATTAAGGAGGGAAGCAGTTAAGCAAACAAAGAGGAGAATGCAGGCCTCAATGGCCCTAGGCTTGTGACTGACATGGACGGGGCCGCTTCTCCTGATGGACCTAATTAGATTGCATTTCTTGATATTATTGTGGAAGAGATAGCACATGAGAAGTCATGTAGTCTAGTGAACAAAATGCATAAGTCTTTAGTGGAAGCCCAATAAGGACCAAAAGAGGCAGTGGAAACTCTTGAAGCAGGGGATATCATGGAGATCAATGAAGGAGGCTCCCAATATGCCTCAAGACCAAGGAGATCAACCAAGTTAAGGGTAGTGGGCTTGGTGAGAGAGGCAACCGCAAAGTTAATCCCAATTCGTTGGAAGAAAAGAAGTAATAAAATAGAAGATTTGAATATTGACCCTTGTCGGCCCCTATCTTCGATCCCATAATGCCTACTCTTGGAATGGGGTAGGGCATGTGGGTTTTTTTTTTTCAGAGGATGTTGCCAAGGAAGTAATTGATGTGCTGCATGAGCTGGAGAATGGAAAGGCAGTGGTGAAGAAGCAGCAGAGTATCTTGTGCCAAGTGGTGGTAGTTCTTGATTCGCTATGGAATTCTATCGGGTATGGTCAAGTTGTTGTTGTTTTGGAGGGCAATGCTCGAAATATAGGATGGATGTACTTTTGTTGTTCCCATTAAATGTGATGATAAGCTACGGTGTGCATAGGATGTCATGGTATTAGTCATGTTCTGAATATATGGAATGGCATATGTTTCATTCTTGCAGATTATCTAGAGGTACCAGTGCTCTATGTGGGCTCTATCAGGAGGAAAATAAGTGTTGCTATGATTATCATTTAGTGGAATGTCAGGAGTTCTGGAGATGCTGAAAAGAGGAGAGTAATTAAAGATCTTGTTGTGTCCTCCTCCTGTGGCATCATTCTTATACAAAAATCTAAAATTGCTGCACCTTCACTAGCCTTCTTAAGTTCTATGGGTGGTTCTAAATTGGATGGTTGGGCACATTTAGATGCTATTGGCTCGACCGGAGGAATTCTAATTGAGTGGAACTTAAGGATGTTTGACCATAAGAACTCTATTATAAAAGAATACACACTCATAGTTGACCTGTATTGCATGGTGTTGAAGACAAGTATTTATGTAACAGCTATTTATGGTCCTAATGATAGAGACAAGAGGGATGTATTCTTTCAAGAATTGGTAAATATCAAGAGCACTTTATCAGGGCCTTAGCTTGTTGGTGGTGACTTCAATATTGCTAAATCTTGTAATGATAGAAGGGGCAACCATTAAAGCATCAAAGATAATTTATTTTTTATGGACTTTATATCCTCACTGAACTTTGTTGATCTTGATCTTAAAGGAAGAAACTTTACTTGGAGCAATAGAAGAGATCATCCTTTCCTAGCAAGGCTACATAGATTACTTCTTTCTACAGAATGAGAGGGTTTGTTTCCGGCTTCAATGCAGAAAGCTCTTTCTTGCTTTGTCTCTAATCATGTGCCAATAGCCCTTGAACGTAATACCAAATTTTATTTGGCAAAAATTTTTGGATTTGAGTCTTGGTGGCTTAAGGAACAAGAGCTAGATGAGGTGGTTACTAGCATTTGGAAAAGTATGTGGGGGTGTTGCAACTCTGTAGTAGATTGGGTGGATAATTTGAGAAGACTCTGATTGGTGTTGAAACAGTGGTCTTCATCTAAAAGAATCTTGAATAGAGACTTGAAAGAGAAATTGTAGCATGATGTGGATATTATTGATAAGAAAGAAGAGTGCAGTGATCTCTCATCAATGGAACTTGAGACCAGAAGAATCTTAAGGAAGTCTTTACAGGAGTTGTATCATAAGGAGGAATTTTATTGGAAGTAGAGAGCTAAAATTATTTGGCTTAAGGAGGGAGACAAAAATACCACATTCTTCTAAAAGATGGCTTCAGGAAGGAGGAGGAATTATATTGCATTTCTTTCAGAGAATGGTACCCAATTCACATCACGGGAGGATATTGAGTCCATATTGCACCCCTTCTTCAAGAATCTTTATAATAATGCTTACACCCCTAAAATCTCAATTAATCGGAGCATGTTATATTGTAATTGCTAGGTAAATCTGTATGATTTGGATGCTCAATTTATCCTAGAAGAAGTCAAGAAAGTAGTTTTTCTTTTAATGGTTGGAAAGCCCCTAGGCCAGATGGATTTTCCTTCTCATTCCTACAAAGATACTAGGATATCTTAAAAGATGATATTATGGTGCCTATGGTGGAGTTTCATAGAGGGGTTCTTGACTTGAGCTGACTGAATTTTGCCTCCATTTCACTCATTCCCAATAAGGAAGGTACTGTCACTGCATGTGATCTCAAATTAATTAGCCTCCTTAACAGCCTCTACAAAATTATCATGAAAGTCCTTGCAGAGCATTTAGCCAAGTTCCTCCCCTCTCTAATTGACCAATCTTAATTTGCTTTTATTAAAGACTGATACATTGTGGAAAATTTTATGAGTGCCCATGAAATGATCTCCTACTACAAGAGACCAAAGCAAAAAGGAATCTTATGTAAATTAGACTTCAAGAAGCATTTGATAAACTAAATTGGGACTTTCTTTTTGTAGCTCTCCAAGCTAGGGGGTTTTTGGATAGGTGGATAAACTAGGAACAAGGACAAAGGCAAGTAGACCCACCTCTCTAGCTCTCTTCATAATTGCTATAGATGTTTTAGCAAAACTTTTCAAGCCAGCTAGTGCTTTGGGACTAATTGAAGGAATTGGAAAAAACAAGAATTTAGAGGAATTAAAATCTCATAGTTTGCTGATGATACATTATTATTTTGGGCTGGGAAGAAGGAAAATATACTGGTTGCCAAAGCAATCCTTTTAGCTTTTGAAAAGGCTTCTGGTCTGAAAATCAACTTTCATAAAAGCTCCATCCTAT
Organism: Cocos nucifera; assembly: GCA_006176705.1. NCBI lineage: Eukaryota > Viridiplantae > Streptophyta > Magnoliopsida > Arecales > Arecaceae > Cocos > Cocos nucifera. Next base: position 914,214 of record QRFJ01000318.1, read on the forward strand.
GTATGAACATGGAAGATAGTGAGGCTTCATTGTTTGTAGGTTGGATGAATTGCATGAAAGGATCCTTTCCATTTGCATACTTGGGCCTACCTTTATGTAATAGGAAGTTACCTAAGTAGTGTTGGATGCCACTTATTGAGAAGATTAATTCAAGATTGGCTTCATGGAAAGGTAGACTCTTATCTTGGGGTGGTAGGCTAACATTAGTTAATTCTGTCCTAACTGCATTGCCCTCATATTACATGTCTATTTTCAAGTTGCCTAAATAGGTCATCAATAGAATTAAGAAAATGAGGAGAGCCTTCCTTTGGAGAGAAAAAGAAAATGTAACTAGATTTCATTGCTTAGAAAGCTAGGATAGAGTTTGCAAAACTAAAGAACAAGGAGTGGGAATCAAAAATATTGAGCAAATGAATCATGCTTTTCTTGCCAAATGGGTTTGGAAATTTTTAGAAGGCTCTAAAAAGCATTGGTGGAAGCAAATCAGTAGTGCCTATTATAAAAGGTGCAAGTTTGGTATGAGATCAAGGAAAAGTCTGGTTATACTGTCATCTATTTGGAGAGATATTAGTAGACAGGAGGGTACCTTTTGGAACTACATTTATTTCAAGCTTGGGAATGAATATGGCATTCACTTCTAGAAGGATTCATGGTTAGACTTAGTGCCACTTTGCTCTTATTTTGCAGGCTTATATGATAAAGTAGTTAAGCACAATACTACTGTGATCACTCATTGGAGTTGGAGATCTCTATCATAGCGTATTAGACTACAAGGACCTTTATCACAGGAAGAGATGAGACAGTTGGAGACTCTTAATGAGATTGTTGCCTTGGTTAGGCCCTCAAGAGTTATTGACATCTCGATATGGAAATTAACCCCAAATGGTATATATTCTATGAACTCAGACTATAATTTTTTGAATAATGATGGTTTGAGATGCCCATACCATAAGACCATCTAGAGAGCAACTATTCCAAAGAAAGTTAAAGTATTTCTTTGGCTTGCATTAAGAAACAAGCTTCATACAGGAGGTGTGTTGCTAAAAAAGGATGGAATGTTAATGCAGGTTGCCCTTCGTATGGTAATAGCAGTGAATCAGTTGATCATTTTTTTGTAAGGTGCTCATTCTCCAAAAACATTTGGTCTACCATCAAGGTTCATTAACTCATTGCAGCCATTTGTTGGGAGATTTGGTGATAGTGAAATGAGAGGATTTTTCTTTGAAGAAGTCGGCCCATTTATTCCATCTTACAAATAGCACTCCATAGTTTCCATAGCTAGGAGTGCTTATGCTCAGTAAAAATGGAGGAGAACCACCGACAACTATGAAGGAATCTTGACTCATTATTGCTAGCTATTCTTCAAACTCTTCACTTTTGTAAATATTTCTTGTCTTAATAAATTTCTGAGGGCAGCATCTGGCTACCTCCATTTTTCCTAAAAAAAAAAAAGATAAAAGAAGTTGATAGAGACTTTCCTATTGAAAGCCTTAACGTCTGGGATGAGCAGAAGCAACAATGAGGAGAATCGACCAAGGAGCTCCTAATCCCCCTCAATGAAGTTGATTCAAGGAGCTTGGTTTATCGACTTCCTCTAAGCTAATGCTGACATCTTTGCCCAATCAACCTTAGATATACTAGGGATAAGATTTGATGTGATTATTCACAAGTTGAACATGGAGTCAACATATTGATCTATGCAACGAAAGAAGAGGAGTTTCATCCCAAAGAGATAATAAGCTATCGATGAGGAGGTAGACAAGCTTCTAAAGTTTGACTTCATCCAAGAGGTGAACTACCTCGACTGGTTAGCCAATGTCATCCTTCAATAGGAAAAGTCTCCATCAACTTCTTCTCCATAGAAAGCAACATCCGAGACTTCGTTTAGATGGTGCTTATGTGTAGATTCAGACTTCTTCAAATGATTGTCACCAATAATGGTCAACAATTCGACAATGCCAACTTCAAGGAGTTCTATGTCGAGCTTCGTATAGACCATCAGGTGGACAACTTCGATGAGTAGAGAAACTCAAGTGGCTTTTATGCCAACCTAGACCTTCTTAAAGAAGCAAAAAAGCAAGCTCGGATATAAATGGCGGCCTAGCAATAATAAGTAGCTCACTACTATAGGGTCAAAGGAAAGCTCTTCTAAATTGGAGACTTGGTCTTTAAGAAGACTGAGATGGCATAATCTGGAGAATAGGGGAAGCTCACTCCAAATTGGGAAGGCCCATACAAAGTCATTGAGGTCATTCACCTGGTAATATATCACCTGGATCACCTTGATGAAATTCCCATACCTTAGACATGGAAATCGATAGACCTCCAAGCTTATAATCAATAAGATGTATCATATGCCTTGTAAATCCAATCATGAATAATAAAACCCATTTCTCCAAGATCTATCTAAGTTTTTCTAGTAGGGCATTCCGCACCAAAGTAATCAAACATGCTGAAGAGCGACTACTTAAACACATCTCTCAAAGACCACCATTCTCCAAGAAAAGGGACAACTGATACGCACCTGGGACCCCAACCTATGAGTCTATATAGCTAGAGAGCAAAACCTCTGGATATTCTCACAGAGATAATCTAGAAGCAACTAGGACCTTCATAACACTAGCCAAGAGCTAATGGAAAGAGCAAGTCAAAACTCAGTTCTGATGGGTGGAAGCACGCTTGGCTTGACTACTTGGGTGATAGCTATCTAGAAAACCCCACCAAATAGAAGATCTAGTGAGCCAAACTCCTAGTGCCTAGCCTCTTTAGGTCAGGAACGGAGATCAAAGGGATGATGGGTCAACTTCTAGGCACTGACAAAGCAAATGATTGAGACTTACCAACCTAAAAGCTCCAACAAGCTAAAGAGGACAAAAGTCCAAGTAGATCAGGCATGCTTGTCTCCCTTATCGCAATCGATGACCACATGATCTCCATATTTCGACAGCTCGGGAGCTAAACCTCTAGGTACTCCCAACATTTTAAAAAACTTGGGAGCTTAATCTTTGGCTACTCTCGGGAGCTAAACCTCCATGTACTTCTAACTTACAAGCTAGTGCTCAAAAGGTTTTAAGTCCTCTACCTTGACCAAACAGAGTTGGCACTATAAAAATTTTAAATAGTAGTAATAAAAAAAAATTCATCGCTAATAATACTTTTTTGCTACTACAACATCGATGAAGAAAATGGCCATTGCCAATACTATTAGTGACAAAAGATTTATTATTAGTGACGGCAAATATTATCTCTAAAAGTATATTTTTTTAATATTTAAATATTAAAAAATTATTAGCGATAGTGAATTTGGATTATTAAAAATAAAAATTCTATCATCACTAATAATAAACTATTAGCAATAGCTATTTAATTATTATTTAATTTTTTATAATATTTAAACATAAAATAGATATTAGCAATGATAAATTTTATCTATTAGTGGAGAAAATCTTGCCATTGCTAATAATATTTTAAAAAAAATTAATAATAAATTAAAAAATTATTTAAAAATATTATTAGTGATGAAATTAGCGACGACCTCTTTTCTATCGCTAATAATCCAAAATACAACCCAAGTCTGATTCAAATATAATTTAAAATCCTATCAAATCTAATTTAATTAGACTTTGAATCCAAGTCCTACTTAGATTATAAAATTTAATTATCCTCAAATTATATCAAGATTAATTAAAATAAATTTAATTTAAATTAATTAAAAATAATAATTTTTATACTATAACAAAACTATTTTTTTGTGATATAAAAAGGTCATCATAAATAATAAATTTCCATCACTAATAATTATTATCGACAGGAATTTCATAGCTAATTCTTCATCACAAAAAATAGGATTATATATAATAATTAGCAAAGAAAAAATCATTTTCATTACTAATAAAAAAAATTTATGATAAAAAAATTTTATCATAAAATTTTTTTTATTCATTAAATTATTTATAATTAAAATATTTTTGATAGAAATCTAAATTTTTCATTATAAATAAATATTTTTTTGATGAAAAATTTCCATCATAAATAAAAAATTATTTGTGATGGAATATTAGCATCGTAAATAATTAATTTTTTGCGATGAAATTTTTCATCACAAATAATTTTTTATTTGCAACAAAAAATTTTCATCATAAATAATTTATTATTTATGATGCATATTTTTCATCATAAATAATTTTTTATTTATGATAAAAATTTTTCATCATAAATAAAAAATTATTTATAATAGAAAGTTTCCATCGTAAATAAAAAATTATTTATGATGGAAAGTTTCTATCATGAATAAAAATTATTTATGATGGAAAGTTTTCATTGCAAATAATTACATCATAAATTATTTTTTAAAAAATTATAAATAAATATATTTCATAAGTTGTATTTTAATATTTATATTTATAAATTATAAAATTAAAATAAAAATTCATAAATAAATTTTATCATTTCATTCATAAATAAATTTTATTATTTTATTATATAAAAATATAATTATAGAAAGTATTTTTTATAAATATAAAAGATCCAAAATAAAATTAAAATATACAAAAATTGACCATCGGCCGTGATGCATCAGCTGTATCTGGAGAAGAAGAACGGGCCAAAAGAGGAGAATCCTCAGAGGAGCTCGAACCGACCTACTGCGGCCTCATCAGCTACATCATCTGCTCTATCTATGCCATCCGCTCTATAATCTACATCTGAAATAGCAAGTACTCGTCAATGCATGCAGTCAATTCAATAGCCTACTGTCGATCCTCAGCTGTCTATCTCTGTATCTCCATCAACCGGACATCACAGGCAGCATGGATGTTAGCCCTGGATGAATGTGAAGAAGTAGGAGCTCTGATCCCGTGTCCTAGCCTCTTAACATAACAGGGTTTTATACTAAGCACCTATCGTAGATCTTGTCATCTATGGGTGTGGTCAAGCCCTCTGGGGTAGGCTCTATCATACGATCCTAAAAATTAATGTTATAGTTATTCTAAGTTTGTACTGAAAATCAAAATACTAATGAAAAAATAATTAAAAAAACTTACATAAAGCACCTAGCTCCCGATCATCCAGTCTTCTGACCATCGCTGATGGATCCATTGGTAGATCTCGATCCTACCAGGAAGCTCACCACTCTCTATATCTCTCTACAATTTGAGAATAATTAATAAATAATTCATTAAATAGTTAAAGAGTTAAAATATAATAAATAGAAATTAGTTACCATCTTCTCCATATGATGAACGAATGGCCTCGAATGCCTACAATGAGAGACTATCTGTCTCGTCCGATTTATGGCATTTTTGGCACATCGATCCTACACAATTAACAATCAAATTAGTTAGTAAGTAACTGAATTTAAAAATAAATAATTTAATAATTAAATTTTAAATAAAAAAATTACCTGATGTGCCAAATCCTCATATATGCTGTATATGATAGTCCAATTCTCGATACTAATGCTATTATATGGCTGCTACCGCGCTACCTCCACACCTAGTCATGCACTAGCATACTAGTGGTGATGAATGTAATGCCAATACTTCTTGAAATATAAGTATAAATGATCATCTATAGCTTGCTTGCTGCACGTGATCATGCTCAAAATAAATAATATCAAATATAGCCTATCAATAACAAATATTATAAGAATCTATTATTAATTAAATATTTAAATAAATATTATTATACCTATAAGTGGCTATAGAAGACCTCCCTCTGAGGCTGTGTAATTCGATGCCAATCGAAGAGCATTGTTAGGGCATAGCTATGGCAAATGATGCCCAGCACAGTCTACCATGGCTCGCACCATCCCCTAATAGGCATGGTATAGCCTGATGGAATCTTAATGCAGAGATGCTATCCCTCGTGCTCGCATCTCCAACACTCAAGGGTGAGGTTATTCGATGGACCTCGTCCTCACCTCACCACTGATAGAGAATGGTTTGAAAAAATAATGAATAAAATATTAGTATAATAGCCATCTATAAACCTAATAGGTAAATTAAAATCTAATTTTATTATATAAAAAATATGAAAATACCAACTGGGGCTAGCTTACTTAAACCCACCTCACTTGGATCCGCCTCTACAGGGCCCTCTAGCGACTTCGATGGTGCAGCAGTGGAAATGGGGGAAGGCTTAAGGTAGGCTGGAAACTCGAACGTCATTGTCTCCCTCCAGACGCCATACCTGCAATGCTTAAACTATGCATATAATTAACTTGATATATAAATAAATATAATATGAGAAATAATAGCAAAAAATACATAAATGCTAATGAATTGAATTGTATTGCATACCATTATTGCAAGAGAAGATTCAACAAAGAATATAGATCTACTTATCAATATCCATATCCTTCTCGATATCTAGATCCTCCAAATCACAATAATCGATTAATATATTATCTTCTATCTCATCATCATTTATGAATCAATCATCGCCCTTCGAATCATCAAGATTAAATACAAAATTAGCTTCAACTTCATTGGACGATAGATCAGCCCTATTCAAAGGAGCTGTCATAAGTTCTTCATCAACAAGATGCTCGATTAATATTTATTCTTTCTCTTGAAAAGCTTTCTCTTTATGTAGATTTGAATTATCATCCATCTCTAATTAGGTTGGTATGTCATATATGCCTCTAGATATTATTCTTTATATGACATGCCAATCACCTTGATATTTTGGAGCCTTTAAATATATTACTTGTTTCACTTGAGTTGCTAATATATATGGCTCATTTTGGTACCATATTTGTACAAAGTTTACACTAGTAAAGTATGGATTGATATGAATATTGATCTTCTTATTACTAATGTCCCACCATTCACATTGAAACAAGAATACTGAATTTTTGGACTCATACTTTAATTCTATGATATCTATCAATATACCAAGATATTCAATCTCCTCTTCTTCTTCATATCCTATCATAACAATCCCACTATTCTGAATCCATCTTTTCATCTCAGGCTCTCTTGTATGAAATATTATTCCTCTAATGATATAGGAAGTATAGTAGTTAACTCTTCGATCGGAGCCACTTGCTAAATTATATAACTCATCGTCGCACCCTCTTCTTTATTGAAATACTTAGATTTCATCTACAATATAGCATAAAAAATTATGTCGATATAAGTAATTAATTATATAATTATAAAAATATAATATAATACTAATAAAACTTACATGGCCCCCAAACCATTTTGCAAATTTTGTCCCATTTGGATCATCAATATTTATATTATTCTTCCTGGATAATATATTCTTATGCTCACTGCAATAAGTCATGAATTTTAATTTTACATCGACATAAAAAAATTAGTTAGAATACTAAAATTACGCTAAGATAATACTTACTCAAATAAATATTTAATTTTTTCATAATTATTTAGAATATAGAAGTGTGTCTTAGATAGCTCATTCATGGTCAATGTTACAATCTACACGATTGAATCTTATTTCGATATTGTCAAGATACATCAAGTAGAATGTGAGATACTCTATAGGTATGTATGCTTTCGCTATGGACTCTTCAAGCCATGCCTTATTGTACACATACTTTTTTAGGATATACAAAAATCTACAAATAAAAATAATTTAAAGAGTTCTAGTATATTTACATCTTACAACTGATATGTCAAAAAAATTATGATTTCTTTACCTTTCAATAAGATATATCCATCAATAATGTACCAAGCTGGCTAGAAGAGCTTTCTTTAGAAGATGAATTACCAGGTGCACCATAACATTCAAAAATGATAGTAAAAAGATTTTTTCTAACTTATAAAGAATGAGTATAATATCTTTTTCAAACTTTTCAATTAAGTTAATCTTCAACTTTCGATAATACAGTTCTCAAAAAAATACTCCCAACTTTATCAATGCAGCTTGAATATCACCACTCAGATAGCCACACATCACCATAGGAAGCAAGCACTATATCATCACATGGGAATCATGATTTTTCATGTCAAAGATATTACCATCATTACTGCCAACACATCATGATACATTTGAAGTGTAAGCATCAAGAAACTTAATGGTTCTGAACCATCCATAGAAACTCTTCTTCTCCTCGCTAAATAGTGAATAACATGCAAATGGCATAAAAAGTTTATCACCTAGATGAACTAAATGCAATTTCCATCGGATTTTCATTTCTTGCAAATCAAAGCGAGTTTTTGAATTATCTTTTATTTTTCCTACGATGTTCAACACTGTATCGATTACATTATCGTAAATATTCTTTTCAATGTGCATTATATCTAGGTTATGATAAAGTAATAGCTACTTCTAGTATGGCAATTCAAAAAATAGACTTCGAATTAGCAAGTATTAGACATGACCCATGAAGTAGGTAGAAACTGCTAATGACTCATGAGGCAAATTTTTCTTTCTTTCTTTAAATGTAAGGAGGACGTATCCTTGTTGCATATTGGTTGCCAGATATCTCTTGGTACTCCACCCAAATAAGTTTTCATATGTAGAAAAATTATTTATGATCCATAAAATCAATGCATGCAACTTAAAATTTCTTCGACTGACAGAACCATATGTCTGTACTCCATTTTCTCGTAGCTCCTTCAGATCATCGATTAAGGGTCGTAAATATATATCAATTTCATTACCTAGTGCTTTCAGACCTGGAATCAATAGTGACATAAAAATAAATGGCTCTTTCATGCATTTTCAAGGTGACACATTATATACAACTAGCATCATAGGCCATATGCTGTAAGAAGTACTCAAATTACCAAAAGGATTAAATCTATCTATTGCTAGACCAAGCAGGATATTGTGCAGGTCACTCACAAATAGTGGATGCTTTACATCAAAGTCTTTCCATACTATAGAGTTAGTCGGATGGCTAAGTATGTTCTCCTCCGAAACTCGCTGTTCATGACGCCATCTCATTTCTTCAACTATTTTTGAGGACATATACAACCTTTGAAGTCTTGAAATCAATAAAAAATATCTTAAAATCTTATGAGATATCTTCTTTTCTTTTTTATTATCGATTTTGTACCTAGGCTCACCACATTATGGACATTCATTTGCTTATTTGTTCTCCTTATAAAATAATATATAATTATTTTTGTAGGCATGTATAGGAATATAGCTAAGTCTCAATTCTCACATACACATTTTTGCTTCAGTATATAATTTTGGAAGTATCGATCCATCAAAAGAGCTACTTTAATCAATCCCAAATTTTGATCAAATGACTTTTGACTCCATCAGTTCATAGTTTTAATATGAAGCAATTTGATAAAAGACTCTAACTTGGAGAACTTCATACAATTTAGGTAGAGTGGTTCTTATGTATCCTGAACAAGCTTTGCAAACTGTTCAGAAGACCCTTCTACCTTATTATTATTGTATTCATGATCAGAACTACCTTGAGATGTACTAGTACTCATTAGTACATTTGAGCTAACACCATAATGTAAATCATCCAATAGTGAACCTATGCCATCATGTTTGATAGGTTCAACAGCATCAATATCATCTTCGATATCATCATCGTCGTACACAACTTCATTTAGATCACCCTCTCCATGCCATATCCAATGAGTATACTTCTTGTCCATACTAAAACATAGTAGATGCTCCTCAACAAGTGATATATGATGATATACCATATTGACATATTTTTTGCATGGATACTTTATCCGACTAGCACTATTAACCTTACACCTTGCAAATTCAATAAAATCTTGAACACCTTTTCAATATTCAGGCAAGAAAAACCCTTGGCGTTCATCCAACTTTTGTCGATATCCATCTGATAATAAAGAATAATAATTCATGAATCCTAACTCCACCAACTTCTTCCTAATAGGTGTAGTCCTATCCCTTTCAAAAATGCATCACTTTTATTGTTGCCATAGCTTTGTTTTTTATTTTATATCTAGAAAAAATTCAGTAGCATCTCCCTACAGTTCTTCAAGTATACGATATAGATGGATCATATTTTAATCACATCTAATATGTACCCAGAGAGCAAATAAGATAACTATGATAAAAATTTTTATAATAAAATAAAGAATAACATGAAAATAATAAAATATTGAAGTATTTATGAACTGCCCAAATTAGGACATCTAAGAGCCGTTCATAAAGTCCATTTTGGAGACCCTAGGATCGACTATTTAATAGGAGTCTAAGGTTACATCAATGCATGCATTAAATCATTACCAAACTAGATCCCAGATGGAATTCGGACCTAGATCCCGATCGAGATTCGATACGGATCATGATCCGAATCTTGAATCGAATCCTAGACATCATCTCAAATCAAATCTCGGACAGGATTCCAAACTGAATCTTGGACTGAATGTTGACTCGGATCCTGACTTGGATCTCAATCGAGATCCGACTTGAATCATGACCCAAATCTCCAATCGGATCTCGGACAAGATCCCAAGTCGGATCCTGGACAGGATCCCGACCCGAATCCTGATCGAGATCCAATCCGAGTCATGATCCAAATCCCAAATCGGATCTTGGACATGAACCTAGATCGGATCCTAGATAGGATTCCAGATCGAATCTTGGATTGAATCCTAACCCAGATCCTTACCGAGATCCAACCTGAATCATGACTCAAATTCTGAACCAAATTTCAAACAGGATCCCAGATCAGATTTCGGATCGGATCTCGATCTAGATCCTGATCGAGATCTGACCCAGATCATGACCCAAACCCTGGATAGGATCCTAACTCAGATCTCTAATCAAAATCCAATTTAGACCCCGAATCGGATAGTTCATATGCATTAAAAATTAAAACCTTTAGCTAATGCAAATTAAAATATTACATTATAATTATGATGAAATACAGGGACTAAACAAATAAAAAGATTAAACTATTATGAGTATAAAAATATAAATAAAAATTTAACTATTTTAATTATTAAAAAAACTTATTTTTAAATATTTTATCAATTTATCTTAAAATTTATTTATCAATCAAATTATTATTATTATTATTAGTATTGCTACTACTATTATTATTATTACTATTATTATTATTACTATTATTATTACTATTACTACTATTACTATTACTATTATTATTACTATTACCACTATTACTATTATTATTAATATTATTATTACTCTTTTACTATTATTATTATTATTACTATTATTATTCTTACTACTACTTTTACTATTATTATCATTACTATTATTATTTATTAAATTTTAAATAATAATTAAGGACAACACAACACCTTATGGCCCCTTCGTCCCCCATCCATCGCGGCCCTCCACCCCTTGCGGTGCCCCTCCACCACTCACCACCCATGACCTCCACTCAACCTGTCACCACCGCCCCTCTATGCCCCACCCCTCATGGCCCCCCACCCCCTGTGACACCCCTCCACCCTGAAGGAACCAGTGCAGGGTTTGCAATGCTACTTTCAAAAATTTTTTCAAAAATAGCTAAAATATAGTAAAAAATTAATTAATCTAATTAATTAATTATTAATCATATCAGAAAATAAATTCTACACTAAAGATCTAAATATGACATAAATGCATATATATCATATCTAAAAAAAATAAAATAGTGCAATAAACTATTTACTAGATCTAAGTATTTTGAACACTATACCTTGCGCGGATAGTCGATCGTCGTGATTCGATCATCGTCGAGGAGGTCCACTAGTCATAATGCAGCCAAATAGATGTCTGACCTCCATGAATCATCCATACGAGGCTCTTGATCCTGATCGGCTTCCTGCAAGTGCTAGATCGATACCAAAGTCTTTCAGGGGCTATTTTAATCGAACGACTTTGATCTTCATCTACGAGCTTCATGAATGCTCTAAATTACTGGTAGACATAGTAGAGAGGCAGAGGAGGCTCTCTTTAAAATTTGGTGGACTCATGATACTCGTAGCACACACAAACTCTTCCCGAATCCCAGGTTCTAAAAACCTAGGTAGCACTCAGAAAAGCCATGTGCCCAACTCTCTTTGTTTTTCTTTCTCTCAATTTTTTTTTAATATTTTTCTCATGCACATAGAGGCTCAAGAAAGTCTTCTATCTATTCTCAAATCCCATCTCTCACATCCCAAAAATCCTCCTATTTATTTTTGTGCCAAAACATGGAGAGTATGCTTGAGAGGATAAGAAGCGGTTGGTTGTCAATTTGAATTCAAATTTGTTTTGAATTCAAATGCCAACCAATTTGTTTCAAACCATAAGTGGCGCAAGAAGGGAAGGCATGGAATGTTTTGTCCATGGAGAGCATTCATGAGAAACATTTTCTCGTGAAGAAAAGTGGGCACATAAGGAGTGATGTGGCGCATGGGTGGTTAGCCTTTAAAATTCAAACTCCTTTGAATTTTTGAATGAAACCAACCATCCCAATCCGTTTGAAACATGGGAGACCTGGGCATGAGACCTCTAATCAGCATGGAAAACTTTATGAGAGAAGAAAATTGAATTCAAAGAGGCATGGGGCATATATGGTGTATGGGAAGAGAAGATTGGTCAAACTAGTCTTTGAATTTAAACTTCAACCAATTGAACCAACCCAATCAAAATTGGTTAGGCACAATTAGATCAAATTAAATCCAACATAATTAGGCTTAATTAGGCTCAATTAAATCTCAATAAAATCATGAATTGATCGAGCCCAATCATTGATCAAATCAGGGTTCGAACCTCCTCGGCGATTAGGTCAACTCGTGACCTAATCGGGTCAAACCCAACTGAACCCAATTTAATTGGACGTAATCCAAAATAATTACTCAATCAAATTAATTTAATTAGCGATCAAATTCATTAATAAAACCTCTCATAAATCTAGAGTTCAAATTTGGTGGATGTCTGGACACCAGAGTCCTATCAAAATGAAACTATTGATCGAAGAGTACTAAACTGGTGGGACTCTTGATCCCGGTGTCCGAAATAAGTGGAACTAATGATTGTAAAATCTCAACTCTCAATCACATAGTCTCAGTCATATAGGACTCAGAGTCTCAGAGCTGTGGGACTCTTAATCGAAGAGCCTAGTCCAGTGGAACTCTTGACCATAGACTCTCAGACATTGAGACTCAGTATCTCAACCCAGTAGGACTTCCGATCGAAGAGTCCTAGTCCAATGGGACTCTTAACCATAGAGTTTCAGTCGAGAAAGATTCTTCATCAGCCATCAAATCAGGTTGGAACCTCTAATATGTGTGACTCCATAGGTCCGAACCTAAGCTGGTAGCATAGAAACCAATTTCTATACTAATCGAGGTGACCATCTAGCAATGGTACCCGATGTCCGGATAGGTTGAATAGTTACAACCACAATATTCAGAATCTATGTGAATATGGTTAACGTATAATTCATCCATATGACCTTTGTGTAATAGATGATTCAGGGTTAGACTGTCAACCCTAGAAAATATATCCATGTCGTGTCTCAAAATAATTAGTCCCATGACTCCTTACTAAGACTACCCTGACCAAGGTTTTGCTAAATTAAAATACTATTTAACACAACTCCTGAATCCAAGAGTGGTCAATCCCATCTTGATATATGCACCAACTTCTTAAGTACTTGACTATGCCCAGAAACCTTTCATCACTAAATTAAAAATTCAGGTAGTCTAGCACCAAAGCACAGTGAGTTGCTTGGAAGTTACCATGGTGATCTCAGATCAGAGGGATGTTATACTCATATTCCATCGATGCTAATCTTAATAGAAAAAAAGCTCCAAAGTTGGTCACATTCAGTGCAGATGTACCCATACATCTCACTTTCATGCCATACCAGTGTCTCAACACTCCTTGGTTATGAGGATAACCAACCTATATAGCACACAACGATCTATACTTGATAAATGTTGTCGTCCTAAGTAACAACGTATCTTTTGATCGTGAATAAATTAAGGACTAAACGATAAATCTTTTTTATCGAATCTAGATAGTCCTAAGAACTTCATCACAACACAGAAGTTCGTTAGAAGATAACAGAATTTATGATAAAAAATACCAAAATAACTTTTATTAATTAATAATTCACATACAAGTACAATAAGTAGCACAACCATCAACAGACTGACGATTGGCTTTAGGATACATTTTCAGCAATCTTTCACTTGGATTAAAGCCAATTAGTGCAGTATCTAATACCAATCCTCGACTTGAAGTCATTGAACTCCTTCACCGCAATAGCTTAAGTGAATGGGTCGGCTAGGTTCTCCTTTCCGTCAATCTTCTGAAGGTCGGTATCATCTCGATCTATAATTTATCAGATAAGATGGAAGTGGCACAAAATATGCTTCATCCGTTGGTGTGCCTTAGGTTCCTTCGTTTGAGCTGTGTCTCCAGAGCTGTCGTAATAGAGCAAAACTAGACCATCAAAGAAAGATGCTACTCCAAGCTTGGTGATAAATTTCCTCAGCCATACCATTTCTTTGGCAGCATCTGATGTAGCGACATACTCTGCCTCACAAACTGAATCAGCCATAGTATTCTGCTTGGAACTCTTCCAGCAGACGGCTCTGCCATTAAGGATGAATATATGTCCTGACATACTTTTGCCGTCATCATGATCAGACTGTAAACTGAAGTCTATAAATTCCACAAGTTTCAAATCCGTTTCATCATATACAAGCCACTGATTCTTAATATTTTTCAAATACTTTGGAATGATTTTAACAACCTTCCAGTGGTTCTTTCCTGGATCAGATTGGTACCTACTCACTATCCCTAGTGAGTATGCCACATCTAGGCGCGTACATATCATGACGTACATTATAGAACCCACTGTCGAAGCATATGGTATTCTACTCATACGCTCTCTTTCTAGAGATGTTGTCGGATAATTCCTCTTTGAAAGAAAAATTTCATTCCTCTTTGAAAGAAAAATTTCATTGCCTATCAATAGATAGCCTTTCTTAGAATTTTTCATGCTGAACCATTTCAGCACAGTATCAATGTATGTAGACTGTGACAATCTGAGCAACCTTTTAGATCTATCTCTATAGATCTTCATCCCTAGGATGTAGGAAGCTTCTCCCATATTTTTCATGAAGAACTGTGATGACAACCAGATTTTTATTCCTTGTAATGCAAGGACATCATTTTCGATTAAGACAATGTCATCAACATACAATACTAGGAATACTATTGCTGAACCATTAGCCCACTTGTATATGCAGGGCTCCTCTTTATTCTTAACGAAGCCATACATTTTTATTGTTCTATTAAATCGTATGTTCTAGCTCGGAGATGGCTGCTTCAGTCCATAAATGGACTTTCGAAGCTTACACACCTTAGACTCATCTATGGATGTGAATCCTTCAGACTATATCATATACACCTCTTTATCCAGCTCTTCATTTAGAAAAGCCATTTTCACATCCATCTACCAAATTTCATAATCCAGATGGGCAACGATAGCAAGCATAATCCGAATAGATTTGAGCATTACCATAGGAGAATGTCTTATCATAGTCAATACCATAATATTGACGATATCCCTTGGCAACCAAATGAGCTTTATAGGTCTCCACCTTTTCGTCTGTCCCCTTTTTTCTTTTGAAGATCTACTTACACCCTATGGATTTTATCCCTTTGGGTGGGTCAACCAATGTCCATACATCGTTGACCTTCATGGATTTTATTTTAGATTTCATAGCCTTAAGTCATTTCTTAGAGTCGAATCTCTGCATTACATCCATATAGGTGATCGGATCCTGATTGTTCTCATCGAGTTCGATAGGATCCCCATTCTAGACCAAGAAATCATAGTATCTGTCCGGTTGATGTGGTACTCTACTAGATCATCTTAAGGGTGCATCTACAATAGATTTTGGGTCTAATCTAATCAGATCCAGCTCAGGTTCAACAACTTGTGTCTATTTTTTCACCTCCCGTACTTCATCAAGTTCGACCTTAGAGGCATTAGTTCCTTCACTAAAGAACTTCTTTTCTAAAAAGACTGCCTTAAAGCTAACAAATGTTTTTTGCTTATCAGCAAGGTAGAAGTAGTATTCTTTGATTTCTTTCGGATAACCTATAAAACTACACTTATCAAACTTAGGTCTAAGCTTGTCTGTCATTAAATATTTGACATAAGCCGAACACCCCCAAACCCTAAGATGTTAGAGCACTGGCTTATGCCCTATCCATATCTCATATGGTGTTTTATTAACAGATTTACTCGAAACCCTATTTAGAATGTAACAAGCTAACTCGAACACATATCCCCATAAGAAGATCGACAAACCAGCAAACCCCATCATGGATCGAACCATGTCCAACAGGATTCGATTTCTCTTTTCAGACACATCATTATGTTGTGGTGTTCTAGGAGGGGTCCATTGGAAGAGAAATTTATTCTTTTCTAGATATATCAAAAATTCATTGAAAAGATACTCACCCCCTCGGTCAGACCGAAGAGTTTTAATACTCTTCCCAGTTTGCTTCTCTATCCCATTTCAGAATAATTTGAACATTTCAAACGACTCTGACTTATGCTTCATTAAATAGACATATCCATACCTAGACAGGTCGTCCGTAAAGATTATGAAGTAGAAGTATCCATCTCTGGCACTTGAGCTCATTGGTCCACATACATCTGAATGCACTAGACTCAAGAGTTCAGTAGCTCATTCATCTTTTTTAGTAAAAGACGACTTGGTCATCTTACCAAAAAGACAGGACTCACAGGTCGAAAATGATTCACAATCACTAACCTCAAAAATTTGTTCTTGAATCTGTTAATTCTATTCTTGTTAATATGACCTAGCTTATAGTGCCAAAGGTAGACATCAGACACATCACTAATTCTAGGACATTTATCGAAGGATTGAACCAAGTTAACAGGCATAGATAATAAATAAATTTCGTTATTCAATTGTCCAATAAAATTTATAACACCATTCAAAAAGACATTGCAAAATTTTTCTTATATTGATATTTCAAAATCACTGATGGCCAAAAGGCCTACAGAAATAACATTCAATAAGAAAGTTGGACAAAAATGACATTCATTAAGAATAACTTTATTTGAATTGATTACAAAGTTCATGATTCCTAAAGTTAGAATTAGAATATGTCTTCTATCTTCAACGTTCAGGAACCTCTCACCTTGGTCAAATCTCTTACTAACCTGCAAGCCCTGCATAGAATTACAAATATGATAAGGGCTTCCAATATCTAATACCTAGATAGTAGAATCAAATAAGAAAAAATTGCAAGATGTTATCATATAATTATCTTGCCCAGCAACCACTTGCTTCCTCCCCAGTCTGTTCAGGTCTAGGAAGGCAATGTATAGAGGACAGTTCCTCTTTCAATGCTCCTGCTTCTTGCAGAAGAAGCACTCCGCTTGGCCCTGATCGGGCTTGCACTTCTTGGTTTGACTCTGTGCAGTCGTCCCGACATATGGCTCAATCTTCTTGTTCTTCTTCTTTTTGTTCTTCTTTTCTTTTTTAAAGGATTGACGATTAGAAGAAGACCCTCCCATAATATTCACCATCTCCTTGTGGAGTTGGTGATCCTTCTCAAAGTTCTGTAGCAACCCCAACAAGTCGTGGTAGTTAACTGTAGGCTTTATCATTCTAAAATGAGTTAGGAAGGGGAGAAAGGACTTAGGCAAGGAATTAAGGATCACATCCTTACCGAGCTGCTCATGTAGATGAAAGTCCAGCTTGCTAAGGTGCTCAATCATCTCGATCATGTACAATATATAATTGATGACTGAGAATCCATCCCTCATCATAGCATTGAAAATAGCACAACTTATTTTGTGCCTTTCAATGTCGTCAGGTGTGCCAAAGGAATCATTCAACATTTGAAGCATCTCCTATGGTTGGGCATTTTTGAACCTATGGCTGAACTCGTCGTTCATTATCACTAGCATTATACACCGAACGATGGTGCGGTCATTGAGCCACTTTTGATAAGTATCTCGAACCACTTCTCTAGCATTCGGAGCTAGCTCCTCAGGTGCTGGATTCGTTACGACATAAAGGATCCGCTCATGCTCCAAGACGATTTTTAACTTACGATACCAGCTATTGTAGTTGAATCCCATTAATTTATCATTATCTAACAATGACTAGAGCGACAGATTAGTGACCATTTCGGCATAATAAGGAAAACCAAACCTAATTAGTATATGAATCAATTATCCTAAAGACTTGGACTTTAGTCTAAAGGTTCTCCCACTATATTATACGAATTGATAGTCTCTACCTCCAATTCAAGGAATTACTTTAATTTCTTAGTGGGTACTAGAATCCACATAGACTGCACATGAGGCCAACTTTGGTTGGTCAACCCATGTGCACCTATGGGTAGGATCAAAATCAATTATTTCTCTAAATAATTTTTAGTAATATCAATTTCACCCCGAAGATCTAATCAGTAGACTTTGGCCTCCACTGAAAAAGTTCAGTTAGGTCCAACCATTAACATGACTGCATTTAGTCTTATCTAACTAATAAATGATCAGGTCCAACTTTGATCGGTCAACCTAACTACCATTAGAAAGATTTAATCAAATCATCATTTTATGAATGATAATTTCATTAATCAATAAGCACCAGGCCTTTAGGCCTCTAGTGATTATCAAATTAATGAACCCATTATCACTCAACTTAATGGGAGGCTATGATATAGTTATCTATATAACTATTTTATTTTTAAGGACCTAATAATTTTAGAGGATTTAGTTAACTCATTTAAAACAAGCGAGTCAATTTCGATCCTCCCACTAACTTCACCAAGTCTGATAAAAAATGATCTAATCTAAGTTGGCATTAGGAGCACCTAAATCAGTCAGACTGATTTACCTAATTAACATGGGTGAGCCCAAATCATCAAGTGATCCAATCAAAACCTAACTCACCAGGATGGCCAGGTAAGTGAGATCAGTGGAAGGGATATGCCATTAACTCATCAAAGACCGAATCAGTGCGAGTGCTCTCAATTAAAAACC
Source organism: Cocos nucifera (assembly GCA_006176705.1). Lineage (NCBI taxonomy): Eukaryota > Viridiplantae > Streptophyta > Magnoliopsida > Arecales > Arecaceae > Cocos > Cocos nucifera. The sequence goes on from QRFJ01000318.1 coordinate 933,178, forward strand.
ATTGGTCAAACTACCAAACTTATCTTAGACGCCATCCAGTTCATTAGTTTTAATTTGACCAATCTAGTAATTTTGGATTCGACCATGTAGCCATGAATCAAGTCCATTTGATCCTCATTAAAGGCATGGACTTGACCAACTACAACTATTATAATTGAGTCTATAGAGTCCTTGACCTAATCTAAATTAATATTTAATTAGATTTGATCAATTACTCTAGTTTAGTCTACTCTTTAACTAACCTTAGGTCTAACCCAATTTATGGATCTAATTCAACTAACCCAATAACCCATATTTTATGATTAATGACTTAGGATCTTTAATTCATAATTCTAGACACTAAATTGTTATACTTAATTTTTAAATTAAGTTTATGGGCTGAGGATTAGGGTTCAATATTTTGAAAATATTTTTTAAATTTTGAAAGATTCTTTACAACTTAGTATTATTCACCAATTAAGTCGGCTTACTTTAAAATTGAATCGGCTTAATTCATAAATAATACTAGTTGCAGGGTTTAATCTAAAACTATGTACACTATATAATACTAAATCATGAATCAAACTTTATCTAATTATGCATTCATGATCATAAATCAGATTAAAACTTAATTTAATCAGATCATAAAAATATTATATTAAATTTAAGATTTTATGATTAATGATTTAGATCAGCAACGTACCAGGACAATCTTTTCACTATAGAAGATAAACCTTACAGGAGGACAACCTGCAGTCCATGCGATCTTAATTTTAATTTTTTAAATTTAATTATTTAAAATATTAAATTAATATTTAGATTAAATTTAAATTATCAATCTAAAATATGCAAGCATATCATGTTTAGCGAACCTAGCTCCGATACCATTTGAAGGAACCAGTGCAAAATTTGTAGTGCTACTTTCAAAAATTTTTTCAAAAATAGTTAAAATATAGTAAAAAATTAATTAATTTAATTAATTAATTATTGATCATATCAAAAAATAAATTCTACACTAAGGATCTAAATATGATATAAATGCATATATATCAGATCTAAAAAATTAAAACAATATAGTAAACTATTTACTAGATCTAAGTGTTCTGAACACTATACCTTGCGTGGGTAGTCGATCACCATGATCCAATCATCATCGAGGAGATCCACTGGTCACGATGCAGCCATAAAGATGTTTGGCCTCCACAAATCGTCCACATGAGGCTTCTAATCCTGATCGGCTCCTTACGAGTGCTAGCTCGATACCGGAGTCTTTCAAGGGCTGTTTTAATCGAATGACTTCGATCTTCATTTTTGGGCTTCATGGATGCTCCGGATTGCTGATAGACATAGTAGAGAGGTAGAGGAGGCTTTCTTTAAAATTTGGTGGACTCACGACACTCGTAGCACACACAAACTCTTCCTAAATCCCAAGTCCTAAAAACCTAGGTAGCACTCAGAAAAACCCTACGCCCAACTCTCTTTGTTTTTCTTTCCCTTGATTTTTTTTTAATATTTTTCTCATGCACACAGAGGCTCATAGAAGTCTTCCCTCTATTCTTAGATCCCATCTCTCACATCCCAAAAATCCTCCTATTTATTTTTGTGCCAAAATGTGGAGAGTATGCATGAGAGGATAAGAAGGGGTTGGTTGTCAATTTGAATTCAAACTTGTTTTGAATTCAAATGCCAACCAATTTGTTTCAAACCATAAGTGGCATGAGAAGGGAAGGCGTGGAATGTTTTGTGCATGGAGAGCATTCATGAGAAATATTTTCTTGTGAAGAAAAGTGGGCACACAAGGAGTGATGTGGCGCATAGGTGGTTAGCCTTTAAAATTCAAACTTCTTTGAATTTTTGAATGAAACCAACCATCCCTATCCATTTGGAATGTGGGAGACCTAGTTCTTCCTTTCTCATCCAATAAACCAATTGAACTTGATCCAATCAAGCCCAAACTAAATTTAATTAAATTATATTTAATTAGACTTAATCTTAATCCTCTGACTTAATTAAATTAAGCTAATTAGCAATTAAATTGCTAATTGATCCTCCTGCAACACTTACACTAGGTCAAACATTAATCGTATTGAATATTTAATCCTAGAACGATTCTTAATCATTGATCAACCATCCAATCAAATCAAAAACTCTTATGTGTGTGACCCCATCGATTCAAACCTAAGATGATAGTATAAAAATAAATTTCTATATCAATCAAAGTGACCATCTATCAATGGTATCCGACAGTCGGATAGGTCGAATGTGTAGAACAACATCCTTAGAATCAATATGGATATAGTTTTTGTATAATTCATTTTCTTGACCAAAATGCTCGTAGGACATCTCAGAGTTTAACTATCAACCCCGATTAGATCATCCATATTGTATTTCAAAATATCAAATTCATCTCATAGATTATCCTAGCCAAGGTTTTTACTATATTGAAATATAATGATATATTCTTTTCCAACTCTTGAAGTGGTCAATCCCATCTTGATCACTCATCGACTTTGCAAGTACTTGATTGTGTCCAAAAATCTTTCGTTACTGAATTAAAAATTCAGTTAGTCCAGTACCAAAGCACAGTGAGTTGCTTGCAAGCCACTATAGTGATCTCAGGTCTAAGGGATACTTATACCTATATCTCATCAGAGCAATTCTTGATAGCAGAATACTCTAGAATTGGTCATATTCAATGATGATGTATCCATACATCTTACTTGTATGCCATACCAATGTCTCTACACTCCTTGATTAAGAGGACAACCAATCCATATGGCACACAATGACCTATGCTCGATAAACGCTGTCATTCTTATTAACAGTGTATCATTTGGTCGTGAACAATTTAAAGACTAATTGATAAATCCTCTTTTTATCGAAGCTAAAATAGTCCTAAGGACTTCATCACAATAATGGAGTTCATTAGAAGATGTAGATTTTATGATGAAAATACTAAAAATATATTTTATTTAATAATAAATCAATTATAATTATAAGGTAGCACAACCGTCAATAAGCTAATGATTGGCTTTGAGACATATTTTCTAACAACTCCCATTTATCCTAAAGCTACTCTGCATAGTATCTAATATCCATCTTAGACTTATAGTCGTCGAACTCCTTTATTGCCAGAGCTTTAGTGAAGGGGTCGGCCAAGTTATCTTTTTCATTGTTCTTCTGAAGATTGACGTCACCTTTATCCATAATCTTCCAGATCAGGTGGTAGTGGCATAGTATGTGCTTCATCCGCTAGTGTGCCTTTGATTTCTTCACCTGAGCAATGACATCAATGCTGTCGCAGTAGAGCAGGACTGGACCATCAAGGAAGGGTGTTACTCCGAGCTCAGTGATGAACTTTCTCAACCATATAGCTTCCTTTGCAGTATTTAATGCTGCGATGTACTTTGCTTTACAAACAGAGTCTACCATAGTATGCTACTTGAAACTCTTTCAGCAGATGACTTCATTTAGGATAAAGACATAATCCGACGTGCTTCTACTATCATCATGGTTAGATTGAAAGGTGGAGTCAGTAAACCTCATAAGTTTTAAATCTGACTCATCATAATCAACCATTGGTTCTTAGTATTTCTTAAATACTTAAGAAGGGTTTTAACCACTTTTCAATGATTTTTTCTCAGATCAGATTGGTATCTACTCACTACTCCTAGTGAGTATGCTACATCTGGTCTCGTACATGTCATGATGTTTATGATAGATTCCACTACCGAAGCATATGAGACTCTACTCATATGCTCTATCTCTTCAGAAGTTGTCGGATAATCTTTCTTAGAGAGAAAAATTTCATGGCCTATCAGAAGATAGCCCTTCTTGAAATTCTTTATGTTGAACCTTTTCAGCATAGTTTCTATGTACGTGGATTGGGATAATCAAAGCATCCTCTTAGATCTATCGCTATAGATTTTCATCCCTAGGATGTAGGATGCTTCATCCAAGTCCTTCATGGAGAACTGAGATGACAACCATACTTTTATTCCTTATAGTGTGGGGATATCATTCTCAATTAAGAGAATGTCATCAATGTATAAGATAAGAAATACCACTATCGGACCATTCACCCACTTGTAGATGCAAGGCTCTTCTCCATTCTTAACGAAGTCATATGTTTTGATCATTTTATCAAAATGCATGTTCCAACTCCGAGATGCTTGCTTCAATCTATAAATGGATCTCTGAAGCTTGCACACCTTAGACTCATTTGTAGATGTGAACCCCTCGGGTTGTATTATATACACCTCTTCGATCAGCTCTCCATTCATAAAAGTTGTCTTCACATCCATCTGTCAGATCTCATAGTCCAGATGGATAGCTATAGCAAGCATTATCTAAATGAATTTAAGCATTACCATAGGAGAGAATGTCTCATCATAGTCAATACCATAATGTTGATGATATCCCTTGGCAACAATGGACTTTATAGGTCTCTACCTTTTCGTCTACACCCTTCTTTCTTTTGAAGATCCATTTATACCCAATGGATTTAACCCCATCAAGTGGATTAATCAATGTCCACACATAATTGACCTTCATGGACTTCATCTTAGATTTCATGGCCTCAAACCATTTTTTGAAATCATGTCTCTATATTACATCCATGTAGGTGATCGGATCCTCATCATTCTCATCGAGTTCGATAGGATCACCATTCTAGACTAAGAAATCATAGTATTTATCCGATTGATGTGGTACTCTACCAGATTGCCTTAATAGTATAGAGATACTGGGCCTGGATCTAATCTAATCAAATCTGATTCAGGTTCGATAATAGGTGTTGGCTTTTCTACCTATTGAACTTCATCAAGTTCAACCTTAGAGGCAACAGTTCCTTCACCAAGAAACTTCTTTTTCAAGAAGATTGCCTTAAGGTTGACGAACATCTTTTATTCATTAGCATGGTAGAAAATATATCCTTTTGATTCTTTAGGATATCCTATAAATATGCATTTGTTAGACCTAGGTCCAAGTTTATTTGTGATTAATCATTTCACATAAGCCAGGCATCCTTAGACCCTAAGGTGCGAAAGTGCTGGCTTACGTTCTGTCCATATCTTATATGGAGTTTTAATTACAGACTTACTTGAAATCCTATTTAGTAGATAGCAAGTCGATTCGAGTGCATATCCCCAAAAGGATATCGGTAAGCTGGCAAAACCCATCAAGGATCGGACCTTGTCTAACAGAGTTTGATTTCTTCTCTTAGATACACCATTATGCCGTGGTGTTCCTGGAGGAGTCTATTAGAAGAGAATCTCATTCTCTCCTAGATATATGAGAAACTCATCAGAAAGGTATTTTCCTTCTCGGTCAGATCGAAGAGTTTTAATATTCTTTTCAGTTTATTTTTCTACTTCACTTTAAAATCATTTGAATATTTTAAATGACTTTAACTTATGTTTCATCAAATAGATATATCCATACCTAGATAGATCATCTATAAAAGAAATGAAGTAGAGATATCCACCTCTGGTACTTATGCTTATTGGTCCATATGCATCAGTATATACTAGACCTAAGAGCTCAGTGGCTCTTTCATCTTTTTCAGTAAAAGATGACTTGGTTATTTTTTTAAGAAGACAAGATTCATAGACTGGGAGTGATTCACAATCACTGACTTCAAAATTTTTTTTTTAAGTCAACCTATTTATCCTCTTCTTGTTGATGTGACCTAGCCTACCGTGCTATAAGTAGATGTCAAATACACTATCTAATCTAAGATGCTTGCTAGTGGAATAGACTACATTAACAAGTTATGATAACATGTATACACCATTGTTCAAATATCTAGAGAATATAATAATACCATTCATAATGACATTACAAAATTCTTTCTTTATTGAAAATTCATAATTATCTTTGGCCAAAAGGCCTATAGAAATAATATTCAAAAAAAAATAGGACAAAATTGACAATCACTAAGAACAACTGTATGAGACTCAAATATAAATTTCAAAATTTCTAATGCTAGAATTGGAATCGATCTTCCATCTCCAACATTAAGAAATCTCTCATCTTACTTGAATCTCCTACTGACCTATAAATTCTGCAATGAATTACAAATATGGTAAGGACTATCAGTATCTAATACCCAGTCAGTTTTATCATAAATGGAGAAATTGTAAGGAGTTATCATATAAATATCTTAACCAGCAATAACTTGCTTCTTTCTTGACCTGTTGGGGTCCAGTGAGGCAATGTACTGAGGATAGTTCTGAAGAAAAAATTCTATTTTTTGGGTCAGATTCGTTCAGATCTGATTGGATCAAGAGGAATATTTCAAAAAAAAAATTTCTTAGATTCAAATCAGATCTAAAATTTTTTAGATCTAATTTTATCGATATGATAAAATAAAATAAAATAAATTTAATTTAATTATACCTATATTTTGGGTAATCCAATTATCTTATGATGATCTCGATGTTTGCTTGAGGTTCTGGATGTAGCCATGCAAGCACCTAGCCTCTACCAGTATCCACTCGGACAGGATCTGAAGATCTTGTCTTTCTCAATCTATTCTCCAAAAATTAGATCTAGATCCGATCTTGAAGGTCTTCAAAATGGCTTTTGAAGATCGGGTGTCGTCTCTTGCAGCAGTGCTACCTTCTTTCTTTCTCATTGCCTTTTTCTTGCTTATATCATACCAAAATGAGGCCCAAAATCTTTTGGGCATGGAGAGGAGAGAGAGAATCAAAGGTAGGCATAGAGAAGGAGGGAGAGGGGCTATATGGCATGGGCAAAGGGTAAAGGATCTTGATCCTAGGCACAGATAGGATTTATATAGACCCTGCTGTGCCATGAAGTGCCACATCATCCTGACCAATCATGGCTCTTTGTATAATCATATCTAAATCTGATTGGTGAGATGACATCATCTGATCTAATCAAATTAGAGTCTCTCAGGAACCTCCTTAGATGGTGTCAAGACTGGTCAAAGATAAGTCTTTGGCACCACTTAGGTAGAGTGCATGAAGCAACCTGGAGTCCCATCTGTATGGGACTCTAGGTGTCATCATCTTTGGGTGCATGCCTCCCTAGGCATGTGCCCTCTTTCTTTCCTCCTTTTAGTAGGGGGACAAAGTTCCATCTTCTCTTCTATGGGTGCATGACATATGGGCAGATGTCTAAGTGTTAAAAGTTAATGTTTGACCAAAGTCAAAAGATAAGATTTAGCAGGTGACGAAAAATGGCAGATGTTATCTCAAATTTATCTCATAAATTAAGACAATCCTTTTTTGACCTGGACAAGCTCCAGTCAGACCAAGTAAAGATTCTTGAGTGAGCCTAAACATATTTGGCTCAGTCGAGATAATTTTTAATGATTGTTAAAGGAGAATATTAGACTCAATCATGTGCTAGCATGATTTTCTTGAACCTAATTGAATTTTATTCAAATCAATTGAATTTGGTTAGTCCAATTGATGATATTCAGATCCAAATTCTTGTTTGTACGATCTAGTTAGGTTTAGTTTCGTATGATAATGAGATATGTCATGATCTCTATCATCGACATCATCGAAACACCTTCCAATGGATCAGAACTTTTCTGATTCAAACAACTAGTATGATCGATCATCCAAATTATTCTAATTACTTTCAAAATCCATCAGTAATACCTAGCAGCATATGATGGCAATCCATCAAAACTAAAAATGAATCTTTTGGTGCAGTTATCTGTGTGATTAAGTTCTTCTATCTTGAGCTCCGATCGGATTAGGGTTAAGGTGATCTCGTCAAATGCTAATTTCTGTCATATGAATTAATCATTCGATGTAAGTCTAATGTGAAAAACTTTAATAGAAATTCTTTCTATTATTTCACTCTGCTATAGCCATGGACTTATGGATTTGATTCTCATGATCATCATAAGATTGCTCCTCATCAACCAAGGTAGATAGATCCCCTATTGGTGCAATCCAATTCCTACAATGAACATGCTATAGCCAACATACACCTCAGGGTTCTGAATGGCTAGGAGATCAAGTTATAGTGTAGTCAAACTATAACACCCTCAAGGTGAACTATCGATGCACCTCAGGTCAAAGAACTAGACACACCACTATAGCTTCGAGCTAGTTATCGATGAGAAGGTAGATTTCCTAATGACTGCTCGAGGTGGTCACGCTCAGTGCCCTTGTTCTCTAACGAGTATCTATACTCTCGCTTTGGTGTCTCTACACCATAGACTCAAGACTCATCTATCCTAAAGAAATGATTGTACACTAGATTAATCATCATCCTCATGATGATCCTACGGTCGAAAGTATTTTATGAGTTAATAATAAAAATTCATCTTAAATTTTCAACTCTTGAAAATATGAACTATCATTATCATTAACTCAAGGGATGTATCACAGGCACTTTTAAATATATACTATGATAGAAAATAATTTATTTTATTATTTATAGTCAAAATTATAATTTTGCTCTTAGATATGTATTATAAGTATTAGCCAATTCTGGCTTCTAGGACACACATATCTAACAAGTTCTCCTTCCAGTGCTCCCGCTTCTTACAAAAGAAGCATTTAGCTTAACTCTTATCAGTCTTGATCTTCTTGATCTGGCCCTGCACAGATATCTCAGCCTAAACTTACATTTTCTTTGATTTTTTCTTTTAGTCTTTTTTCCTTTCTTAAAGGATCGAGAACTAGAAGATGAACCTCCCACTAAGTTCATGGACTCCTTGTAGAGCTGGTGATCCTTCTCAAAATTTTGAAGCAACCCCAGTAACCCATGGTAGTTAACTTCAGGCTTTGTCATTCTATAATGAGTAAGGAATGGAAGATATGATTTGGGCAATGAGTTCAAAATCACTTTTTTTTCTAGTTGCTCATGCAAGAAAAATCCGAGCTTGCTCAAATGCTCTATCAGCTCGATCATGTATAATACATAATCAGTGACTGAAGATCCATCCCTCATCTTAGCATTGAAGATGGCACAACTAGTCTTGTGCCTCTCAATGTCATTAGGTGTGCCAAAAGAATGTCTTCTAACTGAGCTGACTCAAATCTGCGATAGAACTCATCGCTCATGGCAGCCAACATAATGCAACGCACTGTGATTCGATCATTGAGCCACTTCTAATAAGTGTCTCTGATCATTCCACGTGCATTGGGTGCTGGCTCCTCAAGTATCGGATCTGTCAATATATACAGAATTCGTTCATGCTCTAGGATAATCTTCACCTTTCAATATCAGTTACCGAAGCTGGGTCCCACCAGCTTATCATTGTTTAACAATGATCGAAGCGAAAGAAAAGTGGCCATGTCTGCACCAAGAAAAAATAAAATCTAATTAGTAATTGATTCATTAAATCTAAAGATTTGGATATTTAATCAAAAAGTTTTTTTACTATTTTATTCGAATTGGTAGCCTCTACCTTCAATTCAAGAAATTATCCTAATTTCTTAGTGGGTACTAAAATTCACATAGAATGCACACAAGCCCAACTTTGGTTGGTCAACCTATATACATCTAAGGATAGGTTCATAACTAATTTTTTTTAAAATAATTTTTAGTAATTTAATTTTTTTCCAGTCCCTAATCCATAGGCTTTGGCCTTCACTGAAAAGATCCGATTAGGTCCAACCATTAACATGATCATACTTGATCCATCTAACCAATGAATGATTAAGTCCAACTTTGGTTGGTCAACCTAACCATCATTTAGATAGATGCAGCCAAGAAATCATACTATGAATAATAATTTCATTAGCCGATAAGCACCAGGCCTTTGGGCCTCCAATGATTATCAAACTAATGAACCTATTATCATCCACTTAATGAGAGGCTATGATCTAGTTATCACCATAACTATTTTAATTTTAGGGATCTAATAATTTTAGAGAATTTAATTAATTTGATTTAAAGAAGATAGAGAGAATGAGCCAGCCAATTTTGATTCTCCCACTGACTTCATCAAGTTAGATAAAAAAAGGACCTAATTCAAACCAGCATTAGGAGCATCTAAATCAGTCACATTGATTTACCTAATTGACATAGATGAGCCTAAATCATCAAGTGATCTAATCAAAATCTAATTCACCAGGATGGCCAGGTAAGTGAGATTAATGGAAGGGATATGCCATTAACTCGTCAAAGACTGAATCGGTGTGAGTAGCTCCCAATTAAAAATTACTGATCAGACTATCAAACTTACCTTAGACACCATCCGATTCATTAGTTTCAACTTGACCAACCTAGTAATTTTAAGTTTGACCACGTAGCCAGAAATCAAATCTATCTTGGTTATCGTTAAAGACATGGACTTGACCAACTACAACTATTATAATTGATCTAGAGAATCCTTGACCTAATCTAAGACAACTATTGATTAGATTTAGTCAATTCTCTAATTAAGTCCATTCTTTAATCTAACCTTAGGTCCAACCCAATTAATGGACCTAATTTTCACTAACCCATTAACCCAATATGTTATGATTTATATTTTAGGATCTTCAATTTACAATCCTAGATCCTAATCAATCAATTCTTAATTCTTAATTAAGTTTTGGGCTAAGGGTTGGAGTCTAGCATTTCAAAAATGATTTTCATGTTTGTAAAAGATTTTTGCAACATGGTTCTATCAATCAATTGCATGTTTGATTCATAATCAATATGCACATATAACAAACATAAAAACTATTTTAGATCTAATCTAAACAAACTTATAAAATTGAAACTATTTTAATTCTAATTAATCATAAATCATCTTAGATCAGGTCTAACATATTTATGATAATAAAAATTAGATTAAAACTATTTTAGTTAGATCATAAAATTTTTTATATTTAATCTAAAATTTTTATGATCAGGATTTTAGATCTGTATGTATTAGGACAACCTCTCCGCTGTAAGGGATAAACCTTACATCAGGACAACCTTACAGCGCGTGCAATCTAAAATTTTATTTTTAGATTTAATCATTAGATTATAAATTAGATCTAATATAAAAATATAATCTAATCATGCATAAATCATGTAATATATGAATCCTTGCTCTGATATCAATTGTAGGAACCAATCTAGGATTTTAGGATTAGTTTTTGAAACTTTTTCAAAATTACAGTGGAAGAGATGAATTAATCACACTAAATCATAAATAATATAACATAAAATCCTAAATAAAGGATCCTATTACATGATTAAGGTATGCTATTAAATCAAAAAATAAAATATCAAAAGAACTGCATATTAATCATATCAATAGTGGACTACTCTAGATCAGATCTAGACATATAATAGGGAGATCAGATCTGAATCTTGAGTTTCTTAACTCGCTGATTCAGGCTTGAGATGGTTGCTCTAAGCTACACACATGTTCGATCTCTACGAGTTATTCACACAAGCCCTCAATTGTAGATATCAAGTCCGGTGCTCGAAAATCAGCACAGTATGCTAGTACTATGCTGATCCTTCTCCAACGATCGATCTGGATCTTTTTTTCTTTAAGCTTGGACTCTCCAACTTTCTAAAGTTAAGAAAGATGATTTGTGATGTCGAGACATCTCTTAAACACTTACAAAGATGGAGGAATAGGAGTGGAAGAAAAAACCTAGAAGAAGACCATCTTCTTCTTCTTTCTTCTCTCACCAAAGCACCTTGATTGGTGCCTTTACAAAATCTCATGGCCTAGGCTTCTCTCTCAGATTTTTTCATGCCCCAAATGATCTCTCTTAGATGTGTAATCCATAAAAAAATTAGATCAAAATTCATTTTATATAAGAAGATATAGAGGAATCCTTGACTAGGTCAAATACCTAGTCAAGGGTTATCCAAACAGGGCTAGACTTGGGGCACCGAACTCTTGGGTGCCGTCTCCTTTATCTTTTACATAGGCTACCAGGGAATGTCACATAAAAAGGCCTCTAAAAGCCATAAAAATTTGAGAGGAAAAATAGGGATGTGGGCGACACAAAATAGGAAGGAGTTTTGGTTTCTCAAAACTCTATCTCATAGAGTTTAAATCAACTCAAACTCTTCTTTTGACTTGATCACAATATCTAAATACCATATTTGAGATAAAGAAAGCAAGGGGGCATGCATGAACATCTGGAGAGAAATATTTTCATGAACAAATCCAACAAAAATGGCATGGGGGATGTTGGGGCAAAGGTGGTGCATGGAGATAGGAGTCCTAGTCTCACCAGGACTCCTAGTTTGACTTGGTCCAACTTAATCATTGGACCAAATTAAATTAGAATTTAATTAATCTAATTAGATTAGGTCTTAGTCCAACTAATAATCTAATTAAATTAAATTAAATTAGATTTAATTCTAATTTAATTTTTTAATCAAATTAGAAATTGGATTGATACAAGTCCTAATTGAACTAGGACTAGTTCTTTCTTGCAATTTTCTCATCTAATAAATCAATTGGACTTGATCCAATTAAGCCCAAACTAAATATAATTAAATTATATTTAATTAGACTTAATCTCAGCCCTCTAACTTAATCAAATTAAGCTAACTAGAAATGAAATTGCTAATTGATCCTCCTGTAACACTTGCACTAGGTCAAATATTAATCGTATTGAATGTTTAATCCTAGAATGATTCTTAATCATCGATCAACCATCCGATTAGATCAAAAACTCTTATATGTATAACCTCATAGATCTAAATCTAAGCTAGTAGTATAGAAATAAATTTTTATACCAATCGAAGTGATCATCTAGCAATGGTACCCGACAGTCGGATAGGTCGAATGTGTAGAACAACATCCTTAGAATCTATATGAATATAGTTTTGGTATAATTCATCCCTTTGATCAAAATGCTTGTAGGACACCTCAGAGTTTAACTGTCAACCCCGATTAGGTCATCCATATTGTATTTCAAAATATCAAATCCATCTCATGGATTATCCTGGCTAAGATTTTTGCTATATTGAAATATAATGATGCATTCTTCACCAACTCTTGGAGTGATCAATTCTATTTTGATCACTCACTGACTTCATAAGTACTTGACTGTGCCCAGAAACCTTCCATTACTGAAATAAAAATTTAGTTAGTTCGAGATCAAAGCACAGTGAGTTGCTTGCAAGCCACTATGGTGATCTCAGGTTTAAGGGATACTTATACCTATATCCCATCAGAGCAATTTTTGATCATAAAATGCTCTAGAGTTGGTCATGTTCAATGATCATGAACCCATACATCTCACTTGCATGCCATACCAGTGTCTCTATACTTCTTGGTTAAGAGGATAACTAATCCATATGGCACATAATGACCTATGCTCGATAAACGCCGTCGTTCTTATTAACAATGTATCATTTGATCATGAATAGTTTAAGGACTAATCGATAAATTCTCTCTTTATTGAAGCTAAATAGTCCTAAGAACTTTATTACAATAATATAGTTCATTAGATGATGTAGACTTTATGGTAAAAATGCCAAAAATATATTTTATTTAATAATGAATCAATTACAATTATAAGATAGTACAATCGTCAACAGACTGACGATTAACTTTGGAACATATTTTCCAACAAAAGCACCTTCTTAAGCCTATACACATTATCTTCCTTCCCTTCAACTTCATACCACTGAGGCTGCTTCTCATAAGCTTCATCATACATAAACTTCATCATACAAAACACTATTTAAAAACATATATTTAACATTAAACTAGCAAACCTTCCAATTGAACTATGCTGCTAGAGCTAAAATAACTATTCTAATAGTGTCAAAACATGTAACTGGAGTGAAAGTTTCAAAAAATTTAATACCTTTATGTTGTAGGTAACCTTTCACTACTATCTGCGCCTTTAACTTCTTAATAGATCCATCGGATTTGAACTTGATCTTATATATAGATCCACTTTAGGCCAATTGCTTCCTTGTTTATGAGTAAATCCATAAGTTTTCAAGTTCGATTATGCTCCAGCGCAGCCATCTCATCATCTATTGTGTTGCACCAATCCGATGAATTGAGCCAAATTGACATCTTTCCATCCTTTCATAAATCTCTTGAAGCAACCTCACTTTTAATGGTGTTGTTTCCGGTGAAGTAGTTGCCAAAGAGCTTGTCAAAGAACTGGATGTGCTTTGTGGGGTGCTTGAACTCACACCTTTTGTTTCATCAATAGGAGCTTCTTCTTCAACCATTCTAATAGGGCGATCCCGCAAAACTACATTCTACTCCTAACCTTTTTGTTCATCAAAAAACACATCTCGATTAATAATTGAAGAATTCATAGTCGGATTAAATAATCTATATGCTTTACTTCTATCAATGTACTACATAAAAATATGCTTTTGAGAATTGTCATCTAATTTTTGGTGCTTTTGAGATGGTACAAGTACAAAACCCACACTCCCAAAAATTCTAAAATAACTTACTTTCAGCTTTCTTTCGGTCCAAGCTTCATATGGAGTAATGCTCTCCAAAGATGATCAAGGACTCCAATTTAAAATGTGTGTTTCTGTGAAGACCGCCTGTGCCCAAAACTTATTCGGTAGTCCTTTAGCCATCAACATGCTTTTCGCCATCTCGACTAGACTTATATTTTTCTTCTCTGCGACCCCATTTTACTGCGGGGTGTAGCTTATTGTCAACTATCTGAAAATTCTATTTGCTTCACAAAATACTTTAAATACATTAGAAATAAATTCTCCTCCTCTATCTGTATGAAGAGTTTTAATTTGATAAACCGATTCCTTCTCGACCATATTTTTGAATTTTTTGAAAGATGAGAAAAACCAGTTTTTTTCTATCTCACAAAATCCACTCATGTCATACGACTAAAATCATCAACAAACACCATAAAATTAAAATTATTATTCAAAGACGGTGTGTGCATTGGTCCACAAATGTCCACATGTACAAGAGTCGGGGGCTTCTTTGCTCCATGTGTTTCTTTTCAGAAACGGAGTTTGACGATGCTTCCCTTGTATGTAGCTTTCGCAAATTGAGTCACTATGTGCAATATGTGGCAACCCATCAACCATCTCCTTCTTGTACAAGAGCTCCAATATGTCGAAACTTAAATGCCCAAACCTTTCATGCCACAACCAATTTTCACCGGTAGATGCTTTCATAGCTAGATTCCGAAAAAAATTTTATTTTCCGCCATGGCAACTTTAGCAAGTAATTCTTTTTCTTGCTATCTTTGAAAATGAGGCATTTACAATTCTCAAACACTAAAGAATATCCAAGAGTAAGAAATTGGACAGCACTAAATAAACTTGGATCCTAGCTAGGAACATAAAGAACATCTAATATTTTTGTGATGCCAAAAAAGTTTACCTTTATAGCTCCTTTATCTTTTGCTTCATGGATGCGACCATCTCCCATTTTACTGGCCTTCGAACCGATCTGTGCAACTCGATAAATATATTTTCCTTTCCTATCATATCAGCACTGTAACCACTATCCAAAATACCAAATATTTTTCAAATTTATATTTATGATATAGCAAGCAAAAAGAACATCGGATTCAACATAGTTTGCATCAACTTGAGCATTGTTCTCCTTTTTTAATCGACAAAATCTTTCTTTGTGGCCATATTTCTTACAATAAAAACATTGGATATTCTTATAGGTGTTACTTCATTCGGATCCATAGAATTTGTTGTTGCTTCATTGCTCTAACCCTCCAGATCTACCTCCACCTCTATTTTTTTGACCACAGCCATGACCTCTTCCATGACCATGGTTTGACGAAGCTTGCCGATTGTAATCTGTATCTCCTTTATCCCTATCTTCTGACACTTTCAAAAATGCATTGTCCACAGAATTTTTATGAGGTCTGTCGATGCAATCCTCATGTGATAAAAGAAAGCCCAAAAGCTCAGTGCAAGAATATCTAGTAAAATCCTTTGACACGACATGATTATATTTAGGAGTCAAACTTCGTAAAATTTTTTCAGTGACCATTTGATCAGTTAGATCCTCACCATATGAATGCATGGTGGTTACTAACTCCATTACTTTTGAGAAAAAAGAATGAACATTTTCATTTTTCTTGCATGAAGATAGTCTCAAACTTACACCGTAAAGTCTGAAGTTTGACTCTAAGTACCTTCAAACCATCCTGATAGTCCTTCTGCAGCTTATCCCATGCTTCCTTCAATTTCATCATAGCAGCAATATGCAAAAAAATAAAGTCATCGTTGGCCTGCTGGAAGAAGAAAGCGCCTTCGAGTCTTTCTTCATATTTTCTGGGGTTGCATCTGTGTACCCCTTCTTCACAAGATCCTATAGATCTTGTGACCGTAGCATCGTCTTCATCTTGATGCACCAGAAGTCGTAGTTCTCCCCCCTGAATATGGGAAGGGCCATTTGGGATTTGCTAACCCTATTGATCGCCATTGACATAGCCTCCTATTATAAAACCCCATGCTCTAATCCCACTCGTTATGGCGGTATTCAAAAAAGCAATAACATAGAAAAGGAGAAGAAAATTAATTAAGGTGGAGAATAATTAATCAAAGCTTTTCTCGGCAAATTTCTGTTCATAGCCACGGCTATTTATAGTGCACGGCATGTACATATTGGATAATTATGAAAACAACCAACTCCAAACTGAATAACAAACTATAAGTCTATCTTCAATAACTAAATAGCAAAGAAATAAATCTAACTAATTTTAGAATGCTTCATAATTAATTTGGTCTTATCTTTAACAGTTATTTGCCTTTACTTTCTGCTGCTGTAATTATTTTACTGCATGCACATCACAAGCACACTTTTGATAATTAGTAATTAAAGCACATATTTATTTTTAATTTTTTTAAGGAACCAATTCACCTACTACCTCTGGACAATAATAGCCATCAAAGCTTGATACTCAGCCCATTTTAATTTAACCATCAAGATTTAAAGATCATGGCAATTATGGTTGCTTTCTCTCTGACCTAAGGCTAATCAATAATTAGACCCCACTATTAAATGGTAAATTATACGTACTGAAAAGTATAGATAAAAATATTTATTGAAGCACTCGATTATGACTTATGGGAAGTTATAATTAATGGCTCTCATACCCACACTTTTTATCAATTATGTGCCCTCTCCTAAATTAGAAAACGATTGTGATGAGTTAGATAAGAAAATGGCTCAACTAAATACAAAGGCAAATGAATGTTTTATTTGCTCCTCAGATGCCAATGAATTAATAGAATTTATACTTATGTTTTAGCTAAAAAAATATGAGATATGTTAGAATTTATCTATGAGGGTACAAATCAACCTAAATAATCTTAAATTAATATGCTTATACATAAAAATGAATTATTTAAAATGGAATATTATGAATTTATAACTGAAATATTCACTAGATTGATTGATATTATTAATGATTTGAAAAATCTTAATAAATCTTATACTAATAGTGAACATGTTCAAAAATTTCTTAAGTGCTTGCCAATTAGTTGAGAGGCCAAGGTAACCACTATTCGAAAAGCCAAAAATCTTAATAAATTGGCATTAAAAGAACTTTGTTAGTTTTCAAATAACTCATGAGTTGAATATACACTAAAACATGGAGGAAGAGTCAAAGAAGAAATCCATAGCCCTAAAATTAGTGGCCAAAGATGATAAGGAAAGCAATGAGTTGGAGAAAACTGACAAGAATGAAGAAATAGCCATGATAATAAGAAAATTCAAAAGATTTATATGAAGGAGATGCAAGATTCCAAGAAAAAGCCATGGTCAAAGGGGAGCCAAGTAAAGATAAGGACAAGGAGCAGTTGGTCGTATGTTATGAATGAAAAAGATAAGATTATTTCAAAGTCAACTATCCCCTTCTCAAGAAAAACCCCAAAAGATTCAAGAAGAAGGTTAGGATTATAATTTAGAATGACAAAACTCCAAAGAAGAAGAAAAAAAGGAAGAAGCAGCCAACTTATGCCTCATGGCACATGATGATGAGATAAAATCTGAAGTTTTCACTAAATTTACTTTTTAAGAGCTTTAAGATGCATTTTATAAATTGATTAATGATCTAAAAAATTTAGGGCAGAAAAATAAGGAGCTGAAAAAAGAAAATCATGTCCTAGCTAAAGAAAAAGAGATATTTCTAAATAAAATGAAGGTTTCATAGAAGAAAACATTAAGTTAAAAGAGAAAGTTGAAAAACTTAAACCAATAGTTGATAAATTCACTTTAGATTTTGAAAAATTATAAATAATTGGAAAATCCAAAGATTGTTTATGATAAAACTGGATTAAGATACATATAATTCATTGAGAAAGCAAAATTTTCTATAAAATATCTTTTAAAATCCTCTTCTGAAATCCTTCTTTTATATGCTTTAAATATCATAAAGTAGGCTACAAATTTTTTGAATGTAATAACAGAAAATTAGCCATATTGTAGTTAAGAAAATTTGATTTTCAAAATGAACGATCATTAACCTTATTGGGGATAAATTCCGCTCTCGTCGAAGTCCAGCTTGATGCTTAGTCTAATGTAACTGGCAATCACGGAAGAGCTTCGATCAGGAATTCTTCCTCCAGCAGCTGAACTCTTTTCGAACTCCTTCAGTAGCTGAACTTCTTTTGGCTCTCTCCCTCCAATGGTCGAACTCCTTCCAACCTTCTCCATCAGTTGAACTCCTCTCAGACTTCTCCTTTGGTAGAACTTTTTCATCAGTCGAACTTCTCATAGACTTTTTCTTCGGTCGGACTTCTCCATCAGTCAGACTCCTTTCGAACTTCTCCTTCAGTCGGATTTCTCCATGAGCCGAACTTCTTTCGGACTTCTCCTTCAGTCGGATTCCTCCAATGGTCGAACTCCTTCTGAACATCCTCTGGAGTCGAACTCCTTCTGAATTCCTCTAGGAGCCGAACTCCTTTCGAACTTTTTCTTCAGTCGGATTTTTCTAATGGTCGAACTCCTTCTGTAACACCAGGGGCCGAACTCCTTCCAAATTTCTTTAGAAGCCGAACTCCTTTCGAACTTCTTCAATCGGACTCCTCCAAGAATCGAACTCCTTTTGGACTTCTCCTTCAGTCAGATTTTTCCAGTGGATTACTTCCAGATTTCAACTAGCATTCCTTTCAGATGATCTCCTCTAGTCATATTCCCTTTAGAAGTTTGAACTCCTCTAAAATTGATATATGTCAATGTTCTTCACCAACCAACACCAACTTTCTTCGAACTTCAACTATTAAATCTCGATGAATGGACACATCATGATAGATGACACCTCTCTCTCCATAATAAATCTCATACAGGCCCCTACCGAACGATTATGGCTGTCACTATCAGTCTACTACAGGCGACACCTCTTTCTTTGTACTAAATCTCACACGACCCTGAGTGGCCCACTATCGAATGGTATGGCTATCACTATCAGTTTGCTACAGGCTCTATCTATAAAAAGAAATTCTTCAGATATATTTTTTCTAAGCTCTCTTCTTCTTTTCAAAAATTTTGCTAAATTTATTTCCAAGCACTCCATTTCTATTGGTCAGAAGAGCTGACTTGATCATCGGAGGATCCTATCGGAGCCACCACCATCGACTCCGGATGAAACTTCATTTTGTAGGTCATCAACAGCGACCTCAACTCTAGCTCGATCCAGCGTCAATCGGATTCTGCACCAAAAGGATTGACGCTAGAGAAAGGATCCTCTATTTCGAGGTATCCTTATTCTTAAAAAAATGCTCAATCGATCCTATGGATCTTCTTCTTCAAGATTCATCTTCATTCTCTCTCTCAATCCCAAAACATGCCTCCAAAGAAGGCGACTATCTGGAGATCCACCGCTTCTACCATCAGATCTAAGCCAGATCCATCTATTCCTGCTTCATCGTCGGTACTTCAACTTTCACTTCTATCGACGGCCATGGTAGATCCAGAGTAGTTTAACTTGCTGATGCAGTGGGTTCAGGGCCTCACCAAAATGGTGCGGGCCATGCGACAGCCTTCGATGGTGGTTTCATCAGGAAATCCACCATCGAGATGCTAGGAATTGATCCCAAGAAAGAGCATTTGGGCTAGCATACCCATCGCCTTAGGAAAGAAGAAACAGAGAGCAGAGGATCCTTATTCGGATCATGATTCTTCTTTGAAAGAGATCTTCTCCATCTACAGTTAGAAGTCTTTCAAGATCTACGATCGAGATGACGTCCTCGATCAGAAATTATAGAAGATGGACCAACAGATTATGAAACTCCACCACGTCATTTCGGCTCATCATGATGACGTCTGCACCGATCCCTCTTTCTCTCTTTGAATTATGCAAGAGTCCAATCCGTCGAACTTCAAGCTCTCTTAATTTGAAAGCTACGATGGAACCTCTGATTCGATTGATCATCTGAAGGCCTTTCGGACCATGATGCTGCTCCATGGCGCATCAGATGCCATCTTATGTCGAGCTTTTTCGTCTATCTTGAAGGAAACAGCAAGAAACTGGTACTCGATGTTGAGGCCAGATACGATCTTCTTCTTTGACCAGATGAGCCATCAGTTTGTAGCTCACTTCGTCAGCAGCCGACGTCCACACCGAGGTTCAGATTTTCTGATGAATATCAAGCAGAAGAAAAAATCTATCTAGGCTTATATCATTCGATTTAATTCTGCTGCATTGGAGGTCTTGAATTTAAACCAGTCTGTTGTAATGATCGCACTCAAGGGCGGCCTTCAGAAAATGATTTGTTGTTCTCCCTGGAGAAGAAATACTCCAGGGACTTTGCCGATCTACTAGCTCAGGTTGAGGAATATGCCCGAATGGAAGAAGCCTTTAAATTGAAAGATGAGAAAATCATAGGAGAGCGACGGGCAGGTGAGTCTAATAAACTCATAGCTGATGGAGGGCCGAATGAAGCTTGGCCATGCTCACGGACTCCCCCCGAGTGCAAGTAAGCCCGAACTCCTCCTCGAGCTCATCGTTAAAGAAGTTTCGATAGAAGGGCAAGAAGAAGTTCTCCCCCTAGGAGGTTTCACAACTATGCTCCCCTTAATGCTCCAAAAATGTAAGTATTGATGGAGATCAACGAGTAACTGTCGAGGCCCAAAAGGATGTGCACTCACCTCGGCAAGTGCAATCCTAGCAAATATTGCCTCTACCATCGTGACCACGGCCATGATACTAAAGAATGCATTCAGCTCCAAGATGAGATCGAGAAGCTCGTTAGGAGAGTCCGACTAGGTCAATTTCTCAGATGCCAGTCTGAAATAAGGAAAGATCAACCAAAAGTATTACTACAGCTAGAACCACCAAGGAGGGAGGAATAATAAGAAGATCAGCTGCCTCTCGACATCATCAATACTATCTCTAGGAGACTTTAGCATGAAGAGGCCAGCAGATCCGAGGGACCAGTGAAGAGGTGGAGAACTGAAGAGCTCATCACTTTTACCGATGAGGATGCTCAAGGAGTTCAGTTTCTACATAATGACGTAGTTGTAATCTCTTTAAACATTACCGACTATGATGTATGCCATATTTTGGTAGATAATGGAAGCTTGGCTGATATTTTATTTTATGATGTTTTCTCAAAATTGTTTTTACTCAATAACCACTTAGGATCTATGAACTTTCCATTGGTAGGCTTCACTGACGATGCCATGCCAGTTGAGGGCATAATAACTTTGACTGTGATTGCAGGGCAATGCCCAAAGCTGGTTAAGGCATAGATCGATTTTCTAATCGTAAAGGCTCCATCTGCCTACAATGCTATTCTCGACCGACCTGGATTGAACGCGCTCCGAGCGGTGGTGTCAACTTATTATCTAAAGGTGAAGTTTCCAACGAGTTATGGAATTAGAGAGATCGGGAAGATCAGACATTGACAAGATGCTGTTACTCCATTATCCTACAGAAAAACGTCCAGCCCAACCTTTGTCCTGTTGATGGATTGGATGCCCATGATGACTTCACTGAGAAATGGGGCGAGCCTATGGAGGACCTCATATCTATGCCCTTAAATGATGAAAATATGGAGCACACTGTACAGATCGACCCCAACTTGGGGGATGAGATTTGGAAGCAACTCATCACCTTCCTCAAGAAAAATGTGGATGTCTTTGCCTAGGCCCCAGCGGATATACCAAGAATTGACGTCGAGGTCATGAAACATCGGCTGGCTGTTGATCCTAAGTATCGATCGATAAAAGAGAAGATGCACAACCACATTCCGAAGAGGCAGGCTATCATAGAAGAAGTAGGTAAGCTCCTTAAAATTAGATTCATCCAAAAAGTTAACTATCCGATTTGGATCTTGAACGTGGTCCTCATCAAAAAGGCAAACAATAAGTGGAGGATGTGTATAGACTTCAAAAAGCTGAACAAAGTCTGCCCAAAAGATAGCTACTCTCTATCCAGAATTGATCAATTGGTAGACGCAACCTCGGGCCACGAGCCCTCACCTTCATGGATGCCTTCTCTGGCTATAATCAGATACGGATGGCACCGGTGGACGAGGAGAAAATTGCTTTTGTTACTGATTATGGTCTTTATTGCTACAGGATTATGCCCTTTGAACTTAAGAATGCAGGGGCAATGTACCAGCGCCTGGTCAATAAGATCTTCAAGGAGCAGATCAGCCATAATATGGAGGTGTATGTAGATGACATGCTTGTCAAAAGCCAAGCTTCTATAAACCACCTCATCGACCTCGAAGAAACCTTCAGTGCACTATGGAAGCACAAGATGATGCTAAATCCGACCAAGTGCGCCTTTGGTGTAACCTCAGGGAAGTTTCTGAGATTTATGGTATCAAAACGTGGGATTAAACCAAATCTAGAGAAAATTTGAACTATTCAGGAGATGATTGCTTCAAAAATGATCAAAGAAGTTTAGCGCCTGACTGAAAAAGTGGCATCCCTAAATCTCTTCATCTTGAGATCGGTCAAGTGATGTATGCCCTTCTTCCAAGTTCTCAAGCAACCAAAGAACTTCTACTGGATAATGGAGTATCAACGAGCATTTGAGGAGCTCAAAAACTATCTCGGCTCACCTCCACTGCTGGCAAAGCCCAAACCTAAGGAAGAATTATTCTTGTACCTAGCAGTCTCTCCAACAGCCTTGGTAGCAGTCCTGGTCAAGGAGGAAGCGAAGATGCAGCAACCAATCTACTACGTAAGTCGGATCCTGAGGGATACAGAGATCAGATACTTTAAGCTGAAAAAATTAACTTACTCTCTTCTAATTGCTGCTAGGAGGCTCCGACCTTATTTTTAGGGGCACACCATAACTGTCCTCATGGATCAATCAATAAAAGTAGTTCTTCATCGAATGGATGCTTTTAAAAGAATTGCAAAATGGGCAATTGAGCTCACGGAGTTTGACATCAATTATCGACCCCGACCATCGATCAAAGTCCAGATATTGATAGATTTTATAGTAGAATGTATCATTTTAGATGATGTCGAGCTTGAACAGAATGAGACTGATGTCCTATTATCGCAACCGAGCCTCTCCAAAAAGAGTGCTGACCTTTTCGAAGATTTTTAGGCCCTGTATGTGGATGGTTCATCCAACTCCACTGGAGCAAGTGTGGGGTTAGTCTTAGTCAACTCCGAGGGAGTCATCATCGAGTACGCGCTATGCTTCGAATTTTCTGCAACTAATAATGGGGCTGAATATGAAGCGCTGATCACCGAATTAAAAATAGTAAGAGAGTTAAAAGTAGATCAGCTTCAAATCTATAGTGATTTTCAATTAGTGGTCGGCCAAGTTAGTGGCAACTATGAAACACGGTAGAAAAGTATGATGAAATACCTTGAGAAAGTAAAGAATTTGACTCTGGTCTTCGACAGTTTTAGCATTCAATAGATTTTGAGGGCGGAAAATACAAGAGCCGACCTCCTCTCTAAATTGGCCACTTCAGCCCCAGCCGAACTGTCCAAAGAAGTATTTTTGAAACTTTAAAATGCTTAAGTTTAGAGGAATCATAATTCGTTATGCAGACGAAGCTCGAGCCGAGCTATATTGACCCATTAGTTGCCTATCTCAAAGAGGGAGTTCTTTCTCATGATCCGAAAGAAGCTCGAAATCTCAGGAATAAAGCCTTTTGGTACGTTTTGTATGAGGATAAATTGTATAAGAGATCATATTCGCTACCACTGCTGAGGTATCTTCGATCTTCAAAGGCCGACTTCGCATTATGAAAAGTACATGAGAGAATTTATGAAAGTCATGTAGGAGTCAGGTTCCTATCATAAAAACTACGTCGATAAGGATACTATTGGCTGACCTTGTACCACGATTCTATAAAGTATATCTAGAAATATGATCACTGCCAGAAAAATGCAAACATACAAAGACAGTCGACCTTCGAGCTTACTCCACTAAGTGCACTTTGGCCATTTGCATAGTGGGGAATGGATATACTTGGCCCTTTTTCAACGGCATCTGGACAATGAAAGTTTCTCCTAGTCGTGATCGACTACTTCATCAAATGGATCGAAGCTGAACCACTAATAAAAATTATTAAGACCAAGGTACAAAACTTCATCTAGAAGTCAATCGTCTGTCGGTTCGGTCTACCCCAAATCCTCATAATAAATAACGGATGATAGTTCACTGGGACGAGATTCACTAAATTCTGCGAAGATCTAAATATCTTCCATCACTTCACATTAGTAGCTCACCCATAGGCAAATGAAAAAGCTGAAGTGACCAATCGAATCCTGCTGTAAGGCATCAAGACAAGACTTGATAGAGCAAAGAGGGCTTGGGTGGACGAATTATACCACATCCTTTAAGCGTACCAAACTACTCAAAGGCTACCGACTAGGAAAACATCATTCGCCTTGGCCTTTGAAATTGAGGCAATCATCCCAATCGAGATTAAGCTCTTATCAGCATGGATCATGGCCTTCGATGAGCAATATAGCTCACTGGACCTCAAAGTCAATCTCGACTTGCTGAAAGAAAAAAGAGGAAAAGCTCGGGTTTGGATGGTGGCCTACAGACAAAGGGTGGCCCAATACTATAACTCTAGAGTCAAAGGTAAAACGTTCAAAGTGGGAGACTTAATGCTTCGGCGAGCTGCCATCTCTCAGCCTCAGAGCTAGGGGAAGCTTGCCCCAAATTGGGAAGGCCCATATGAAGTAGAGAAGATCGTGCGGCTCAAAACTTATCACCTGAAGGAGCTTGAAGGAACAACACTCCCACAACCTTAGAATTCAAAAAATTTGAGAATCTACTACCAGTAATTTTTCTCTAATAAAACTCCTCCATTTCAATATTATTGTTTCTTGGAGCAAAAACTATGTGATGATAGGAAAGAAGTGATCAAGAGTGGCCATGTTAGAAACAGGAGGAGAACCTTATCCTAACATGAGCAAGTCAAAGACCTCTGATTATTTAAGACAGGAGGAGGGAAGAGGCCCAGTCAATGGCCCATCTGTGCTCCTAGTGCCATGTTAGAAATAGAAAGAGAACCTCGTCCTAACATGAGTAAGTCGAAGACCTCCAGTTATTTAAGATAGGATGAGGGGAGAGGTCCATTCAATGGCCCATCTATGCCCCTATTGCCATGTTACGAACAGGAGGAGAACCTTATTCTAACATGAGCAAGTCGAAGTCCTTCGATTATTTAAGATAGGAGGAGGGGAGAGGCTCAGTCAATGGCCCATCTGTGCCCCTATTATCATGTTAAGAATAGAAGGAGAACCTCATCCTAAAATGAGCAAGTTGAAGACCTTTGGTTATTTAGATAAGAGGAGGGGAGAGGCCCATTCAACGTCCTATCTGTGCTCCTATTATCATGTTAGGAGCAGGAGAAGAACCTTATCCTAACATGAGCAAGTCAAAGACCTCCGATTATTTAAGACAGGAAGAAGAGAGAGGCCCATTCAACGGTCCATCTGTGCCCCTATTGCTATGTTAGGAACAGAAGAAGAACCTCATTCTAACATGAGCAAATCGAAGATCTTCGATTATTTAAGACAGAAGGAGGGGAGAGGCCTATTCAATGATCATTTGTGCCTCTATTTCCATGTTAGGAACAGGAGGAGAACCTCGTCCTAACATGAGCAAGTTGAAGACCTTCGATTATTTAAGATAGGAGAAGGAAAGAGACCCATTCAATGGCCCATCTGTGCCCCTAATGCCATGTTAGAAATAGGAGAAGAACCTCATCCTAACATGAGCAAGTCGAAGACCTTCGGTTATTTAAGATAGAAGGAGGGAAGAGATCCATTTCAATGGTCCATTTATGCCCCTATTGCCATGTTAGGAATAGGAGGAGAACCTCATCCTAACATGAGCAAGTCAAAGACCTTCAATTATTTAAGATAGGAGGAGGGGAGAGGCCCAATCAACGACCCATTTATGCCCCTAGTGCCATGTTAGGAATAGGAGAACCTCGTCCTAATATAAGCAAGTCGAAGATCTTCAGTTATTTAAGATAGAAGGAGGGGAGAGACCCATTCAACGATCCATTTGTGCTCCTGTTGCCATGTTAGGAACAAAAGGAGAACCTCATCCTAACATGAGCAAGTTAAAGACCTCCGATTATTTAAGTCAGGGGGAGGGGAGAGGCCTAGTCAATGGCCTATCTATGCCCCTATTGTCATGTTAGGAATAGGAGGAGAACCTCGTCCTAACATGAAAAAAGTCGAAGGCCTCGTTCATTCTAGATAAGGTGAGAAGAGAGGCCCCAACAATGGCTTTAATATGCCCCTACAATCCGTTAGGAATAGGAGAAGAACCTTATCCTAACATGAGCAAAGTCGAAGGCCTCGTTTATTTTAGATGAGGCAAGAAGAGAGGCTCCGATAACAACCCTAATGTGCCCCTATTGTCTTGTTAGAAATAGGAGGAGAACCTCATCCTAATATGAGAAAAGTCGAAGGTCTCATTCATTCTAGATAATGTGAAAAGAGAGACCCCAACAACGACCCTAATATGCCCCTACAGCCTGTTAGAATAGGAGGAGAACCTCATCCTTACGTGAGCAAAGTCGAAGGCCATGTTCATTTTAGACGAGGTAAGAAAAGAGGCCCTGACAACGGCCCTAATGTGCCCCTGCCACCTATTAGAAATGGGAGGAGAACCTCATCCTAACATGGGCAAAAGTCAGAACCTCGTAGGCCAAAGATGTGAAGAAGGAAGAAGCTCGATGGAGAATCCCAACATGTATTTTTCCACGATAACCTGACTACGTCAAATGCGAAAGGCAGAATCTTATCCTGGTTTGCAAGAGAGATCCTAGTTCGACGACCACAACAGGTCCGACGTCCACAACGAGCTTGGCATCCACAGTAAGCAGCAAGCATAGGAACTTGGGACCGAAACTCTTTCCTGAGCTTCAACGTCAATAGGAGATAAGATTTTCTTCAACCTCGGCTGGAGATAAGATCTCCTTCGAGCTTCAACATCAACAGGAGATAAGATCTCCTTCAATCTCAACTGAAGATAAGATCTCCTCCAACCTTCAACTTTAATGTGAACAAGAGATAAGATCTCTTTCATCTCGACTGGAGATAAGATCTTTTCTGAGCTTCAATGTCAACCTCAATAGAAGATAAGATCTTCTTGAACCTCAGTTGGAGATAAAATCTCTCCTGAGCTTCAATGTCAACAGAAGATGAGATCTCCTTCAATCTCAGCTGGAGATAAGATCTCTCTCGAGCTTCAACTTTAACAAGAGATCAGACCTCCTTCGACGTCGGCTGGAGATAACTTCTTCTCCGAGCTCCAACTTCAACAGGAGATGAGATCTCCTTCAAACTCGAGTGGAGATAAGATCTTCCCCGAGCTTCAACTTCAACATCAATAAGAGATAAGAACTCCTTCAACTTCGGTTGGAGATAAGATCTCTCCTAAGCCTCAACTTCAACTCCAACAAAAGATAAGATCTCCTTCAACCTCGATTGGAGATAAGATCTCTCCCAAGCTTCAACTTCAACTTTAACAAGAGATAAGATCTTCTTCAACTTCGGCTAGAGATAAGATCTCTTTCGAGCATCAACTTCAACTTCAATAGGAGGTAAGATCTTCTTCAACCTCGGTTGGAGGTAAGATCTCTCCTGAGCTTCAACGTCAACCTCAACAGGAGATAAGATCTCCTTCAACCTCGACTGGAGATAAGATCTTTTCTGAGCTTCAACTTCAATGGCAACAGGAGATAAGATCTCCTTCAATCTTGATAGGAGATAAGATCTTCTCCGAGCTTTAACTTCAACATCAACAGAAGATAAGATCTTCTTCAACCTTGGCTGAAGATAAGATCTTCCTTGAGCTTCAACGTCAATAGGAGATAAGATCTTCTTCAACCTCGATTGGAGATAAGATCTCCCCCGAGCTTCAACTTCAACGTCAACTGAAGATAAGATCTCCTTCAATCTCGATTGAAGATAAAATCTCCCTCGAGCTTCAACATCAACCTCAACAGAAGATAAGATCTTCTTCAACCTCGGCTAGAGATAAGATCTCTGCTGAGCTTCAACATCAACAGAAGATAAGATCTCCTTCAAGCATGGCTGGAGATAAGATCTCTTTCGAGCTTCAACTTCAATAGGAGATCAGACCTCCTTCGACCTCGGCTGGAGATAAGATCTTCTCCGAGCTCCAACTTCAATAGGAGATGAGATCTCTTTCAAACTCGACTAGAGATAAGATCTCCCTCGAGCTTCAACTTCAACGTCAATAGGAGATACGATCTCCTTCAACCTCGACTAGAGATAAGATCTCTTCCAAGCTTCAACTTCAACTCCTATAAGAGATAAGATCTTCTTCAACCTCGACTGAAGATAAGATCTTCCGCGAGCTTCAACTTCAACTTCAGCAGGAGGTAAGATCTCCCTTCAACCTCAGCTGGAGATAAGATCTTCTTCGAGCTTCAACTTCAACTTCAACAGGAGGTAAGATCTCCTTCAACCTCGGTTGGAGGTAAGATCTCCTTCGAGCTTCAACATCAATCTCAATAGGAGATAAGATCTTCTTCAACCTCGACTGAAGATAAGATCTCCCCCGAGCTTCAACTTCAACGTCAACAGAAGATTAAGATCTTCTTCAACCTCGGCTGGAGATAAGATCTCCCTCGACCTTCAACGTCAACAAGAGATAAGATCTCCTTCAACCTCGACTGAAGATAAGATCTCTTCCGAGCTTCATTCAACGTCAACTTCAATAGGAGATAAGATCTCCTTCAATCTCAACTGGAGATAAGATCTTTCTCAAGCTTCAACTTCAACTCTGACAAGAGATAAGATCTCCTTCAACCTCGATTGGAGATAAGATCTCTTTCGAGCTTCAACTTCAACTTCAACTTCAACAGGAGGTAAGATCTCCTTCAACCTCGACTGAAGATAAGATCTCTTCCAAACTTCAACTTTAACTTCAATAAAAGATAAGATCTCCTTCAACCTCGACTGGAGATAAGATCTCCTCCGAGCTTCATTCAGCATCAACTTCAACAAGAGATAAGATCTCTTTCAACCTTGGTTGGAGATAAGTTCTCTTCCGAGCTTTAACATTAATCTCAATAGGAGATAAGATCTTCTTCAACCTCGACGGAGATAAGATCTCTCCCGAGCTTTAACTTTAACTTCAATAGAAGGAAGAATCTTCTTCAACCTCGACTGAAGATAAGATCTTTTTCGAGCTTCAACGTCAACCTCAACAGAAGATAAGATCTCCTTCAACCTCAGTAGAAGATAAGATCTCTTTCGAGCATCAATTTCAATGGGTGCAGAGCCCAAAAAAAAACTTCGATAGTCATCTTTTTTTGTACTTTCTTCCTTTGAATTTCAAACTCGGAAGTGGAGAAACTATTATTGAGAATAAACTTCACTCCCACCGAAGTCCAGCTTGATACTTAGCCTAATGTAACTGGCAATCATGGAAAAGCTTCGATAAAAAATTCTTCCTCCAGCGGTCGAACTCTTTCCGAACTCCTCCAGCAGCCAAACTCCTTCTAGCTCTCTCCCTCCAGTGGCCAAACTCCTTCCAGCCTTCTCCATCAGTCGAACTTCTTTCAGACTTCTTCTTCGATCGAACTTCTCCATCAGTCAGACTCCTTCTAGATTTCTCTTTCGGCCAGACTTTTTCATCAGTCGGACTCCTTTCGAACTTTTTTTTCAGTTGGATTCCTTCAAGAGCGAACTTCTTTCGAACTTCTCCTTCAGTCAGATTCCTCCAGCGGTCGAACTTCTTTCGGACACCCCTAGGAGCCAAACTTCTTCCGAATTCCTCCAGGAGTCAAAGTTCTTCCGGACTTCTCCTTCAGTTGAATACCTCTAGGAGCCAAACTCCTTTCGAACTTCTCCTTCAGTCAGATTTCTCTAGTGACCGAACTTCTTTCATAACATCAGGAGCCAAACTTCTTCTAGATTCCTCCAGAAGACAAACTCCTTTCGGACTTCTCCTTCAGTCGGACTCCTTCAGGAGTCGAACTTTTTTCAGACTTCTCTTTCAGTCGGATTTTTCCAATGGATTACTCTCAGATTTTAGCTAGCACTTCTTTCGGATGATCCTCTTTAGTCATATTTTCTTTAGGAGTCCAAACTCCTTTAGAATTAATATATGTCAAAGTTTTTCACTAACCAATGCCTACTTTTTTCAAACTTTGACTATTAAATCTCGACAAATGGACACATCATGATAGGCGATACCTCTCTCTCTATAACAAACTCCACGTGGCTCCCTACCGGATGGTTATGGCTATTACTATCAATCTGCTATAGACGACACCTCTCTCCATACCAAAATTCATGCGGCCTCCTACCAGACGGTTATGGCTGTCACTATCAGTCTGCTACAGACGACACCTCTCTCTCCATACTAAACCTCATGTGATCCCGAGCGGCCCACTATCGGATGGTATGGCTTTCACTATCAATCTGCTATAGATTCCGTCTATAAAAAGAGACTCTTCGTATATATTTTCTCTAAGCTCTCTTCTTCTTTCCAAAAATTCTACTGAATTCATTCTCAAGAACTCCATTTCTGTTGACCAGAAGAGTTGACTTGATCGTCGGAGGATCTTACCGGAGCCGCCACCACCAACTCCAGACGAAACTTCATTTTGCAGGTCACCGACGGTGACCTCGACTCCAGCTCGATCCGATGTTAACCAGATTCTGCACCAACAAATCTCGAAAGACCTAAAAAAGGTTAGGTATTCAAATTGAAAAAATGATTATTGTCTTGTAGGTGTGCTTAGCATCCCATTCTATAAAAAGAGGATGGTATTTAGATAGCAGATACTCAAGGTACATAATGGGGGATGAATCCTAATTCATCATGCTTGAGGCTAGAGATAGAGGGGTAGTAATTTTTGAGATAATAAAAAAGAAAAAATCATCAATCTTAGGAATATTTAAATGACCCCTTCTACTTTTATTAAAAATGTGTTGCTTGTTAATAGTTTAAAGCATAATTTATTTAGTATTAGTTAATTATATGACAGATAATTTAAAATTTTATTTGAATCATTATATTATATTGTGACTAGTTTCATTGATAATGGTATCAAATTTATGGGATGTAGACATTGAAATGTATACATGGTGGATCTTAATGATCTATCTATAGATAATATGCAATTTTTAGTTGCTATAAATGTTAAAGTTAATGAAACTAGTTGGATTTTGCATCATAGATTAAGTCATGAAAGCATAGATTGGATTGCAAAATTAGTTAGAATATATTTAGTTAATGGTTTTGTTGCCCAGCTAGACAACCTCGAGGGGGTGAATTGGATTTTTAAAAATTTAAGCAAGTATGTGCTACTTTGCAAAGATTGTTAAAGTAAAGTGTTCTGAATGCAAGATAAATTCAATACAACTAAAGAGAGTCACATATACAAACATAATTAATTTTTATAGTCGTTTGGTGCACTCCAAGCATCTATGTCCACTCTCTGAGCTTTTACTTAGGATTTCCGCTATATTCTTTCAGAATATAACAAGTTTATTTTACCAGGCTCCCAAACAATGTAATTAATGATTTTATCCAAGTCAATTAATCAGAACCTATACAAGCCTTTTTCTTAGGCTCCCAATCCAATTAATAGGTTTAGATCAAACCTTTTTCCTAAGTTTTAATCCCTTCAAAATTTGTTATAGAAAATTCAGTATAAAGAAATTTTACAATACAAAAAAAGCTCCTAGATGAGCTGATGGTTGTCATTAATATTTGCTTGGAGAAGACTTGAATACTTGCACTTAATGCCCACTCTTTTCTCCTTGAATGCGCTCACAATATTCAAGAAAATTTTGACTTGGAAGTGGTTGAGCTCTCTTGAATGGAGTAAATGCACAAATTCAGCTTGTTTTTCCTTATAAGTGTTCTTTTTTTTGTTCAATTTCTTTTATCTATTCCATGAACTTTTAGCAAGTTTAATACTCTTTGAACTCATTTCTAGCCATTTTTGATCATTGGAGAAGAAATCTAGCTATTGAAAAAAATTCTAAATGAAACAGGACGTCTTGGAGAACTAATCGTTCAGAAGTTGACTCGTGAAGGTCTAAGGATCGACTAGCATAGATCGTGAGTCGACTCTTCTTTAGGTCTTTAAAATTCAATGTTCTATTTTTTTTGAAGAGAGTCGGCTTGCCATTTGAAGAGTCGACTCACCTATGTCCAGGGGTCAACTTGCCATAGCCATGAGTCAACTCTTGCATGTTGTGTCAAAAATCTAATTCCTATCCTAATGAGACAATCAGCTTGTGGCATCCGGCATCCAAGACTCAACTTGCAGATGTCCTAGACCTATGTGCCAATTCCCATTTCATGCTAGAGTCGACTTCTTCAAGTCATGAGTCGACTTGGCTTTTCTTATTGAATTCATCTCCAAACTTAATTATTCTTGATTCAAACTTCTTTCAATTGATTTCAAAGCTAGTCAAAAGTGTTAACACCTTACAAAATCATTCTCAAAGCAAACTTCAAAGATATTAAAATAATTTTATACTCCAATGTTTTGTAATCATCAAAATTATTCCTTGAGATTAATAGGTTTGCCAAAAATCAATTTTGAAAAGAATAAAGTTTGTAATGCATGATAATTAGAGAAGCAAAGTAGATTATCTTTTGAACCAACGAATGTCATTTCAACTACTATGGCTTTGGAATTGCTTCATATGTATTTGTTTAGGCCAGCAAAGATGGTAAGCCTAGGGGGCAAGAAAAATATAGTTTTGCAATTATTGATGATTTTTTATAATTTATACTTGGATTTTATTCTTTACATACAAAAATGATGCTTTTTCAAAACTACTTAAGAAAATCATAAATAAAAAGAGTTTGAATTTATTGAAACTAAGAAATGATCATAGAACCGAATTTGCAAATCAAGATTTTGATAAATTTTATTTTAAAAATAATTTGTCATAAACTTTTAACCTTGAGACACCTCAACAAAATTGAGATAGTAGAATGGAAAAATAGAACTTTAGAGGAGATGGGATACACCAAACTATGTGAAAGCAATCTTTCAAAATATTTATAGATGGAAGCTATAAGTATAACATGTTATACATTAAATCATATATTAGTTAGATCTTTTTTGAAGAGTCAAACACTAGTGTTGATGCCATCCATTTCTTGAAGCGGGAGAAGGATGGATCAGTATAGGGAGAAAGGAAGGAAAAAATACTACGGATTAGTACAGAGGGAAAGGAAGGGAGAAATACTGTGGTACCCAACTCAAACGCACTTATTACTACCTACACTGCCTCTCCTTGCGTGTCATCTATCATAGGCCCCCCAAGTCGGATCATCTTGCCGGTACCGAGAAAACTCGACTACCACTACCTGCTTTCACCATCCATTTGTTTCTTATTTTCTAACAAAAGGAGAGGGGTGGTCTATCCCCGAGGAAAACCTATAGAAAGCTAGGTCAAATTAGGATCTATTTGGCTTTGATCTAGCCTGGTCCAATAGATCTTTGGACCACCATTATGTGGCACAACCAAATCGATGGGATAAATTCTAACCTACTTACTAAGTAAGCACACCAATCCAACAGACCAACCATCCCTACATAATATGGCGGCATTACACTATCTCTCTGATATCGACATCACCCATGGCCCAAAAGAATTTATAAAAAGATGATACAAAAAAAACAACTGATTTAATGACAATGAAGTAATGATGAAAGGAAGGTAGCATAACAACCAGTTTGAGCCGTAAGAAAATAGTTGGGTGCAAAGTCCAGACGATCAGCTGGCAAGACACTCAAGGAAGAATGGCTCAAAGAAAGAGGTTATGCAAATCATATCTTCCTTGAAGGCGACTAGGCAACCGTATTGGATGGATTGCAAGATGAATTAAATCTAAAATGCAACATCCTTTGCTTTCTAATATATATAGGCTTTCTAAGAGTTGTGTTACATTTCATGCCTATAATGTTTATGGGCTAATAGAGTAACAGATTGGATAGCATCCTTTGTTGCGGAGCATTAAAGTGGTATACCATGGTCCACTTTTGCTTGTTTTCCTTTACAATTTTAAGATATGTTTTTTTCTTTGATTCTTTTGGATGTACTCATACCCATTAGGTGTGATTATTCAGATTTATCAAAAAAAAAAAAAAACACAAAGAAATAAAGAAAGAAAGAGGCCGTGAGCACTTTGAGCCAATGTAATTCGTCGTGGCAAGGGTACGTTTCAATGAAAAAAAACCTGCGAGGAAGCTGGCACTCAAGGAGTTATAATCCAATATCTATAAGACACTACTTGTTTATTGCCATAGCAATTCTAGACCATATGGCTTTGTCATCTGAACACTCTGTTTCTTTTTTACAGGTCGACAGTCACTCGCTAAGTTTTCTCGAGTGTACATTATGAATTCGTACAAGCGTACTTCCCTTTAGCATTATACCACTTTTATTGGAATTAATACCAGACATAACAGTACCGATATAAAATTCTTGCTCTGTACACAGTCGACCAAGGAATCTCAACAATATTTATTTTTCATTGTTCCTTCCTAATCTATCTCAATTGTCTAAATTGTCTCATAAATGAAAATTATTTAGGTAAATAAATCATTTCAAACCATTCTCAAAGTATAGTCCAAAAGCATCACTGAAGTTTTATATTTCTGATTGATTTTTCCATTTTATTCTTGTTATGCATCAGTTTTCAATAAACCAATTCAGGAGGTACCATCTTTCGATCGTTCTCTAAAATAAATAAATAAATAAATAAAATAAAATAATATATCAAGGATCAAGAAAGCAACATATAGTGGGACCGATTAAAGAACGAGCTAAAAATAATACTAATCATTATATATTTATAAAAAAAATATATAAGTATATAAAGTATATCATCATAATATCTTAAAGCAATGGCAGCACAAAATTTAAATAATTAATATTTAATTTTAATCTAAATAACTAAATCAAATATTGTTATACCCCATTTTGGTGGATCAAATGAAGTATCAGCTTGATCCTTTGGACCAACCCAGGTCCAAAATAGTAGCACAGATCTTGAAGCATTAATAAAAAATCATATGAATCTTAAAGTAGAGAAAAAAGGGCCATCACGTGCATGACATGTGTTGGAGGAATTGGATTTTCATTGAAAGTCCTCTTCCATATGTTCTTCCTGTAAAGATAGAAGCCGAAGACTCGAACTCTTCCCTTAGCCCTATTTAAAGAGAGGCCAAACTCTCTTTGAACCCCACTAGCTCCAACCAACACCCACCACTGGCCATCGGGAGAAGCACTCTTCTTGTTTCAATCCGTCGTGACCTCTCATTGTACCCATTGAAAATCAGCTTGGAAAGCCAATCGAAGCCCAAGATAAGCTTCATTCCTCCTTCCCTCTTTTTTCTTCCTTCCCATCACACTAGATACTGCTGCCAACCGTTGGCTTCGTCAAAGAAAAGTTGTTTTGAAATCCTCTATTTTTCTCTCTTGATTCCACCCCTTTTTTGTGGTTTTTCCAATGTCAATGATCACCGTCGATCGGTAATGTAGAAGTCTTGGGCTACGGCATCGTAGCTCCAACTATCATCGATTGGCTATGTCAACCATGGCCTCCAATCCAGAGGATCAAATGAAGACCTAATGTGTCCCCTGTTTTGTCAAAGAGCCCACAGAAAGAAGGAAAGAGGAAGAAAAAAAAGAAAAAAAAACAAAAAAAAGGAAGAAAAAGAAAGAGAGAAAGAAAGGTAGGAAAAGAAAGAAAGAGAGAGAGTCTCTCTCTTCCCCCCCTCTCTCTCTCTCAATATTGAATTCGAATCCCATCTTTCTCTCTACCTTCTCTCTTCTAAAATTCTCTCTCTAGACTATTTGTGTTTCTTCATAAATTTCTCTCTCCTAGAGTTTCTTAGATTTTTGAGATGATTGATGATCAATTTGAACGATCCTAGTGAAAGGATCTTGATTTATGATTATCGGACAATATATTGATATTGGTGCCTGTCGTTACAGCATAAATAATAATTTAAACTAATTTTATTATGGATTAGAATAGTGGTAAGTCGGATATCAATTTCCTCGGAGATTGAAGGTTAAGTTGTGCTCAATTTAATTAAAAATAAAATTTAAATTAATAAGTAAATTAAAAAAATTAATTTAGAATTTAGTAAATTAAGATAAAAGAAAGTAAATAATAATTAAGTGGGGTTTAAAGAATTAATTAAAAATAAGAAAAGAATGTTGTCTAGGGTTTTAGTTCTATCTTTCATCATTTAAGTCTATAATTGATTCATGCAGTCTTTTCATTGTCAACATGCAATCTTATAAGATGTATATTCCCTTGATCTAATTCTAACATAACCTATTCTACCGAGCATGGAGCATATCTAATATAATCATGATCTATCTAATAGACATAAATTATTTAAATCATGTAATCAAAAAATATAAATATAAATTTGATTAATTCTTACAATTCATCCTAACCTGAATATGGACTATATCTTTCTATGATTACGATCTGTCTTCTTAGTATAAAGTATAAGAATAATAAACATTAAAGCATAAATAAGAAAAGCATGTCAAAAATAAATAATCAAACTTTATTTCTCAATAAAAAGATAAATAGAGTTCAAATTACAAACCTCATGATTAGAAGACTTTTCTTACTCCCTAAGATACAAGATCTCTAGCCATACATAGATTTGATCTTTCTAGCTTCTGGCATCTTTGAACTCCTTAGATAAAAGAAATAGAAGAAAAAGAAAACAAAAAGACAGAAGAAAGAAAAAAGAAAGAAGAAGAGGAGAAGAGAGAGAGCTTGGACAGGGCTTGGAGGGGCTAATCCCCTAAAGGGAGGTTTTCTGTATAGCTTTTGGCATGAGGCGGGGTTTAAATAGAGAAGAAAATAGGATTTTGAGTCCTTGCCGATGTCCAATTGGAGTTTAATCAAATTCAATGTTACTAGAGCTCTTTGGCTGTCCGTTTGAGATCAAATGGCTTAAAAAAATTCAAAATCTACTACCCAGCCTTCAATTTACACCCAGATTGATTCTGAGCCATCGGGTCTTGCCATCAGGCCATTTTTTGCCATTAGATCGTGCGTAGAAGGCTTGAGAAATCCTGGATCAAATTAGAGACTGGTCTCAGCCATTCAATCTTGATCGGGAGGGCTGTCGTTCGTCTGATCACGCACTGAGAAGCTAAAGAAACTTGGGAACGACCTCGACCATTGGATGGCGACTAGCCGCATCGTCGTCCATTGGATTGCACAAATTAACCCCCACATCACTTCGTAGACTGCGGTAGATCGGCCACTATAGCTATGGATCGGCTGTGAGCCACATGGTTTTTTTCATTAGGCTAATGTCAGCCGAACGGGGAGCTGGGTTGGGCACTAGGTTCGCACAGGCTACAGATTAGGTTGGCTCGTGCTGTGATTGTTGGACCCATTGGGCTGCACTAATGGGCTGGTGGGCTGGCTTTCTCTAGTTCGCACAGCAGTCGGGCTGGGTCGTTGGACCGACCGGTTCTCTGAGTCGGTTTGGACTGGATCGATTAGCTTTTTTCTTAATTTTTTTTATTTAAACTTCCGACTTCTATTTCCTCTTTGATTTAGCTCCAATTTTTGCCAAATTTGATTTATTTGAATCCATAAATTAAGCTCTTCATATTGATGAGGATCTTTCTTATAAAATATTAATAAAAAATATTAATTCTTAAAATAAATATTAATTAAAATATATTTTAATACTTTTTATTTATAAATTTATGATTGTTATCATACCCCTCAACTTAAGTTTTACTCGTCCTCGAGTAAAAGATAGAAAATTAGAAGTATGTATAAGATATGAAAGTTTCTTCAAATCATTCTAAAGTTAGTTGATACTTGGTTATGTTAGATGAGTGCCCTAAAAGCCAGATTGGCCAACACTTAATAAAATACTTTTTAAGAATATTTTTATAATTTTAATTTAAAATTAATAAAAAAATTATTTTCTATCATATTATGTATTTAAAGTATCTATGATACATCCATTGAATTAACGAGCATGATAACACATATTCTCAAGAGTTAAAAATTTAAAACATGTATTATCATAATTAACTTATAAATTATTTCTGATTATAGGATCATCACGAAGATGGTGATTGATCTAGAAGATTAGTATATGATCACTTTCTTAGGATAGATGAGTCTTGAATCTATGGTGTAGAGATATTGAAGCGAGAGTATAGGTACTTATTAAGAATAAGGATACTGAGTATAACCATCTCGAGCAGTCATAAAAAAGTCCACCTTCTTATTGATGACTAGCTTATTGCTATAATTATGTATGTGGTTCTTTGGCTTGAGGTGCATCGATAGCTTACCTTATTTTTGTTATAGTTTGACACACCATAACTCAGCCTCTTAGCCATTTGAAATTCTGAGGTGTATGTTGGTTATAGCATGTTCATTATAGGAATTGGATAGCATCAATATGGAATCTATCAATCTCGATAGAGGAGTGATAAATAATAAAAATATACTAATAAAAATATTAAATTATAAAATAAATTATTTTATTTTTAAAAAATTAATGCTTTTATTGATCTAATGTAGAAAAGAAGCCAACCAATGTGAAGAGCTTAATTTTTTGGTTCAAACAAAATAAATTTGAAATGAAACGGACTTCAAATGAGCTCGAAATCAATTTTTTAAAAAAAATAAAATTAAAAGCCGACTGGCTCAGGCTTAGAAAGTTGGATCACAGGCCCGGCCGGACCGCAACAGACCATGCATGTGAACCGGCCACTCACTAATGCCCCGCTGATGACATGCTGACATTACAAAATATTGCAATCCACCATGAATCGGAACAGTGTGTGAGGCTTTTTGGGTATTTCATATGAAGCTGTGGCTTTTGATTGGCTGCAATTAAGGCACGATGGAATGGCAGAAAGAGCAGCCGGTGATGATCCAACGGCTGGCACACGATCCTGGTTTTGATAAGGCATCTGAAGGCTTCTTCTACGCAATTTGACAGCCCAGAATTCATCATCAAGCTTGATTAGACAACTGCTATTTAATCCTACTTGATTTGGGTGATTAAACATGATTTTTAAGAGAATTTTGGACCATTTGATGTTTATTTGGTGATCAGAATCAATCCAAGGTCTCTATTCAAGCTATTTCAGAACTTTTAATCCTGATTTCTTTAGGATTTCTCATGGAAAATATCTCTAACATCTATTTAAAGCCTACTACTATGGAGAAAAAAAAAATAGAGAGAGAGCAAAACTGTAGATAGAGAAACAGAGAGAGTTAGAGAGTAAAATAAAAAAAATAGAGGAGAGGTGATCAAAGAAAAAATTAAGGGTTTTGATCTAAGAGAGAATTTGATCAGAGAAAGAGTCTTCTTCCTTTGTTCTCCCTTTTTCACAGCTCATCTTCCACATCCAGCATACCTACCAGCGGCTCTTCTTCTTCATCGAATTCTCCATGCCAAGAGTAACTGACAGCAAAATTCAGCAACAAAAAAATTTTTGTTTGAAATTTTTCATGCTTTTTATAATTGCTATTTTTGTTTCTTTTATCATGAGCTAAATTTCTTTTACTAAGACTAAGGTGTAGCCACTCTTTTGATGCAATATTCAGTATAATTGAAATTTAGTATAAATCTATGTTTAATACTTTTAGATTACTGGTTATCTTCTAATTGATATGATGAACATAGATGATATGGACCAAGTACGTCTATATTATTGCTTCTTGATTTATATACCTTATATTTTTTAATCGAATTAAGATTCATATGTATGCGAGAATTTTAGTATACTTTGGATGCGTTGTATTTTAATTAGAAGATTTCATAGAAATTAATACATCAATATTTATTTAAATTATACTTAGACCAAAGGATAGTTAATAAATATTGATAGTTTTGCTATGCTTGGACCAAAGGATAGTGAATATCCTAGGAGACTCCACTGTCACATGAAATAAATTAATCTAATTTGCATGATTACTTGAATATTGTATTGATTGAGTTGGTTAACTGATTGTCTTAGTATCATACAGCTCTTGAATTCAATCATAATAATTATACCCTCTTTATCTTCTTATAATTTATTAATTATTTCTTTATTTTTTATATTTTCTTTACTTTTTATAAATCGATTCTCTAAATAAAGTCTAGGAAAGAGTTTTTTAGTACTTATTTTTTAATTCTTTAGGGATGATACTCTACTCACACACTTTATTACTTAATCGACTGGTGTACTTACTATAGCGATAGATTTGCACGCATCAAGTTTTGGCATCGTTGTCAAAAATTATGTCTAAAAATAATATTAAAATTTTGATCTTTGCTTTACTTTAGAATTTTTAATTTTTATTCTTATTTTATTTTTAGGTGCATGTTCAGTGCATGACATGCACTACACAAAGTGACCTACTATCTTTTGATCCAGAAATAGAGAGAACAATCAGAAGATTAAATCAAGAAAGAAACATGGCAACTGAAGACCCTAACGACATCAATCTGGGATTAGATAAGATGGTAGAGGGACGATGAGAAGCTATCTGAATGGCTCATCATTCATTAAATGATTACATCACATCATCTATAGTTGATATAGCTTCAAGCATCAGAAGATCGCCTGTGCGAGTAAATAATTTTGAAATAAAACTAAAAATAATCTAGATGATTCAATCAACTATTCAATTTAGTGGATACGTATAGGATGATCTGAATGCCTATATTTTTAATTTTCTTAAACTCTATAATACTTTCAAAATTAATGGGGTGTCGGATGATGCTATTAGATTAAGACTATTTTCTTTTTCTTTACGAGATAAAGCTAAAAGTTGGCTTCATTCTCTTCATGTAGGTTCTATCACTTCTTGAAATACTCTAGTCTAAAAATTCTTAGTTAAATACTTTCCACCTTTCAAGACTGCGAAGATGCATAATGATATTATTTCTTTTGTATAGATGGAGATAGAGACACTGTATAAGGCTTGGGAGCATTTTAAGGAACTGTTGAGAAGATGTCCAGACCATCAATTATCCGTATGGCTTCAGGTACAAACTTTTTATAATAGTTTATCTTCTACTAATCATTCTATGATTGATGCAATAGTAGGATGTACCATTATCAAAAAATAGAGGAGAAAGCCTTCAATCTGAGATGACCTTAAATAGCTATCAGTGGCAAATAGATTGTATGATGCCAAAAAAATCAGTAGTTATGTAAGAAGTAGATTATGTTCCAACCATATTAGCTGAGATTACAGCCCTTAGAGCCGAAGTCAACAATATGAAGGGATCAGCTATGCAAATACAGAGCATCACGTGTGAGCTATGTGGAGGAGGATAGGATACAAGCGACTGCTAGATAAGTTATCTCTTTGCCGAAGTCCCTGATATAACTAACTATCTTGGTAATTTTTTTAGGCCATAATAAAATATTTCTACTCCAACACATACAACCAAGGGTGGAGGCAGCATCCGAACTTTTCATGGAGTAATAAAAATATAGCACAACAGCCACCCCCGAAATTTCAAGCATATGAAAAGAAGCCTGATATGGAGCTGATGGTCAAATTTATGTAAAATCAAGAAGCGGCCATTCAAAATCTAGAAATCAAGCTCAGGCAAGACCATGCAGCAGCTATTTCAAACTTAGAGATGCAAGTAGGTCAAGTGGCCAAGATAATCTCCAAGAAACCACAGGGATCCTTGCCTAGCAATACGAAAATTAATTCAAGAGAGCAAATAAATGCTATCACGCTGAGAAGTAGTAAAAAGCTGGAGGAGCCACATCAAGACAAAAAGACTAAAGAGAAAACTACAAAATAGCCAATCAAAATTCGTCAATCATCGAAATAACCAGCAGATGGATGGTCCCCTGGTACAAAATTTGTTGATCCAAATGTGAAGCCCTATGAGCTGCCACTATCATTCCAAGAGAGATAAATACAATATTCAAATAAGAAATTCTCAAATTTTTTTAAAATTTTAAAAAATTTACATATTAATATTCCTTTTGTAGATGTTATTACTCAAATGCCCAGGTATACTAAATTTTTTAAAGAAATTCTAACCAATAAGAAGAAGCTAAAGAAGCATGAGACAGTCAATTTAAATGAAGAATGCTCAGCAATACTTTAAAATAAATTACCATAGAAGCTAAAAGATTTAGGAAGTTTTACTATTCCTTGCATTATTGGTCATTATAGTTTTGATAAAATTTTATGTGATTTAGGGGCAAGTATTAATCTCATGCCTTTCTCTATTTTCAAGAAGCTAGGTCTAGGAGAACCAAAGCCTACCACTATCACTCTTCAACTAGCTGATAGATCCATTAAATATCCAAGAGGTATAGTGGAGGATGTCTTAATAAAGATAAAAAAAATTATTTTTTTTATTATTCTAGATAAGAAAGAAAATTATGATGTACCTCTTATCTTAGGGAGATCTTTTTTAGCTATTGAAGGAGCTTTAATAGATGTTCAACAAAAAAAATTAATTCTTAGAGTCCAAGATGAACAAGTTATGTTTAATGTTTTTAAGGATACTAAATAACCGAATGATAATCAAACTTGTTTTCAAATT
This sequence comes from Cocos nucifera, assembly GCA_006176705.1. NCBI lineage: Eukaryota > Viridiplantae > Streptophyta > Magnoliopsida > Arecales > Arecaceae > Cocos > Cocos nucifera. The sequence goes on from QRFJ01000318.1 coordinate 976,072, forward strand.
GATGTTATTGACAAATCAATACATGAGAATTCTATAGAAAATAGGTTTGAGACTATTAAGGCATGCATTGTCTAATTTAAAGAGAATTCAGCTAAAAATGTAAGTACATCGATTGAAATAGCACTGGATTGATCCAGCTTAGAGCTCTAAGAAAGTCAAGCTGAAGACTATAAATCAGAACTACTAGATAGGTTATTTTTTTTTTTTTTTAGTTTTGATCTTTTCTTTTATTTTTCATAGTTTTTTGTTGCTCTTTTATGGCTCTGGTGTATGTTTTCAATTTTGCAGAGAAAACTAAGGGAGAGGTCAAGCTAGTTGCAAAATTTCAAAAAAACAGTTTGGATTGAATCAGGTGTACTCTTTCCTATCCCTTATTGCACTCTTTACTTTTCTTTCTCTATTGATACAATGTTGATTAAGTTGGGGGTACAAAAAATATATGAAGAAAAAATATGTTAAAAAAAAATTATTAATTAAAATTTTTAAAAATTAAATTTAAATAATTTAAAAAATAATAAATAAAAAAATTAATTAACAAAATAAACCATGTATCAAGAAAGAAAATATTGAGCAAGATAGACTAGGAGTAATAAAGTTAAAAAGTATTTGCTAATGAATGTAGCATGTTAAGAAGTAGATTAGTTGGTCAGACTTTTAGCAGCCTACTTAGGTCATTCAAAAACTATTAGCATTCCTAATTGCACATGCACACTAACAAGAAAAAGTAGATGTTAATTATAAGGCCAATTAAGGATTTAATTATTACTAAAAATTAGTGATTAATATGCATTTCAATCAAAGAAACTTTAATTTAAGGAAAGAGCTATCGGCTTATAAAATAAAAATGCAAAACATAGAGTATATGTGGATTGTCTGAAGCTTAGTAACTAGGTCTCTGCGCCTAAGTTAAGTATGAAGGTTCATATCAAACGGTGGAGGAAAGGCTAGGATGCTTAGCAAAAAAAAAAAGAGATAGGGTGAAAGCTACCTTAATTCTTGAGCTTAACTCGGGAGTGTATAAAAAATTAACCAAAGTAGGTGATAAAAGAAGATACATTTATTCTTTAAGTTAGCACTAAAATACTAAGTTAGTCTTCACAAATATAAGTATTGTAAATCTTTAGATGTACTCTAAGAAAGTTTCTAATTATATTGACCGCAAAAATTTACTTCTGAAAATCAAAACTTAGTTAGTGATACTTTCTAAACTTTTTGATCTTTAATCCAAGTTCTATTTTTTATGATGGAGGATCTTATTGAAAACATGGTGATGAATTAATATTAAATAAAATATTACTAAGGGACTAGCAATGACTAAGTTGGAAGGGTGTGATAAGTGATAAAAATATATTAATAAAAATATTAAATTATAAAATAAATTATTTTATTTTTAAAAAAATTAATATTTTTATTGATCTTATGTAAGAAAGAAGCCTATCAATAAGAAGAGCTTAATTTTTTGGTTCAAACAAAATAAATTTGAAGCAAAACAGACTTCAAATAAGCTCGGAATCGATTTTCAAAGAAAAAAATTTAAAAGTTGGCCAGTCCAAACCAAATCGATTCGAGAAACTAGCTCAGCTGGCCCGGCCCAACTGCAATGCAACAGGCCATGCGTGCAAACCAGCCACCCGTTGATGCCCCTCTGACGACATGCTGACATCAGAAAATATCACGAGCCACCATGAACCAAAACAGTGCACTAAGCGGGGTATTTTAGGCATTTCATGCGATGCTGTGGCTTCTGATTGGCTACGATTAAGACATGATCGAATGGCGGATAGAGTAGTCAGTGATAATCCAACGGCTGGCACGCGATCTCGATTTTGATAAGGCATCCGAAGGCTTCTTCTATGCAATATGACGGCCCAGAATTCATCGTCAAGCTTGATCAGACAACTGCTATTTAATCCTACTTGATTTGGGTGATTAAACATGATTTTTAAGGGAATTTTGGATCGTTTGATGCTTATTTGGCAATCAAAATCAATCCAGGGTCTCTATTCGAGTTATTTCAGGACTTTTAATCCTGATTCCTTTAGGATTTCTCATGGAAAACATCTCTAGCCTCTATTTAAAGCTTGCTGCTACTAAGAAAAAGAGAGAGAGAGAGAGAGAGAGAGAGCAGAATAGTAGATAGAGAAATAGAGAGAGTTAGAGAGTAAAATAAAAAAATAGAGGAGGGGTGATCAAAGAGAAAAGTAAGGGTTTTGATCTAAGAGAGAATTTGATCAGAAAAGGAGTCTTCTTCCTTTGTTCTTCCTTCTTCATAGCTCATCTTCCATATCTAACACACCTACCAGCAGCTCTTCTCCTTCATCGAATTCTCCATGCCAAGAGCAACTGATGGCAAAATTCAACAACAAGCAAATTTTTGTTTAAAAGTTTTCATGCTTTTTTATTTTAATTGCTATTTTTGTTTCTTTTACCATGAACTAAATTTTTTTTACTAAGACTAAGGTGTAGCCACTCTTTTAATGCAATATTCAGTATAATTAAATTTTAGTATTATTTTGTTCATGAGGAGTGTATAAATCTATGCTTAATATTTTTAGATTACTGACCATCTTCTAATTGATTTGATGAATATAGATGAAATAAACCAAGTACGTCTATATTATTACTTATATACCTTATATTTTTTAATCAAATTAAGATTCATATGCATGCAAGAATTTTAGTACGCTTTGGATGCATCATATTTTAATTAAAGGATTTTATAAAAATTAGTGCATTAGTATTTATTTTAATTATGCTTGGACCAAAGGATAGTTAATTAATATTGATAGTTTTGCTATGCCTGAACCAAAGAATAGAGAATATCCTAGGAGACTCCACCATTATATGAATTAAAATTAACCTAATTTACATAATTACTTGAATATTGTATTGATTGAGTTGGTGAATCGATTGCCTTAGTATCCTACTTCTCTTGAATTCAATCCTAATAATTATACCCTCTCTATCTTCTTGCAATTTATTTATTCTTTCTTTATTTTTTCTTATTTTCTTTACTTTTTATAAATTAATTCTCTAAATAAAGTCTACGAAAGAGTTTTTCAATACTTATTTTTCAATCCTCTAGGGATGATACTCTACTCGCACACTTTATTATTTGATCGACTGGTGCACTTGCCATAGCGATAGATTTGCATGCATCAAGGAGTGGTCCTATGATGATCATGAGATCGAGTCCTTAAGCCCATGGCCATAGCAATATGAAATAATAGAAAAGCATTTTATATTATGATTTCACATCGAACTCAAATCAAATGATTTATTCATATGATAGGTGTAGGGTTTAACGAGTTTACTTTGACCTAGATCCTATCGAGGCTCATGATAGAAGATCCAATCACACAGGTAGCTGCACCAAGAGATTCATATTTGATTTTGATGAATTACAACCATATACTGCTAAGTGTCACTGATGGATTTTGGGATCAATTATAATTATCTTGATGATCGATGATTCTAATTGATTGAATTAGAAGAGTTTTGGTCCATCAAAAGATATTTTGATGATGTTGGTGATAAAGATCACGATATGTCCCATTATCATATAGAACTGAACCTAACTGGATCACATAAATAAGGGTTTGGGTTTGGACATCATCAATTGGACTAACCAGTTCGATTGATTTGGATTAGATTCAATTAGGTTCAAAAAAATCATGCTAGCACATGATTGGATCTGATTTTCTCCTTTTATCATCTTTCTAGTTTGTCTCAACTGAGTCAAATCTAATTTAGCTTGTCCAGGAACCCTATATGGGTTTATCCTGATCTAACTGAACCTTGTCTTGATTAGAACAGGGCTTGTTTGGATCAAAATAGGACTTCTCCTGATGAGATTAGAGCTTATACTAAAATCATGAGATGAAACTAGGATAAAGCCATTTTGACCCAGTCTTTGCAGGAATTGAAGGAGAGGCGTGCTCCCCCTAGAGATTATTTGAGGGCATATGCCCCTAGGTGGATTTCACATAGAGGGAGAGGGCACACGCCCAATATTGACATGCATCCATAGTGGATAAAGGTGGAGGTGTTTTGATGAGATCAAAATACTTAGAGATAATTCATTGCGCCTAACCCTTATTCCTTATCTCATTTTGACGCCACTTTTCCTAAGTTTTGTGTGACAAAAAAAAAGAGAATTTTGAAGTGGGCATGGGATTAAGGGAGGAGTCCTGCTTTAAGCAAACAAAGTTGCTTAAAGCCCTGGGACTCTAGGGTTGGCGCATGGTCTATATAAAGACCCCTGCACCCTAGGATTTCTTTATGCGATTAATCCACGACAAAGCTCTACCCCTCTTTCCATCTCCATACCCCTTTTCTAGATCTCCTCCCTCTTCTCCATGTCCAAGGAGTTGGGTGTTGCAGCAAGGAAGGCTTGAGATCTTGCTACTGCGAAGAAGAAGTTGAGATGATGTTGTTCGTGAGATGGATGCATCGCTACCAAAGATCATTTCTGAGGCACCACACATTGATTCCAGATCTAATATTTGGAGATCAGATCTAGAACCCAAGTGGACTTTGGTAGAGGCCAAGCATGTGCATGGCTAGCATCAGAACTTTGGATCACCAACAAATCATCACTATGAGTAAACTATTTATCCGATCAAGTAATATGAGATGTTACTATTTTTATTTTAATTTTTATTTTTATAATTAAATCAATCTAATTAGATCTAAGAACTCTCAAATTTGATTAGATCTTAGAAAAAAAAATTTAAAAATTTTGCTTTAGATCTGATTAGATCAGATCGATCATGCAGCTTAGGAATAGTGATTCTTTTAGGTTAGAGATTTAGGAGATACATCATCAGATTATCAATTCCATCTTAAATAGTAGTTAATGAAGAACATAAAATTTTAGAGCTTTTTCTTGACTAATTTTTCACTCTTATTCTTTAAATTCTCTATCTTTAGTACGGACTAGAATTTTTTTTTTAAAGTATATATCCAATGCAATATTTTAACCCCTTAAGTTTTCTATCTGACCTATGTAACGAGCTTTGGACCATTGACTTTTAAACTAGTTGGCTTTAGAGTATTAGATGTAAAACATCCCTTGGGCTTATTGACTCAAGTCTAATAGGTTACAGGTTAAAACTAAATGTATAACAAGCTTCTTCATATTGCCCAATTTTTTATGCAAATAATATTGCTTACTTAGGCAACGGAACCTAGTTACTTGGTAGAAGATCAATACTTAGAACTTGCTCTTTATTTTATTTATTTATTTATTTATTTTACTCATACCCATATCAAGTGGATTCTTTATTGAATATAAGCTGGAAGAAGATTTTAGAATCACTCAGAATTTTATTTTGTTCTAAACCTAACCATTTATTAGGTTTTCTTAATAATTTCATCCTTAGTATTTTGAAAATTCTCTAGACCATTAATCAATCATTGATTAAAATGCCTAAAAAAATTTTAAATCAGTATGAAATTAGGTACATAAAACTAATTATTATCATACTTGAGGTCTTAATTATTTTATTTATCCTTCCCCCAACATAATTTTCATTGTTCTCAATGAAGAAAAGAAATAGGGTGTAATAAATGATAAAAGTAAAAAGAAAAGAGTTCACCTGACTTAGTATGTTTCTCAACTCAGCCTGTGTTTTATTTATTCTTCATCCAACATGGGTCTGTAGTTCTCCTCCAAACTTAGTCCTAAAAGAAAGGTAAGCTAAGGTTAAAAGGAAAATTCAAAAGCAAAGAGAGTTGGGTTGCCTTCCAATAAGTGCTAAGTTTAACATCTTCAGCCGTACCTATGAAGCAGTTTTAGGTATAATCAACTTTAGTGTATCTTTCAGGGTTTCAAAAAGATAGGGCCAATTGGAAGACTTTATCATTATGGCAGAAAAATATTCATGGAATGCTTTACAATGATTAGATTTAGCCCTAATCAATAAAGTATTTAGAGCAAGCATGTTATACTAGAATTTAAGATTATTATAGTTTTTATAATGACCAAGAAGAAATTGTGTTTGTTGGACCAAAATTAAGGGTGGTGGTTTAGAAATTACTTCAAATATAATATGATCTATCACACTCCCTATCTCGAGTATAATGTGTCTTAGCATTATCTCTTCCTGATCTAAAGTATGATACTTTTTTAAAATTAATTTTAAATCTACCTCCATACATCATTTCAATATAGTTGATAAATTTTGGAGGCCATTCTCAAAAGTAGTGCTAAATACAGAAAAATTATTTTTAAAGTTGTTATCTCTCATATCAGTAATATCCCATCTAATAGCTTTTTTATATATTTTTAGAATACCTATAAGTTGGTCTTCTTGGGTAGGTATCATTGGGAGGATGTCAGTGGGTGCATCAGGAAGTGGCTTCAATTCTAAAATAGTTGGTGGTTCTAATAGGAGAGCTATTGGTGGCTCAAATTTTTCAATCCTTAGTGAGATGATTTTAGGATAGGGTGTATCTATTTGATCATTAACTTCTATATTATACCCATCTTCATCAAAATCATCCACTCCAAAATAAGCCAGATAGGGATTTAACGAATCATGAGAAAGAATTATGGATGAAGCTTCATCTATTATATTATTCATTTGTGATTCTTGGGAATTCTCTATTGATTCCATCATCTCGTTAGTTTTTCTTGCCTTCTCATTAAAAAAAATTGGTGATTCTAAGGTACTTGGGAAAGGGTTCATAGATAAGTAAGATGATGATAAAATTAGTTTATCCATAATTCTGATTCTTTTCTATATATTTTTACTTTAATTATACAATCTAAGAGGATCTTTTTGGTTGTGCAAGATTGTTCTATGATCATTTCTTTCTCGAGAGTTATTTATGATTGTTCAAAAAAAATTATAGGGACATTAAAATTTCTAGCCAAATATGGTTCCTCAAGGTCACTCTCGAGTTGACTGGACAACTCTCTTTTCTCCTGCTATCTCTGAATGTAAGCACTCGCTTCTCTTGTTCTTTATAGTTTTGCATACAGGAGTGATAGGTTTGTTGCATGATCTGATTGGTAAGTTCTAACTTGTTTAATGCTTGCTAAATTCTCTCTTCAAAAGTTGACTTATTATTATTTGAAGAAGATTGATATTATGGGTAGGGCATATCATAATGTGCCTCCATGAATATGGATCCTTGTGGCACCGGGGTAACCACTGGTTGTGATTGTCATGAAAAATTTGATTGAGTCCCCTAGCCTAAATTATAGATATTAAAGTATGGATTATTTCCTAGTCTATATGCCATTTGAATTTGATCTTGATAAACTTATTCATATATATACTTAAAAAATCAGTGTGGGCATTCACTTACATAGTAAGTATGGCTTGAACATATGGCATAAACTTATTATACAGGAAGAAAAGATGGATAGAAAGAATGTCTAATGGCTTCTAGATGATCTACTCTACTAAATAGCTTAGTGTAAAAATCCATATCAAATTATTATTTATTTTATTTTATCTTATTTTAAAAAATAAGAAAAGAGATGAGAAGAGAGAATTCTAAAGATAAGAGCTTAAAAGATCCTAGATCTAAAGATGATAGATGCGAAGAATTAGTTTAGTATTTATTGTTAATTATAATTAAATTAAATAAGCATAGACTATCAATTCTAGAATTAACCTAGATCTAGGCAGCTCCTAACTATTTCAGGATCACCTTCGAGTACTCCAAGCCCAACAACTGACTTGGCTAGGTAAGTGTAAGATATGAAAGATTTCTTGCTTATTGCTTTTCTTAAACACCAACTGAGTTGGTCATGTCAGACAACGAAACTAATTAAAAATCATCTTCTTAAAGCACTTGCCTTAGACATCGAGCAATTAACCAATCTGAACTTGATCCAACTTTGGGATTTTCTTATCCTATTGAGCTCGAATATCCTCGGGCCAATATCTAATTGATTTTAGGTTAAAGACTTAGGTCAATATAATATGAAGGATAGTGGTTTGTGGGCTAAGAAAGAATGATCAAATCCCTACTTTATCTTATTTAATGGGTTGTGTTCTTAAAGTATATTATGGATATGCAATGCAAATAAGACAAAATGCCCAAACATGTTAAAAATAAATTTTATTTTATCTTTTTGATTATGCTAAATTAATTAAGTACTATGAGATGTTATAGAATTCTTTTAGGGTTTATAGTTTTATCTTTTTATAGGTATTTTTTTTAGTTTTTAATTCATTTGGTTTTTCAAAAGAAAGTAAATTTAAGTTACTAAGTCTTGAAAAGCAATAAATTACTAGAATCTAGAAAGTAGTAAATTAATATTAAAGTAAGAAATTAGTTATGAAAGGCAGTAATAACTAAATAAAATTAAAGAGCAATAAAATCTTTTTTATTATTTTTATTTATCATAAAAAATTGAAGCAACCGTGCTACAATCTCTAGCAATGGTGCCAAAAATTTGGTGCTTGTCGTTACAACATAAATAATAGTTTAAACTAATTTTACTATGAATTAGAATAGTAGCAAGTCGGGTATCAATTTTCTTGAAGATTGAAGGCTAAATTATGTTCAATTTAATTAAAAATAAAATTTAAATTAATAGATAAATTAAAGAGAATTAATTTAGATTTTAACAAATCAAGAAAAAAAGTAAATAATAATTAAGTAAGGTTTAAATAATTAATTAAAAATAAGAAGAAAAAGTTGTTTAGGATTTCAGTTTCATCTTTCATCATTCAAGTCTATAATTGATTCATACAATCTTTTCATTATCAATATATAATCTTATGAGATGTATGTTCTCTTGATCTAATTCTAATATAACCTATTCTACCGAGCATGGACTATATCTAACATGATCATAATCCATCTCATAGACATAGATTATTTAGATCATATAATCAAAAAATATAAATATAAATATAATTAATTCTTATAATTTATCCTAATCTAAGTACAGATCGTATCTCACTACAAGAATTCTAACTATTAGCGATGGCATAATACTATCACAAAATTTAATTTAAAAAATTCTTATCGCTAATTGTCAATATTAGCAATGGCATTAGTCATAAAGATGCCATCACTAAAAATTTTAACTTTTATTAATTAAATTAATAAATATCTATTAATGATGGTATTTTTATCATTAATGCTATTGCTAATAATTTTTATTTTTTAAAAAAAAACTTAAAAAACTATTAGTGATGATAATTTTATCACTAATGCCATCACTAATATTTTTTTTAAATTCAAAAATATTAACGATGGCAATTTACCATCACTAATATCATCGTTAATAGTTTTTAATTTTTTTAAAAAATATAATTCAATAATTTTAAATCTACTAACAAATAATAATATTTTTTTAAATTTATTAAAAATAAAATAATAACTATTTAACATAATCATAAATATAAAATTAATTATATTATATTAAAAATATAAATTATATAATTTTATATTAAGATATTATTTTATAAGTATCAAAATTATATACAAATCAAAAGAAAAAAAATTAGGTAATGTCCTCCTCCTTATCCTCCTGCTCATCTTCAATAGCTAGTCGATAAGTGCCCGATATTTCAGTATCTTGAAATGAAGAAAAATAAAATATTATTTATAAGTTTTGATATGGAGGCATATTTTTTGATACGGAGGCGTATATTTTGATACTCTCCTTCGATTCTCGATCAAATTATTTCTACACATTTCATTCTATGATATGGAACTATAGCCATCTCTGGCCTATTAATTAGATGATTAGATTAAATTTTTAGATCATAGATCCTCTTTTTTGACTTAAGCCTAATCTAAATATGTGAAGCTTTTAAATATGAAAACTTAAAATAAATAAAAAAAATTACTAATAGAATTACTTGATGTGATGGCTCGGACAACGAGTTCAGTTGATCGTGTAGTCACGGGTCCTAAAGAGCCTCCACGACTGCATCACAGACGACATCTTAAATACTTTAAGGTTGCTAGCTTAGAAGCCTCTGCACGACCTCCTCCATATGGGCATCGCTCCAAATCTGAGATGTTGAGGCCTATGAGGATGCTGAAGATGATCGAGCCACTGGAGGGTTGAAGCTATGGGTGAATCCTATGACCCAGCTCTTACTTACCCCTCTGGTGATCTTGAGCTATCCCTCAAGATCAAGGGCAGGTTGAGTGAACGGGTCATCATCGTACCGTGCAACAACATACTCCAGATAATCTACCTACATAATTCAGAAATATATTAGTTCTAATATACATATCAAATCCTATAATAATTTAATAAATACAGTTTGAAATTTTTACCTTGATCTATCATGACCTTGAATCTAAATAATTACCAATCCTTCTAGACCTATATATGGCCTCCCACAATTACAGCTAGCTTAGTGGATGACCCAATTGCTATGTCTATAATAAGTAAATAATAAAATTAAATTAATTAATGCATATATATAAGAGTTTTTATAGTTTTAGTGAAGAGTTTTTGTATAGATTTCTTACTAATCTGTCAGTCATAATATGTGTGCCGACGGAGCCGCCCGTATATTTAATTGGATCTTGCTGGGTAGTCCGATTCTATTGGGCCCTCTGCCGCCTACTAGCATACTCTTCACTGCTTCATTAGAGCACATAGAATAATGACATAACATATAAGATATAATTATTTTTTTTAATAATAAAATACTAAATATAATAACATATAAGCCTTTAAAGGTCACACACCAATACAAGTCAAAAGAAAACAAAGAAACATCTGATCACGTATAAAAAATATCTGAATGACATCAAAGTATAAAATATATTAAAATTAAATTAATTTATTCTAAAATAAGTTTAAAATCTCTTATTAAAAGTGTTCAAGATGATGGAGATAGATCCTCTTGAAAGCCCTCTAATTTTGAAGCTTGGTTCATCTCTTTTTTTCTTTTATTCTTAGATATTCAATGGAGCTTATAAGTTTGAAATAATTTTTTTTTTCAATCCACTTTTCTTTTTTTTTGAATGCCTTTTAAACCTTCAATCAATGCTGGAAAATGATTAGTAGCCATTTAGAGCCATTGGAGAGCATTTATTGGGCATTTAATGCACTAAAAATGGGCAAAAAAATTACCTAATATGAAAGTTTTCTTCACAGGGATCAACCCTAGGGTCGTCTCCTAGCACAAGGGTGTCGACATCTATGGCAAAAAATAAAAAATGGCCAATTTCTATTTTCTAACCTGCAGAATAGCAGAGGTCGACCCTTAGTACAGGGGGTGGACCCCTGGCACAGGGGTTGATCCTAGGGTCGTACCCTTTAGCATGCCAGCCAAAAATCAGCTAGGGTGGATCCCTTTGGCATGCCGGCCAAAAATTAGCATGCCAAACAGTCCATTTTAGTAGAGGTCGACTAGGGTTGATTCTTTTGCTAAAACTTAATTTTCTTTCAATTTTAATATCCAAAAAATATAAAATTATCTCCAAAAGATCAGAATTCTTTTCTACTTGCTCTTAAGGCTTGCAAAATATATTTTCTTATTCTCTAACTTGATAAAATTAGTACTCCGCTCAAATATTTTATAGTCATCAAAATCAATTCTTGGGGCAACAAAACTTATAACTATAACTAATTCTTGAACATGAATCCTATAGATAGAATTATTGGAATATTCTCTACTAGTAATGCACTACTTCAAACTCCAGGTGCAGTGAAAAATGGATAAGTGTTAACTAGGATTGACCTCAATTAATTTGGGATGAAGGCTCAAGTTGGTTGAGTTATGAGGAGAACAGTCAATACATTGACATAGGTATCAAATATATCAAAAGCACCCATCAAATTTCATAATTCTAATAATCTAATTACCTAAAATATTCCAAAAAAAGCCACATGAAAGTCATTGGGCCTATCAAATTTACCCTTGGAAGATGATGTGGGTCGAAGCTGTGGGATCAGGCCGACAGGGCTGGACTATGGGCTAGGGGTGGTAGGGCAGGGGCCGTGGGGTCAAGCCAGCGATGTCGAGTTTGGCAGGGTTGGGGTAGACACGAGCATGGACGGACGTGGGCTTGGGGCTATGGGGTGGGGTCGATGATGTTGGGGGTGGCAGAGTTGGGGCAGTCGTGAGGTCAGGCTAGGGATGTCGAGGCGACCATAGAGTTGGGCCGACGACATTGGGGCTAGTAGGGTTGGAGTGGCTAGGGGCATGGATGGACAAGAGCTTGGGGCCGAGGGGTTGGGTCGGTGTGGGGTCGGAGTAGTCATGGGATGCCAGAGGGATGGGGTAGGAAGGAAGGAAAGGAGGATTGGGGGGGTGAGGGGGTTCAGGCGCTGGCGAAAGGAGAATGAGGGAACGAGAATGATAGAGGATGATCGTGAGTGAAAGAAAATTTTTTTTCTCCTATGATAGTTTTGAGGATCCAGACTATTAGCAATGGCAAACTTGTCGTTGCTAATACCATCAGTAAAAGCATTAGCGATGGAACTCCATCACTAAAAATAAAAGTCCATCGCTAGTATTTTTATTAGAAAATTTTTTTCATAATTTTATTAGCGACGACAAACTAGCTGTCGCTAATGCCATCAGTAAAAAATCCATCATTAATATTTTTTCTATTTTTCTCTAAATATGATATAATTTTAGAATTTAAAGCCCATCTTCATCATTCATTATCTAAATAATTATCATTAGAGTATCATCACAAAAGATCACCTCAATCCGAAAGTCCTAGCTATGTTGATCAACAAAAATTAATTTTGATGGTCACAAATGATCGTTTAATAATTTGATAGATAGAGACCACCGAAGGATTCAAAAACTTACAACAATGATCTTGATGATATTTATAACATACTATCAAAATTTTACTTCAATTGGATATCACTATCATGGTCAATTTAGTATAGGATGATTTTGACCATTAAATAAAAATTAAGTGATCAAAAAGGCCAAACAACATCCAATTAAGATAATTTTTTAGATAAATGATCTTTACTACTACTTAATTATTAGTATGGTGGTGATCATAAAATTCAAATTGCATGTATATTAACCATCCATGTTAAGCAAATCTTACAAAAGCATAAGTATAATTACTTAAGGACTTCAAGAATGAGTATCAAGAGATATAAAGTTTTGGATCGTTTATATGCATGCGGTTTGAATTTTAGGATCACGATTGTACAAATGATCAAAGTAGTAGCAAAGATCATTTATCTAAAAAATATTTTATAATTGAATCCTGTTTGGCCTTTTGATCACTCATTTTTTATTTAACGATCTAAATAATTTCATACTAAATTGATGATGATAATGATGTCCGATTGAAGTAAAATTTTGATAGTATGCTATAAATTTTATCGAGATCATCATTTTAAATTTTTAGACTCATCAGTGGTCTCTATTTATCAGATCATCAAATGATCATTCATGCCGTCAAAATTAAATTTTATTGATTGACATAGCTAGGTTATAAGATTGTGATAGTTTTTGGTGATAATACTCTAACGATGGTGAAGATGAACTTTAAATTCTAAAATTATACTATATTTAGAAAAAAATAGAAAAAAATAAAATTCGTGATGGCATTTTTGCCATTATTAATAGGTATTAGTGATGGATTTTTAACTATTAGCGATGAAAATACCATCACTAATAAATTTAATTTTTTTAAAAAAATTAATTATAATTATAATTAAATTAATTAATTATTGATAGCTATTAGTGATGGCTCAATTTATCATCACTTTTATTTTTAAAAAAAATATTTAAATATTTTTTAAAAAATATTTTTTTATAATTTATTAATATTAGCAATGATTTTTTTCATCGCTAATAATATAATTCTATCACTAATAATTCTATAATCAAATTTTAAAAAAATAAAATTACTTTTTTATTAGTGATGATAAAATACTATCGCTAATAATTATCTATCATCATTAATAATAATAAAATTTAATTAAAAAAATAAAATTATTTAATATTAGCAATGGCTAACTATCGTCACTAATATTATTGTAAATACCTATAGCGATGGCATAGCCATCGCCACTGCCATAGTTAATAACTATTAGTAATGGCTAAACTTCCATTGCTAAAGTTGTTGGTAAAAAAGATTATTAGCGACGACAATATTGCCATCGCTAATTTCATTGCTAATATCCATCGCTAATACTCTATTTTCTTATAGTATCTTTCTATAATCACGATCTATCTCCTTAGTATAAAGTAGAAGAATAATAAATATTAAAGTATAAATAAGAAAAGCATGTTAAAAATAAATAATCAAACTTTATTTTTTGATAAAAAGATAAATAGAGTTCAAAGACTTCTCTTACTCTCCAAGATACGAGATCTCTAGACGTACATGGATTTGATCTTTCTAGCTTCTAGCATCTTTGAACTTCTTGGATGAAAGAAATAGAAGAAAAAGAAAAGAAAAAGAAAGAAGAAAGAAAAAGAAAGAAGAAGAGAGGAGAAGAGAAGAAAAAGGGAGAAGAGAGAGCTTAGACAAGGCTTAGAGGGGCAAATCCTCGAAGGGGAGGTTCTCTATATAGCTTTTAGCATGAGGTGGTGTTTAAATAGAGAAGGAAATAGGATTTTTAAGTCCTTACCGACATCTAACTTGAGTTTAAATCAAATTCAATCTTGCTGGAGCTCCTTGGTCGTTCGTTTGAGATCAAACGACTTAAAAAAATATCCAAAATCCACCACCCAGCCTTCAATTAAGACCCAGATTGAATCTGGGCTATTAGATCTTGCCATCAGGCCATTTCCCATCATTGGATCATGCATAGAAGGCTTAAGAAATCTTGGATCAAATCGGAGACTGGTCCCAGCCATTCAATCTTGACTGGGAGTGTTGTTGTTCGTCAAATCATGCACTAAGAAGCTAAAGAAACCTAGGAATGATTTCGACCATTGGATGGCAATCGACAGCATCATCATCCATTGGATCGTGCAAATTAACCCTCGCCTCACTTCATAGACCATGGTAGACCAGCCACTATAGCTATGGACCGATTGTGAGCCATGCGATTTTTTCATCAAGCTGACATTAGCCGAACGGGGAGCAGGAATGGGTGCTGGGTTCGCACGGGCTATGGACTGGGCTAGCTCATGCTATGATTAGTTGACTGGCTGGGCTATGCTGATGAGCTGGCTTTCTTTGGTTTGCATGGAGGTCGAGCCAGGTCGCTGGACCAGTCGATTTGGACTAAACTATTTAGCTTTTTTTTAAATTTCTTTATTTAAACTTTTGGCTTTCATTTTTTCTCCAATTTAGCTCTGATTTTTGTCAAATTTAATTCATTCGAGTCTATAAATCGAGCTCTTCACATTGATGAGGATCTTTCCTACAAAATATTAATAAAAAATATTAATTTTTAAAGTAAATATTAATTAAAATATATTTTAATACTTTTTATTTATAAATTTATGATTTTTATCAAGCATCCTCCTTGATTAGGTCGGATACCATTAGATTTTATCATCCATGATTTTATTGAATTATATATGTAGTAATTTCATCATAATTGAATTTAAATTATCTTGATTTGATCAATTAGATTATTGGACAATATTATCTGATTAGTCTTGTTCCATCTTATTATTTCTTTTTCCTCTAAATTTATCTCTCCACTTAATTTATAAACTTAATGAAGGATTTTTGGTCTTGTAACTTCGAATATGATTTGACTAAATAGCTAGACTCTAAACCACATTATAAGTTGGATAGCATATTTGTACCATCTAAGTCTTCATCAAGTTGTACAAGATCTGATCTTTATTGATATCTATGAAATTCTAGTAACTTTAATGATCTTAATTAAATAAAAATATTTGATCAAACTGACCTCTAAGTATCGAATGGTGTACCGACCTTCATCTTGATTTTAATTGGACACTATTTATTTGATCATTCTTGATCTCTATTGAACAATCTGTATCCTAATCGAATCTTGATTGATGAAGCAAGGATGACTAGACTAATCTAGACCATTAAATGTGACTATCATCAACCTAACTTTCAATAATTATTTGTATCCTTTCTAAATATTGGAATTGATCCTATATAGGATTGTAGATGTCCAATAATGGGATACTGCAATATGACGATCTATGAATTAAAAATTTTAGAAAGAATTCTCTAGAATTATATGGATTTGTTGGAATGCATATGAGGTAAATAACATTTTATTTTTTTTAGATTTATTGATAAATTATAATATATTTTCTTGACATGATTTATTAAATGATGCATAAATTTGATGAATGATATTTTATTATTAAAAATATCTTATTTTGAAATATTATGATGAAACATGATTGAAGGTATCTATCTTATTATGCATAATATTTGATTGATCTCGATACCACATGATTATATGAAATATTATCAAAGTGGAATAAGAAACATGAATTATAAAAAGAATTTTGGTTCAAGATGATTTGAACTCTCAGCTTGACTATTTAGATGACCTCATCAATTGGGGCTAATATGTTGACAATTGATTAGTTCTGAGGGTCTATGTTGCCAGCGAGACCAGCCATATATTGCTAGCAAGACCAGCGATTTTGAAGGACTTTGTCATCAAATGATTTGCAGCTCACCTCAAGATGATATACAGTGTCATGATCCTACCATAGGGATAATATGGTCGTAGCTTATGGTTGATGAGAATTTGATTTGAAAGAAAATTGAATTCTTAAAAAAACTTGAAAAGATTGAATTAGGCATTAATAATATTTTGAAATTGCTATATAATAGAAATTGATTTCAAACTGATGAATTCTATATGCTTATTTTTTATAAATGATAATTTATTTTATTTTTTAATTTAATCTAGTTGAAGTGATCATTGCTTCTGGACTGTCTAACTCATTATCTCATTTTATTATTTTTACAAATCTTAAGAACTAAGATGGCATGGGATTATATACCAAGAAAGTGATTAGAAGCAAAACCTCGATACTTCTATTTTAGATTAAAAATTTTACCAAAAGTTGATGTAAGATCTTTTGATTACTATTAAATTTTATGAGATATTAAAATTAGATTTTAATTAGTTAAATTTTAAACTTAATTTTTGACTAGTTATTCTGCTATTGCTTTATGATAGCATTATGAGATGTCTTGTATATTTGTAAGGAGAGTTTCCTATGACTATGTGGTGATTGCCATGACACCAAGCTAGTGATCTCAGATTGGGGGCATGATAATTTATATGGTATCAGAGTATAAGTAGATAAATTATGATACTTAGAATCGAACATAGGATGAGTGTAGATGGATAGACATTAGGAATGTTGGGGTGTAAATTTTTGATGATTATAGTATAACTTGTCTTCATAATTTTTGACTAAGTCTTATGATTAAGAATGAAAAGATCACTTAAGAATAATGATTCAGAGGGTTTGATATATGATGGACAATCTATGGATCATCATATGATTAGTTAAATTTTGATCTAAAGAAGTTGCAAGAGGATTGATTATAAAATTTTGTTATGTATTATGATTATTAATTTGATTTTTAGTTGTTTAAGTGAATTGTAAGCTCAAATTCGGTGTTGGAGTAATACTATGATATTGCTTCTAGTCGTGAAGTTGACTATTAGTGGCAAGGTAAAGATCGATGATATAATATTGTTCCAGGTTAAAAATATCTTTTATGATATCTGATTAAAATATTTTTGAAAGTTGAACTTAACATGTGGATCATAAATAAAATGGGCATGTTTGGAGGAATGTATATATTTGGGGATACTACAAAGAAGTCTATTACTTATTGATGAAATTGATTATGAGATTGTAGGATATTCATTTTGTTGGAATCTTTAATTATCATCTTCAGATCTAAATAATAGAACTTATTTACTTTTTTTGAGACTATATGATGTATATCAAACTTCAATTCAAAAGATTATGTATATAAGTTGATTGAGAAATTTTCTACCACTGTGGTTGAGGCTACTAATGAAATTCTTGATTACTATCTTTTGATTAAGATAAAAGATCCTATTTATATCTATTTGAGATTTTGGGAAACATTTGAAATTACAATTAAAAAATTTTGGATTTCTTAAAATCTACTATAGTATAAAGAATTTAATTTTGAAAGGTTTGCATGATTATTATGGGAAGGATATTGATAGATGTCAAAAATATTAGAGAAAGAAACTTTAGAAGAGATGATTGAGTCAATTTTATTTATATGTGATAATTTAAAGCTTTTTTAATTTGTGGAGCATTGAGAAAATTAATCTAATTACTTTTATTCATAAGAGTTTGATTTGGAATCATTTAGATGAATTGACAATAGAATCAAGATCTAATTCTTGTTTGAATTATATTAGCCAGCTTATGTGATGTTTTGAATGAGTTGATTGACTTAAAGGTTGATTCAGAAGGATGTGCTTGATATGCATTTGGGAGATGAACATTAAAAAAATCATGTCTTAAGAATTTAAAGTTTAGATATTTTCAAAAGTATATTAATGTTTTTTGATCAGAAGTCATTCAGTACATTCAAAGAATTTTGATGGTTAGATCAAAGTGCATCATGAAAGTATGGTGGTTCAGAATATTTATGAGTTGAAATTATTATCTCTTGATTTAAAAAGTTTTATGATAGAAGGCTTAATTTGATTTCTCCCCTTGTGGGATGACCTTATTGTCAAGAAAAGGAAAATAACTTTAATTGTTGACTAAGTTGGATGTCCTCATGCGATTTTCACTAGTATGTCCCCCTATCGTGTGTTGATTTAAGAAGTTTAGCATCCTAAGACTTGAATGAATGAACCATCGATTCTCGATCTTGGATTTAGAATATTTAGAAATAGATTTTCTTTATCTTAGAATTGAATTTTATGCTTCTCTATCTATTAAAAAGAATTTGAGATTGTTTATCAATCTTTAATTTTGATCTTAGCTTTTTTATACTCAAATGTAAATTACAGAGAGTGTAGTAAAATTTATTTATGATCTTATGATAAATTGATCAAATCATGAGCAATTAAAGATTTTGGTGAGAAACTTGATATTCTTATGTAAAATTAAGAGACTGATTTCAATTACCAAAAATAATAGTTTTGATTATGATCAATTTTAGTGGTATTGACTTTTCTCTTATGAAATGATTTAATAATGAAGTTACATCAAGAATTAAAATATCAAAAAGTTTGAGGATGAAATTAGAATGGTGAATTTTCAAGTTTTGAAAGCATGGATGAGAGAAAATATTTTCAATTCTTGACTGATTTGGGTAGCACCATGTTATTCATTTTTATATGTTCTTCTATCTTATGATGGGTTGATTAATTAAAAATATTTTGATAGAAAAATTTAAAATTCTTATCTAGAATTAAAATATTAATTTTCTTTCATTTATAAGAGATGGGTTCGATTTCAATCATCTATAGGAAGAATCAAGTCATGAGATACTGAACTTTATTCTTATAAGAAATAAGATCATGATTGTGAAACTTTAAGGCTCAAAAATTTTTGATAAAAATTTTGGGACAAAATTTCTTTTTAGGGGGAGAGAATGTTATACACCATCTCGATAGATCAAATGAAGTATGGGCCTGATCCTTTGGACCAACCCAAGTGATAAATTTAGCAACTAGAAGATGGTCCAAAATAGTAGCATAGATCTTGAAGCATGAACCAAAAAAATACCGGACGAATCCTAAAGCAGAGAAAAATAAAAAAAAGAAGGATTGGAGGAATTGGACTTTCATTTTCGTGCATTCTCTCCACAAAGATGGAAGTCGAGGAGGACTCAAACTCCTGCCCCAGCCCTCTTTAAAGAAAGGCCAAATTCCCTTTGAACCCCACCGGCTCTAGCCTCCACCCACCACCAACCATCGGATCATCGTCGGATAATCACTCTTCTCATCTGAATCCATCTCGACCTCTCACCGTGCCCATTGAAAATTGGCTTAGAAAGCCAACTACAACCCAAGATAAGCCTCGTTCCTCCTTCTTCCCTCTTTTTCCTTCCTTTTGATCATGCTAGACACCATTGTCGATCACTGGCTTCATTAGAGAAAATTTATTTTGAAATCTTCTATATTTTCACTACTACAAAAATGGCCTATGGCAACGCTTACTATGGCAGCAGTTTTCGAAACTGCTGCCATAGCTCTCATGACAGCGGTTTTCATTAACCACTGCTATAGGATGGACCTATAGTAGCAATTTTTATAACCACCGCTATAGGTCCGATATATAGCAGCGGTTATAGAAAATCGCTGCCGTAGATTGGATCTATAGCAGCAGTTCCTAAAAACCGTTGCTATAAGTCAATTTATAGCAGCGGTTCATTATAACCACTACCATAAGTTGGATCAATAGCAGTGGTTTGTAGGAACCGCTGCTATAAGCTGATTTATGGCAACGGTTAATTATAATCACTACCATATATATATATATATATATATATATATATATATATATATATATATATATATATATATATATATATATATATATATATATATATATATATGTATATGTATATGTATATATATTATAATTTTAAAATTTAATGCCCATCTTCACCGTTCATTATCTAAATAATTATCATTAGAGTATTTTCGCAAAAGATCGTCTCGATCCGATGGCCCTAGCTTCATCGATCAAAAAAAATTGATTTTGATGATCATGAATGATGATGCAGATCTGATAGATGGAGACCTTCGATGGATCCAAAAATCTACAACAATGATTTCGATGATATTTGTAGTATACTATCAAAATTTTACTTCAATCGGATATCGTTATCTTGATCAATTTAGTATAGATTAGTTTTGGTCATTAAATGATAAACGAGTGATCAAAGGATCAAACGGTGTCCGATTATGAGATAATTTTTTTTATAAATAATTTTGGCTACTACTTTAATCATTTTTTATGGTGGTGATTATAAAATTTAACTAGTGGGATGAAGAACGATCTAAAACTATACATCTTATAACCATTCTGAAACTTCACTGGTTGTTATGCTCGTGCTTTTGCAATATCTACTTAACATGAATAATTTATACAAAAAATATTTAAATTTTACTATCATCACCATATAAAATATTTAAAATTATAACAAAGATTATTTAACTAAAAAATTATCTCATAATCGAATGCCGTTTAACCCTTTGATTATTTGTTTCTAATTTAATGATTGAAATAATTTCATACTAAATTCACCATGATAACGATATTCGATTGAAGTAAAACTTTGATAGAATGTTACAAACATCATCGAGATCATCATTATAGATTTTTGAATCCATCGGAGATCTTCATCTATTAGATCATCGCATCATCGTTCGTGATCATCGAAATCAAATTTTTCTAATCGATGAAGCTAGGGCCATTAGATCGAGGCAACCTTTTGCAATGACACTCTAATGATAATTATTTAAATAATAAATGGTGAAGATGGACATTAAATTTTAAAATTATATAATATTTAAAAAAATAAAAAAAATTATTTTCCATCTATGACAGTGATTATCAAAAATCACTGCTATAGATCTACAGCAGCGGTTATAGAACCGCTGCCACAGATCTATGGTAATGATTTTAGGTAATCGCTATCGTAGATCTATGATAGTAGTTTTATAACCAATGTCGTAGATCTATGGCAGTAATTTGATAACCGATGCCATAGGTTTGATTAAAAATCTTTAAATTTTTTCTTCCCTCCTGTGTGCGCTCGATCTCTCTTGCTCTCTCTCTCTCCCTCCACTTCGTCACCTATGAGGCTCCTCCCCGCTGATCGGCATCGCCCCTCCTCCCCCCGATTGGCATCGCCCCTCCTCCCCTCGATTGGTGTCACCCCCCGACCGACGTCACCCCTCCTCCCCCCGACCGACATCGACCCTCCTCCCCTGGTCGCATCGCCCCTCCTACCCTCGACCAACGCGCCTCTCCTTCCCCTCGATCATGCCGCCCCTCCTATCCCTTCCTCTCCAGCCCCCCATCCCCGGCCGCCCCTCCTCACCACCGCCACCCCCCACCGGCCCCCCACCCCTCCATCCAACCCTCCCTCGGCCCCCCACAAAATCCCCCTCCAGCAAACCCCCCTCCACCCTCGCTTGGCCCCCTGCCAAAACCCCATCCCCCCCCCCCATCCGACCCTCCATCGATCCCCAGCGAACCCCCCTCTGGCGAACCCCCTTCCGACCCTTCCTCGGCCTCCTATGAAACCCCTCTCTGACGAACCCTCATCACCCTCGACCCTACACTAGCCACCCGTGAAACCCCTCCCCACACTCTATCCTCCTCTGGCCCTAGTGGTGAAACCAAACACCCTTCCGGCAACCCCCTCCACCCTCTTCGACCCCCGTAAATCCCACCCCCCACCACCGCCACCATTCTGACCCTCCTCCGACCGAGTGCGAAGCCTCCTTGAACTCCTCATCACTATCCCCCTTCCCCTGTCTCATCCCCGACCGCCCCCTCTCTCTCTCTTTCCACTTTTTCTCTCTTCTCTATCTCACTATCTTGCTTTTATTCGTAGGTTATCTCTAGTGCCGTCGTCCTCCTCTAGCATCGTCGTCGGCGACCCTCAGAGCTTTCGGTGCAACCCACTCTTTATAGTCGTAGATATATTTTTTTTAATTTTATAGTATTATTTATTAATCATATATATTTATAATAATTTATATAATATTTATAATAAATATTATAATTATCTGCATACCATAGTTTTTGGACCGTGTCTTGATGGTAGCCTTGAGCCATGTCATGTCGACGGCTGTGGACTAGATCTATCAATGGATTGGATTTGGATCGAAATCTGGATATTTAAATTTAGACCCAATTTTAATTACTGATATCGGATCTAAATTTGAATACCCAATAGATCTATACTTGAGAGAGGAAGGGAGGGATCCGGCCTCGCCGCCATCATTAGGAGGGAGGGGGTCCAACCTCGTCGGCGAGGGAGATCGAGAGAGGGAGAGTGAGAGATCAAGAGAGCAAGAGAGGGAGGGATGTGGTTCAGCCTCGTTGGCATCACTGGGAGGGATGGGGTCCGACCTTACCAATGAGGAGATCGAGAGAGTGAGAGAGGGAGGGATGGGGTTCAGCCTCGCCGATGAAGGAGATCAAGAGAGGGAGAGAGAAAGATCGAGAGATGAAAAAACTGGAAGGAAGGGGTTTGGCCTCACCGCCATCGCTAGCAAGAGAGATCGAGAGAGGGAGAGAGGGAGAGAGGGAGTGATCGAGGGGATGGCACACAGTCGAGCCAGCTCAGATATGCAGCGAGCCAGCTCAGGTCGTGATCGAGCCGGCTTAGGGAGGACCCTAGTCAGATGTCTCAGGCATGGAGTTGACTCGACTTTCAAGCGAATAGAATTTGATATGTCATGATGTTATATTGATTAATGTTTATGAATGTTATAGATCACGAGGCACCGAAATGCCATCTAGCTTTTACCCCTACCCCTCGATGGGTTATGCACAGTTTAGCATCCGAGGAGCAGTTGGGGCATACTCCATCCACCTCAACATCGACTGCTCAGGGACTTCTACCATCGGCATCTACTCCATCGATGGCATCTACTCCACCAGCAGTTGAGCCTCTACCATCGCAGGCATCTGAGTATACATTTTTATTATATTAGCACAACTTTATTTTTTATATAGTATTTGTATACTTATATATTTGCATAATGTATTTGCATTATAGGTGCATCATCCAGTCGAACATTTCATGGTCCCACACATATGGCACATGTGTGGAACCATCAGGATTAGGTGATGGTGCAGTATGATGTAGAGGAGAGGCTAATAGGGGAGACCGTGCGGGAGATGCATTCCTTTTTTGCAGTGCTTGTGAGGTGGTCGGACATCATTTTCGTAGAGCCCAGAGACTGGCGTTTGATGGATGCTACCATCAGGGATCGGGTATGGAAGGAGATATGGGTAAGTATGTGCATCTTAGTTATATTTATGTATTTTATATGTTTATACTATATATATTTGATTAGAATAATTTTGTAACTAATTTTTGATAAATTTATGCAGAGGAGGTACGACTTCCTTAATCATGAGAGGACTCGAGATGCCCGATTGAAGAAGATCAAAAAATTGTACTGGGGTTACAAGATCAAGCTCCATAGAAGATGGCTTGAGCACTGACGAGATACTCCGGAGGAGCTTATTCCCTAAATATAGGACTGTCCTTTGAGTCAGTGGGAAAGGATGGTTAGACACTGGAGGAGCTAGGAGTTCAAGATAAAATTCCTAACTTTTGAATTTTTCAATACCCTTAAAATTTTATTTAATTATTTTTTAAATATTTATTATTTATTTGAATACTTATTAGGCTACCTTCCATCAGAACCAAAAGAACCGTATAGCCTAGGAGCATACGCACACTCTAGGCCATGAGTCTATGGCCAGTCGTGTGCATAGAGAGATAATTAATTCTAAATTTTACTAGCTAAATTAAATTTATATTTTTTATCATCTTTCTAATAAATTTATTCTTTATTATAGCTGGTGAGAGATGGAGTGATGCCTAGCCATAGCAAGATTTTTTAATCCAGCCGTACGAACAAGATGGGTAGGTCGATGAACACCGTGATCGAACGTATTTTTATAAGTATTAAATATATTAGTATATATGATTAGTATTATAGCATTTCTTATAAAATTTTATTTTAATTTATAATTATAGGATCAGTTAGATGCGCTCGTGAGTGAGAGCCCAGATATCTCTAGGCCCCATGACCATCTATCTCAGGTCTTGGGGCCTGAGCACTCTGGAAGGATCCGATGCAGGCCCGGACATACGTCGATGAGCTACTAGTCTGAGGCGAGCATCTTCTCATAGATTTTCGATGTTGTCAGCTAGGAGGAGCTTGAGGAGGCATTGGTATGGGAAGATCATGTTGCGACGCGAGCAGATCGGGCTGAGGAGCGTGCATCTCATCTAGAGGGCATCGTGAGAGATATGATGTCGACGCTCAGCATGCACTTTAGAGTCATGGGCTTTGAGGATATGTTGGCCTGCATTCCAGCTCTAGCTCTGGCTTCGACTTCAGCTCTAGCTCCAGCTCCGGCTCTGACTCCCGATGATGATGACGATGATGATGATGTAGATTTAGGAGATTTTTGATGTATTTTATTATTTTAAAAAATATTATAATAAATTTTATTTGATAATAAAATTTTAGTATTTTAAAATAATATTTATATTTATTTTATTTTCTTATATTATATATCTATATTTATCAGATAAAATATATAAAAAAATAAAAATTTTATTTTTTTTAATTATTCAAGATCTATGGTAGTGGTTTTATAATCGTTGTCATATTCATGCCAATCGCTGCTATAGATTTTTGGTATAAATGATGCCAATCATTGTATTAGATCTATAGCAGTGGTTAAGAAATCGCTGCTATAGATTATCTATGGTAGCGGTTATGTAACCACTACATAACCGCTGCTATAGATAACCTATGTAACTACTATATAACCGCTGCTATAGGTCGATCTATTATAACGATTTATAAACCACTGCAATAGACTATTTATGATAGTGATTTTAACAATCGTTGCAACAATCGCTGCCATAGAGCTACGACGACGGTCGCAATAGCAGCGGTTAGAAAATTGCTGTCATAGCCTATGGCAGTGGTTTTTGGGGCTATGATAGCGATTACGAACCACTACCATAGTCCTTTTTTGTAGTAGTATTCTCTCTTGATTTCATCCTTTTTTTATAGTTTTTTTGGTGCCAGCGATCACTGCTAACCGTTGATGTAGAAGTCTTGGGCTATGGCATCATCATAGCCCCAACCATCATCAATCGACCACGTCGGCCATGGCCTCTACCTGGGGGGTTAAACAGAGACCCCACAGAAGAAGAAAAAGAAAAAGAAAAAGAAAAAGGAAGAAAAAGAAAGAGAAAGAAAAGAAGGAAAAAAAGAAAGAAAAATAAGAGAAAGAGTCTCTCTCTTCCCTCTCCCCCTCCTCCACTTTGAGTTTGAATCCTACCTCTTTCTCACTAGTTTCTCTTGATGGAAAACATGCAGGATTTCATGCATAGATTTTCAAAATTTTTTAAAATTAAAGCAGTGAAAGACATAGATTAAATAATTTAATCTATAATATATATGTAATCAGATTACAAAACTCTGCATCAAGGATCTATAACATATCATGATGCAAATATAAATCTGAAAATAAATTAATCACAACTGGTATTGATCATATCAATACCTAGATCTAGAATAATTCTAGATCTAACCCTAGATCATATCTAGATTACCAAGAGATCAGATCTCTTATCTTTGCATGGGTCGAGAATTTTGCGGTTGATTTTCATTATTGCTTTTAGAGCCGCATAGGCATCCGGACTCTACAGGTGATCCACACAAACCTTTATGCCTTCAAGACATCAACGTTTGATGTCCAAATGAAGACCCTTTCTCCAAGAAACTTGGCACCCCAAGACTCCATGCTTCCAAGCACCTCTCTTCTAATTCTCATGATGGAATACTAGGTATTATTGGTGCCATTTGACTCTTAGAACGAGGCGTCCAAAATATATATGGATGACTAGGTCAAACCTAGTCATTTATGGATTCCTATGGGGCGTCCAACTCTTAGATGCCCCTCCCCTAATTATTTTCGTGCATCCTCTAAATCTCACGCACAAAAACTAGGGGAGAAAAGGTGGCACAAAAAAAATGGCATGAAAAAAGTGGGCACACAAGTGGAGGGAAGAGTTTAGGTCAAAGAGGGCTCTTCCAAGTAGGAAACAAATCCCAACTTCCTTCTAGTTTTGACCAAGTCAAATTTTATTCTAAATAATCTAGATATTGGGGCATGGGATACTATCTTTAAGTGAGGAATGATTCATGTAAACATCAAGAATTAATGTGGGGCATGGGCTTTCTTACGCGCAGAGAAAGAGAGAGAGTCCTAGTCCAACTAGGACTCCTCTTGTTTGACTTGGTCAAAATAGGTTTGAACCAAATTTAAATCTCATTTAAATTAGATTAAATGCAATCCAATTAAGAATGATCCTAGTATAACTAGGAGTTCAATTAAATTAGATTAAATTAAGATTTAAATCTGACTTAAATCTTAAGTAAATTAGGTGCACTCAAGTCCTAATCAAACAAAAAATTATTCTTTCTTACAATTGGCTTATCCAATAAACCAACTAAACTTAATTTAATTAAGTTCAAACTAATTCTAATTGAATCTAATTCAAGTAGACTTGATTTCAGTCTGATTGCTCAATCAGATTGAGCTAATTAGCAATCCAATTGCTAATTGATCCTCCTACAATACTTGCATTAGGTCAAACATCAATCATATTGATGGATTGACCTTAGAATGATTCTCAATCATCGATTAACCATCTGATAGATTACAAGCTCTAATGTGTGTGACCCCATGGTTTGATCATTGGTTCGATCCTAAGTCGATAGCATAGAAAATTATTTTGTACCAATTGAAGTTACATCCAAAGCAATGGTTTCGTCGACATCACGAGATAATCGAAGTTGATCAAAGGCATATCATTTTTAGAACCCTGGCCATGATACCTATATAATCATCCCTATGATCAATAATGCTAAGATGTACTTCGAGTACCATGTCAAATACTACATACAAGTACTCTATTTTGTCTCAAAATTTTATTATAATCTCATACCACCATCAGAGAATTACCGATGCTTAGGTTTTGCTAAATTGAAACACAATGAGACAATCTCTTTCTGAAGCGTAATCAAGAGTGTCATCCATCTGACTCACACACTGACTCATAAGTACTTGACTTACTAAAACCTTTCAATTTATATTAAAAATACAGGCAGTCTGCACCAACAAATTAGTGAGTTCTACAAGTCCTATTGTGATTCTTAGTGTTGGAGGGATACTGTATACGTCTACTTTACGAATAGTAGAGTACTACATTAGTGCAATACACACGTTATTGATTCTTTTGACTGGTCGATGTACTCCTACATCTCTCCTGGATGCTATTCTTAAGCTGTCTTACCACACCATTCATTGATTCTGGGGCTAAATAATCGCAATGCAACTATGAGTAATAAACTTCCCCCTCCATATTCTTTAGCGATATTTCTACCTTCCTTGCGTATTAATAGTTCCATACATCAATCGTTATTAAATGAAACCTTTATATCGACTATATAGGATCGAACCATGCACTTGAACAAGGGTACTCTGTGAAATAGTTTAATAGATACATTCCAATAAGATCCTATTCCTTTATCCGAAAACTTGATTATTTTTCTGATATCCTTCATTTCATTTTAACTAAATATGAGAAGTTATGTTTGTAGAGAAAAGTACTCGAAACTTACTGGAGTCTGTTTATCATGAATCGCAAAAACTATTATTAGTGAGATGTATTGCATCATTGATCTTAAGATACTAGAATCTCACATCAAACTTTATCGTACCATTCAGCTGATAGAATGATTTCGCGATTAGAAGTGTATTTTTAAACAACTCCTCACTTGGACTTAAAGCTAATCATAGTGTTTAACCTATATAATATATCCTCTCATTCAAACATCTAGTATACTTATCCACTTTTGACGACGTTCATAGGGATCTCCTTTAGAATCTTCCAATGGGTATGCCTCTGCTTAGCTCAAAATGAATGTCAGTCAGACGTTACTCTTCGGATTTCTCCATCTGTATCTTAACGACTACATCATTACCTAGAATCTTTAATTAATGCATTAAAGTGCTGTATACTTATGTGATCCATTCCGCACTATACTCCTCTTAGGGTCTTTAGTCTCGAATCATATATCCTGATAGTAGATAGCTTTATGTAGATTTCTTAAGAAACTTCTAGTTTGAGGTCGGTTGCACTTCCAGATCTTATCTGAATAAAGTCTTTGTGCTCCGATACATGGAAAGTGAACCCACTGGAGACAACGGTATTATATGCTGCTAATTTACTCATCGTCTAGCATATCATCACATAGCGCCTGCGTATTACTTTCTATCGAATCTTTATCATCATGGTGTTTGTGTGT